>OX419186.1:15644181-16244181 GCA_948465475.1 Thalpophila matura | reverse complement strand
TCGATTCTGGGTTTTCAGTGTATGGATTTTTAGCCAACTCCAAATTTTGTAAGTATAAGTAAGTACAAGAGTATAGAAAATCTGACAATATAAAATTAATCCTTGGATAAAGTTATTTGACGATGGTGAAATCTTGAAGTCTTCGATGTTGCGTCTCCCTAGAGAGATTGTTACATTTTTTTAACTCATTTATCAGTCCATTTTGTTTACCTATCGAAATATCGCGTGACCATGCGTTCAGCCTCAAAGACATCACCTTCCTATCACTGTAGCATTTAAAAATACTCGTAACAAACTAATTAAAGATAAGCTTACGACACGACCTACCAAATTGCCTAAGCAGGTTCTATTTTTAGTACAATTTCATCAGCGCTAGACGCTACTGCGACGAAGGCGCAGGTCGCCGGCGAACCCAAATAAACACGTGAGTAATTGTGGGTTTTTTTTATCGGAGAGTTATCAGAATATCATTGCGCGTCCGCCGGGGGCGTGCGATGTAGGTAAGTATGAGATGATGTAAGAAATAAATTAATGGTTCGGATCAAATCTGCGAGGTCGATGGTCGCGTGCCATAGCTTTAGGTGCCTAATGATTCCATACTTGTTTACAACTGCGTAGTTTTTTGTTTTTATTAACTGTAGTGAGTTATTTTGTGCAGTGGGTTTGGCTTTTTTTGAATAACAGTCTCACTGCTCGATCTATGAAGTTAAATTGCGCTTGCCGCGGTCAATCCCCATGTACCTACTACCTACTAACCGCACCCTGTACAGCATGTAACAAAATTCCTGTCCGATCCCAAAGGGGGCCTCAAAGATCATGCCATCTCCATCAAAAACACAAAATAACACTCAAGTTACCTCCTTAGTATTTTGATTTTTACCTCTTAGCCCCCCCCAATCATATCTGGATGAGCTCTCAGCCCCTCCCTCCCCCCAAAATAATTCCTGGATCCGCAACTGCTATCGATCATGAATATAACATGCCTCAGACACCGATTACACCGATACCATCACAGATGTTCGATACCATCATCAGGCGCCGATTAGGGCAGCAGGTGTGTCGATCAATCATAAAAAATATTATAAGTAATCACACGTAATATAGATACATCTATTAGATTAATAGCAGGCATGTTTAATTCAATTTAATTGTAACAGCCTTACCACAAGGAGGATAACCATCTGTTGGACGCGGGTGCTGCCGGGAATGATACGCCCTTGTTTTAGACAAGTTAGTGTTAAAACACTTGTTTTAACACTAACTTGTCTAAAACAAGGGTGTTCGTGTTCAACACGAATGCTACCAAAAATAATAGGCACTTGCCTATTATTCGTGTTGAACACGTGTTTGTCTTTTTTGTGGTACGGCCCTTTGTATTGGTGTTTGTTTAAGTATAAGTAGTTCATATAATTTTGTAACTAAATTGATATGTTAAAAGGCACGATGGGGTTGACATATCTGTTTAGATAAAAGTAAAAACCCCTAAACAATAAAGGAAAAAAAAAACTATTAGAAACGATGCCGCATTAGCTGATACAACTGATACGTGAAACTATTTTGGTATTCTCTTACTTGCCAGATCATCGTCATCGTGAAAATCTATAACCTGTAATCCATCACGCTTGCTCGGTAGACCTCATATACAGTTGGGGTTATTATCTCTATGTCAGCATTTCCCAAGCTATTGGTCGCGACCCAATGATGGGTCGAAAGAATATTAGGTGGGCTCTGAAAAATATAGGACGATACATCGACCGACCGGGCTAACAGGACGTATCAAACTCATTGCGATTAAGAGTAACTAAAATACCTAATTGAATTTGATGCAAAAGCTATAATGACAAAAAATAGGAAACAAAAAAAAATACCTACCTTTCCTTTTCATTTAAATAGCACCCCTTAAAATTTTCGATTGTAACTGAATGTTTTGAACAGTTCTTCATTCATATAGTTATGACCCTTTTTTTCTCCATGAGTCTTCAATTTTGGAGTTTTTGTTAGGTGGGTTGCGGTCCAGTCAACTTTGGAAACCACTGCTCTATATCATTCCTACAATGAAGACGAATCTAACGACACCGCATTCATGTCTTTTGTCAGTTCGAATTCCGACTGACGCAGAACAAGTTTCTCCACGGATCGCCGCTTGTTTCCACCCTGTATATTTCGTAATGAGAGATAGGTAATCTCACAAGGCTCATATAAATCATACGATATATGTAATAGATAAATTATTTTACACAATAATATATTCTTCTTATTTTTATTATCGATGCAGGCAACGAAACCGTGGTATTTTGTCGTCAATTAAAAATATCACGTAAAGTTCAATATCCAACGAATGAAAATCACGGGCTTCAGCAGTGGAGGCTTAACGAAATTCTTATCGCATTGTGTAACGACTGTAACGACTTAACGACACATTTATCGTTAGTTGATAAACGATTTTTAACGAGTTTCAAGATCCGTTACATTTTTTGTTTTTTGTTTTTCATATGTAGGTACCTAAGTATAAGATAATATTTTTTTATATGCACAGGATAAGATAAAAGAGTTTATTTTGTAGATAAATGCATTCACTATTAATGTACGAGTATTTACCTACTAGTGGTAGTACTTTACTACTAGTAGGTAGTAAAAAATATTCCGTGCCTATACCTAGAGGGTGGCAGGTTAGACAGTGGAAATATTTTAAGGGGTCATTGTACTCATCATTATGAACAACTTTTAATATGGGACCAACCCTGAAATCGCTAAAAAAAAATCAGCTGTTCCATACATTTATGTTCACATAACTCAACAAAATGTATGGTACCTACAGTAGGTACCTACAGATGATTTTGTTTTCGCGATTTGAGTACTATGACCCCTTAAAATATTTCCATTGTCTAACCTGCCACCCTGTATAAGCATACTTAAATCTATAATATTCTAATGACGATTAAAAACAAAAATATGTTTGTTACTTAATCTTAAATAGTTTTTTTGGTAGTTTTTCCGCACATAGGTACTACAAAATTCCCATGTGGGTTTTTTATTGACGCTGGCGTTTTTTTTCCTATAACAATACCTCAATAGGCCTTGGATCTGATTAATACCGGTTTTAACCAGTTTAATTAAAACATAAATTTATTACTTATTTTCCCTATGACGTCCGTTCACAATGTCAATGTCCCACAATAGACACACCGACGCCGACGTTCATTTACAAAAGAATAATATATTAACGACGACCTGTTTTTTTTTCAGCAGATGCCTACGACCACGGAAGTTATGCTTCATGCCTACGAGTCCTACGACGCTACGCAGTTCAAGTGTTCGGTAAAACCTTTTCCAATTGTGTAAAACACACCAGGATAATAGTTATTTGTTATACAAGAGTGCAAAGTTGCTTTTTAACCGCGTGCTCAATTTTGATGACCGAGCAAGCGAAGGATTCTAAAATTAGCACGAGGTGAAAAATCTTTGCACTCGAGTGCAACACGTAACTTTTCATCCCACCTCAGCGAGGAAAAAAGGTTGTATTATAAATTCGGCACCATGGAGGTAGAAGTAAAGAGGTTTAATGATGTTTTGAATTCACAAACTTAGTGCACACGATGTTCTAAATTCAATTTACTTTATCCTCTAGAGAATAAAAACGGCTTTTGCACTCAGATATCGAAGAGCAAAAATACTCTTTCCGAGATGGTGGGATGAAATAGTAGATTGTTATACAAGGGTGGAAAGAAATCAATTCCCATACGAGGTATTTAGACGCACGAGCGAAGCGAGGGCGGCTATAGTCCGAGTGGGAATTGATGACTTTCACCCGTGTTAAACACTCTACTTTTCATTTCAAATATAAGGAAAGTAAAAAATAGTAGTTTTCTTTAACGGAATTGGGGGTCGACATTTCAGAATCGCTTGAACTCATTTTTAATCAAATAATTTCGGTACAGAGTTAGTATCCCGCCAAATTATACATAAATAGTCTTTTTTAATTTAAATTTCAAATATGGAACACACCGCCCGCGTCACCGCCGCGGGCCATCCCACTTTAATAGGTATTTTTTTTAATTCACATTGGCCGTATACACTCACAAGACCGCAGCATTTTTTTTTAATCGATATTTTTCTTAATTATGTAAAAAAAATTATAGCCGACTCAATAACCAATTTTAGTTCTATTTTTAAAATTAATTCCCGCCCTAGGGAGGGAAGCAATTACTATGAGTCTTTCCCGCCCAAGGGAGGGAAGCATCGTTTTCGACCCGCTGCTCTGATCAAACAAACACTACTTTCCGAGTATGAGAAATGAAATAGTAGATTGTTATACAAGGGTGGAAAGAAATCAATTCCCATACGAGGTATTTAGACGCAAGAGCGAAGCGAGGGCGGCTATAGTCCGAGTGGGAATTGATGACTTTCACCCGTGTTAAACACTCTACTTTTCATTTCAAATATAAGGAAAGTAAAAAATAGTAGTTTTCTTTAACGGAATTGGGGGTCGACATTTCAGAATCGCTTGAACTCATTTTTAATCAAATAATTTCGGTACAGAGTTAGTATCCCGCCAAATTATACATAAATAGTCTTTTTTAATTTAAATTTCAAATATGGAACACACCGCCCGCGTCACCGCCGCGGGCCATCCCACTTTAATAGGTATTTTTTTTAATTCACATTGGCCGTATACACTCACAAGACCGCAGCATTTTTTTTTAATCGATATTTTTCTTAATTATGTAAAGAAAATTATAGCCGACTAAATAACCAATATTAGTTCTATTTTTAAAATTCATTCCCGCCCTAGGGGGGGAAGCAATTACTATGAGTCTTTCCCGCCCAAGGGAGGGAAGCATCGTTTTCGACCCGCTGCTCTGATCAAACAAACACTACTTTCCGAGTATGAGAAATGAAAAATAAATTATATGGATAACTGTAGCAAGAAACATTTTCCATAACAATCCATGGGATTCAAAGTATGCTTGAGTACCTATTTGATTGTACATAAGTACCATGATTATTGTACCATGAACTTATTCAAAATTGACTAAAATTAGCGAATTTCGAATGTCATAAAAATACAGCTCCAAAAAACGCCCCTTTTGTCTTTCCGCCCATTTTGCACACAATTTTGCACGCAACAACTACCGCCTACTTTCCTCTGTTACCTATGCTTAAAAAGTACTTGACTTGCTCGCTCAATGTAATAATGCAATTCAAAATTTGAGTGCTCTCAATTTTTGAATTGCTAATTAAGTAGGTACCTGCTATAACTAGCAACCTAGCATCACCAAACGACCGAAGACAGGGCGCGGGCGTAAACCTTTCAATTCCTGGATAGCAACATGCTGCAATATCTGACGCCTTACTTTGAACAACAAACTAATGACATTCTAGAACCTTCTCGAGTTAACTGTAGTTCAACCTAGAGTCATTGGTCGTAAGGCTTTATCAACATAAGGCTAAGCAAAAATTACAAAGAGATAAGCTATCGCGTCGGCACATCTTTCGATTGTTGCTTTTAATAACATTAAGACAATGACTGTCGACCTTTCTCAACTGAGGCAGAGCGCCACGTGTATTGTGATGCATTTTCCTCATTAATTTGTGTTATTATTTTCGTTATTTTTTCGAATAAAATAAGAACATTAGCTATTCTATCCGTGTTGTAGTGTGTTGTGTTGTTAGGGTCATGAACTCATGGTGACAAGAGACGATGGACTGCATTATCCTTCTGATCAAGTTAATATGGCCATGAATTGGGTCATGGCCTATTTTAAAGCATAAAATATGAAGTACCCATACGGGACTGTTGATGATTGTAGACTCGTCAGGGTCACTACAAGGTCGCTTGTTTCTGCCTATGTGACGCAATAAAATAATCGAAGAAACAGAATTAAGTCCAAACAAATAGATATCACGTGCTGTGAGGAAAAATGTTAGCTGACCAACGGACACTTTTAAAAATATTTATATTTAACTTATTTATGATTATAATGTTATGTTATGTTTATGGACACTGTCTGAAATAAATAAATAATAATAAAAAAGGTTAACTAATCAGCAGGTAGGTACTTTTCAAAAAGGTTAATTGACCCGCGGGTACTTTTAAAGAAGGTTAACTGCACAACGGGTACTTCGAAAACGTTGCAGAAAAAATCTAGTACTAGAGCTACACCAATGATAATATTGACCCTGTTCCCGATACCGGTGAGGAACTATTTTTTATATTTTTCAATGTTTTATTTTTTAGATTTTTTATGATGAAATGTTTAAAAATGTGAACAATATGTTGTATAAAAATGAATAAACGAAATAATATTGATCAAACTTACATAAAACTACCGTATTATTTTAATATATCTACGTATTTTTCAAAATAATACAAACACTGTAGACTTGCTACCCACTAACCTAATATTTCTTTTCTTCAGACACGTGGAAATCCAGGCTCGCATATTGATGCTACCAGAGACCTAAAAACGATATAGAAAGTATCTTTCCGATAGTTTACATAGTTTAAAATCATATTATAATCAATATTATCAGCGTTATCAGCAACAATAACACGACGTAACGTCAACACGAGCCACGTGTTGGGGTGTGTCTCGCTGACCCATGCAGCGCTTTTTATAAACACCGCAGCAGTGACAATGCTTGACGCAAGTGTGATAGCGCAACAATGTTCTAGTAGGTCAACTCTACAGTGCTCGATAACTAGCTCACACATGCAAATTATAAGAGAAAATGAGTCTTTGTAATTTTTAAACTTTCGCGAATTGTACACATGTTTTCAATGATATCGGGACTTTTCGCGCACAAACATAATCAAAATATAAGCATTTTGACTAACCTCGACGTTTCGATCAAGTTGCATTGTCCGTGGTCACGAGAAGACTTCTCGTGACAGTCTTCTCGTGACCACGGACAATGCAACTTGATCGAAACGTCGAGGTTAGTCAAAATGCTTATATTTTGATTATGTTTGTGCGCGAAAAGTCCCGATATAATTGAAAAAATGAGTCTTTCTTTAAATATGCTGTCAGCTTCAGATATTACAAATTAGTGCGGTAACTAATAAGATCGAGAGCTCTAAATGGCAAATACCTACCAATTAACCAAGTCACAAATTTATCGTAGATCGAAACTACAAAGACTTTTTTTCCTTTTAAGTATACATGGAGACAGAGAACTAAAACCCACCATTGCATTGGCATCAGCAACTCACAGAGTAGATTATAAGGCCACGGCCGCACTGGTACGACAATAGCGACGTGGCGGCGATTTCGTGAAAACAAAATAAACATCTTAGGTACCTACCTATGTCAGTGGCCGCACTGCAGAAACGACAAGCGAAATTTATTTGTTCACGAAATTACCATCTCGTCGCTGTCACCGTGCCAGTGCGGCCGCGGCCTAACTAGTCCTAGATACATTGATTACAAAGTGTTTTTCACGTGTCTACACGAGAATATCTCGGGAACACCCAAATACTCCGAAATATTTTATTCCGAATTTCGATGTTCCGATTTTCAAAAGTCCGAATTTTGTAATACCTAAGAATTATAATGTCGATTAATAAAAATCACGAAATTTATTTTACCGAAATTCGTAAATGCGATTTGTTACTTTTCCGATTTTCATACGTCCGAAGAATCAAATGCTCGAAGGGTTCTCGGTCCGAAAAACGACATTCCGATTTTCAATACTTCGAATAAACTACTAAAATTAGGATTCTGAATCACTTTCCCGAATTTTATTAGTTCGAATTTCAAAATTTATTGACAGAAACGAATCGCTGCAAAACCGACTTCACGTAGTCTTGTCTGCCCTACCCTAGAGTGTAATTCAAGCCCGCGTAGGCGCGGAGGGGTGGGGCGGCCCGCGAGCTGAGAAGCAGGTGGTTTGAAGGCCCGCCGCCGCGGCTGAGGCTGGCCGGCTTGGCCAGCAAGCCGAAGCTGCGGTGGTGAGCGTTAAAACCATCTGCGACGATAAGCTCGCGTGGGGCCGCCCAAACCCCGCAGCGCCGGAGCCGTAACAGAAACAATGCTTGCTGCATATTACATGCCTGCTTGCATGCTGCATGCTTGCTTGCATGCTGCATGTCTGCTTGCACGCTGCATGTCTGCTTGCACGCTGCATGCCTGATTGCATACTGCATGCTTGCTTGCATGCTGCAAATCTCCTGTATTTTACAAATTTTAGTTTTACAAGGCGTTTTTATTTCGGAATTGTATTAATCGGTATTTTAATAATCGGAATTCGTATTAGATTGATGTTTCGAATTATCATTAAGTCGGACTTTTTGTTATTCGATCTATTGAAACTCGGTATTTTGAGAATTGTAATTATAAACGTTAGGAATATTGAAATTTAGGAATTATAAAAATAGGAGTAATGATAGGTTGGAGTTTTTATATTCGGAATTATGAAAATCGGTATTTTGAAATTCGTATTTGTGACTGACGGAATAAAGTTTTTCGTATTTATGTAGTGTACCCGAATATCTCATACCACGGTCAATAGATTAGGCCAATCACCAAGATTTGGAACTGCGCTGACTGCCCAGGGTGCAAACATGAACAACTTAGCTTCACACTGGTCTACTTACTGTGCCTTGGCTACGGCAATGGGTCTTCTGAGATACTTCTCATGTGGCACAAGATAGCGCAGTGCGTACATTACCGCGTTAGCGTCAGATACAGCGGCAGTTTGGGAATTTTCTTCAATAGGTACATTATGCGATTTACGTTTACGTAATGTTCTTGTAATGTTTTGTCGTAGTTCTGTTTCCACTAATAGTTACGTAGGTTACCTACGCACCTAGTACTTACCACTTCATGAAAATATTGTAGACCTAATAAGTACATACTTACCTATATAGTTTCCTTTAGATGCAACATCAGTATTATGTTTAACGCGTAGGTTCAATTTCAAGCCTATTATCGTGAAACATTTCGATTTATCCTATTAATTCCGTGCAAAATGTCCAAACCATCAGTCTGTGGACACGTGAACACACAAATCCACACGTTAGATAGTATTATTACTTTATTAGTTATTATATTACACATCGCACATCGGCAAGAAAGGTGTCACAACACATAATAATACGAAATTGAGTTATGTATGCCATCTGAAAGGCAATTACAAACTTGATCTGCTAAAAAAAAATCATAATTATAGTGCGATTTCTCGCTGAGAGATGGCATTTAATACAGAATTTTTTTAAAGGAATTCTAGGATCTAAAAAAAGAAAATCGTGATTTCCCAAAAACTACATTTATTATGTTGTGACACCTTTCTTGCTGATGTGCGACATGTTATAGGACGTGAAAAAATATACACGTAACTAAATTCGTGTGCTCGTAGAGGCTGCTACGCCGTAGCAGCAGCCGTAGCCATAATCCTAGGTAATAAAATGCTGTACTTTTTTAAAGCAATAACTGTATAGATCATGCGCAAATCTCGCATAAGCAGACTGTTAAATTGTAGCCACATTGTTGGACGAAGGCCTTCGTTCACCACCAATCCTGCTAATTATCTCCTTGCGATAATATCTTACCTATCAGCGAATATAAGCTAAGCTGAAAGCAGGCTGGTGTTGTGTACTTTCCAAGTAACAACATGCTTAAATGTAAACATAGGTAAATAGCATTTTCGGGTCCGTTTTTGAGATGAAATTGCTGGGCGAAAAGTGCGAAAACAGACCTATTTTAAACTTACTTATATATGATTAAAACGAGGGTGAGTTAATGTAACGTATTCACAGTATAGTGTGCCTAACCACGATGATAAATTACCTACCTACAATATTAAAATAAAGCGCAATAAAACGTACTCATTCATATCACCGAAATGAATTAACATTAACTTACTACGAGGCAATTATAAAAAAAAATGACTATTAAGATAATTGAAACGCAAAACTCGTTCTCAAAGGTTATCTCGCACTACTGATGTTACTTTTAAAACGTTTGTTCTTATTCAGAGGTCAGTTACCCGATAGATACGTTTTATTTGATTGCGGTAATAAATAATCATTTTTAATTAACCGACTTCAAAAAAGGAGGTTCTGTATTCGTCCCGTATGTATGTATGTAAGTATGTATGTATGTATGTATGTTTGTATGTGCGCGATTTTCTCAAAAACTACTGATTCGATTTGAATGGAGTTTTCACTATCGTAATCTACATACTTTCAGGAAGGTTTTAGTATATAATACATTATGTTATCATTCCTATGTACAAAGTTATATGCATAAATGTACACACTCCATAGAAGATTTACTGTTGAACGAATTCGTGAAAGTTATCTAACACGGGATAAAGAACTAAAAAGGGAAAAATAAAAAACTTTTTTAACAAAAAATAACCGACTTCAAAAATCCACTACAAAGAAAATAATAATTTTGGTTTCGGAAGTCGGTGGCAAAAAAAAGCAAACAAAAACCAAAGCCACCGACTTCCGAAACCAAAATTATTATTTTCTTTGTAGTGGATTTTTGAAGTCGGTTATTTTTTGTTATTTTGTAATATTCGAGTGTTACGTTGATAAAGACGTGGCCCCGCTGCCAGCGGGGCGGGAGGCGGTATATCGTTGTAGGTATGGCAGTTAGAGGGTTTATCAATCAATTAAAACAGGAATTCCTTGTTCGTATATTCGACAAAATGTGCTGTTTTTCGGGTGTTAGGTACCTATGTGGGTATATACCTCAGATCATAGAAACAAGGAGAATGCCATCATAGCAAATTAGTACCGGAACAACTGATGCCACTTTTAGTACATTTTTCGACACAATTACGCGCATAATTAAGCGCTCCTTGTGAATAAAAAGATCTCCCACGCATTAAACATTCCGCACACCCTCAAACTAACACCGTTAATCGTCACTCAACACTAGCACTAAACTAAAACACTGTATTTATACCATCGATCGTGTTCGGTTCGTCGCCAGCGCGTACGTTTTTAATATGAGCAATTTGCTCAAAATCAGGCATCAAGCTCGATAGCGCCTTGGCACATCTCCCTTGTTTCTATGATCTGAGGTATATACTATATACAAATTATCATTATCATGATATCAGCTGAAAGACGTCCTGCCGAACTGCCGAACTTAGGCAACTCCCAAGCATCGCCATACATTATTTTGAATGTTCGACATTGCGCGTTCATTAATTTTACGGATCGTACCTAGACTTAAAGATCCTAGTTTTAAATAGGTAGTGGTTCAACACTGAAGCATTCAGGCGCGGTCCCAGGGGGGTGGTCACGGGGGTCATGACCCCCCCCCCCCCCAAAATCGTACAAAAATGCGCCAAATAATTCACGGTATAGCACGTTGGCATTAATCGGTATGACCCCCCACTAAAGTCTTCAGCTGCGGTATGACCCCCCCCCCAAAATCGTCGGCTGGGACTGCGCCTGGAAGCATTGAGACATGGCGCTTTCTAATCATTTCGACAAACGCGGGACCTCTGTGCCCTGATACCGAATGATTACCTACATAATCATAATGATACGAATAGGTAGAGTGTATTCTTTTACAGTCAAACGATAGATTGGAACGACCTACCTCATAAAAATGTATGTACTAAAATGTAATAAGGACTAAGCTAATAATGGTGCTGATTCTGTTGAACATTGCACTAAACAAATTTTAATCACACTACATCTCTTTCTTACAAATACATTGAAAAAGGACGGAAAATATTTAGATCTGTCAAATTAGTCCACGCCCGTGTCATTTACGGGAAAATAGTCGTGACCTTTTGCGATTACGACTAAATTGACATTAAAACTATTCAAGTAGACTAATTTGACAGGATTAAATATCTGCTATCTCTCTCTCATGTTTGTTATTAGAAAGGGACATATTATGATTAAATTAGTTTAGTTCGTAAACAACAGAATCGTCACCAATAGCTATAAAGGGCACTAGGTCACGTTTATAGTACCTAGTGTTACTATATCAACAACGCGTGTATGTAGGTAGGTACTTATTTTATCTTGTGTTGGCCGTTTATTCATTCATAAAACATGATATTTACATTTTTAAATATTTCAAGTATAAACGAAGTCGGGTAGAAAATAGGATCTAATAAATTCAGTTACTTTTTCATTTCGGACGACTGAATTCAGTAAAGTTAATAACTGCACGGCCTGGCCATGACCTTACCGCTATCAGCGGTAGCGGCGAGCGGTAAAAACATAAAACAACATACGAGGGCGGGTCAATAAGTCCGTGACTTTTTGAATTTCTGACCTCTTTACTGAAAAAGCAACACTACTCTACTCCTGTTAACAAGCATCTGTCAGTTGACTCCTATCAAAATTTGAACTTGCTGCGTCAGTTAGTTTGTGTTTGACAGCTATCTTTATCAGACTACCCACTGGCAGGTTATACAGTGAAAATATATACAAAAAAAAACAGCTGTTCCATACATTTTGTTGAGTTATGTGAACATAAATGTATGGAACAACTGATTTATTGTTCGCGATTTCAGGGTTGGTCCCATAGAAAAAGTTGTTCATAATGATGAGTACAATGACCCCTTAAAATGTTTCCATTGGTTAACCTGCCATCCTGTATAAATGAGCTCCGTACGTTCCGAACCTACTCTTCATACCGCCGCTACCCGCTCCCCGCTCACAACTATAGAACTTGTAAACTTTGTAAACAAAGTTTCTATACAAATTCATCAAATTTTGACAGTTGGCCATACAAAGTTTGTTTACAAAGTTAACAAATTCAATTGAAATGGACCCTAGACCGCGATACTTAAAGCTCATTGACGCAAACCTTGTGTGACAATCTAAAATAAAACTCTTAATGGAAAATAACTATAATATTTATGTTTAGATATCAACATCAATGATCCGATATTATATCTGCGACGACCTCTACAGATACAGAATTATTGATAACGTTGTGAAAATCCATGAATTGAGTTCTTAGAAGCTGTTTGTTGCACTGATGACGGTCAGCAGGGTCGGCCTCAAACGGTGACCATGCGAGCGAGCGTGCGTGTGATCTATTGTTTAGAATTTGATAACATTTGCGTCTTGTAAAGATGCATTAGCAAAAGGGAAACGGTAATCTATAGATTAAAAGTTTATAGATTAATCTATAGATTAAAAGTATACGTTTTGGATCCGTGCATCGCTCGGATCCTTTGTGCTTATCGTTTGGCGTGAACGCTACGGATAAAATGTACGGAAATGACATTTGTGAGTCACGTGACTTTTCCGCAGGTAATATCATTGCCATACATTTTGTGCTTATCGTTTGGCGTGAACGCTAACAGAAAAGCAACTTGTCTAGAGCCTCTGGGCCTGCAGTCTCGACATAGCGATCGCTTTACAACCAAAATCGGTTATTCCGCCGTATTTTTCCATAGATTTTTTCATAGATAGCGACAGATTTCGGTTGTAAAGCGATCGTTACCGTGTGTACCATGTCGAGACTGCAGAGCCTGAATGTCAATATGTTACGTTTAGAACGGTGTTGGATGTTTTTTTTTCAGTACCACTTATTATAGTTCACCAGTTTTTAGTGTCCTAGGCATTATTATAATACATTAATCTACAAAAAAAACAAAGAACAAGACCTAAACAGAAGTGACAGACAGGGGAGCCAACATAGCGTCGAACTTATTCTTATGTGAAACGCTCTATAGTAAGTGCGTAAATTTAAAATGAAAACAACTCAATGTATAAGTTCTTAATATAATTTATTGCAGACACAAACTGTTCAGTCCAGTGACCCCGCCGAACTGAATTTGGTGTACCACCCACATTATACGATCAATTACAAAATTACCTAACATTATGTACAACTAATAACTTATACAAGTAAAATAAATAACCAATTTCTTCTAATAACTGAGTTACGAGCAAGATTACAGCTATTTACGTCGTTTCTCGCCCACTATGCACGGTATGCGACTCTCTTGCACTCTTCAAACTTTTGCTTAATTTAATTTATTGCGAAATTCAACCTTATTATAAGGTCTATAAGAATCACAATACAAGGAACAACATTAATGTTTATTTAAATTGGGAATAGAGCTGTACCGGCCGATGTATGATTTTCTCCATCGCCAGTTGATTTGCCAAGTCAGTTAAATTCCACAAAATTCCAAACCGTAAAGTCAGATCACCGTTAACAAGTTCTCCACCGTTTACCGGTTCAAATAACTGCATGTAACCGGTACAAACAACGGCATGTAACCGGTACTTTATGTAACCGGTAAAAATAACTGCATAAATCAGCTACAGGCACACGGACCACGCTTCATAGAATAGAGATAATAGGACGAGACTGCTTACAAAAACATCACGATGTTCGTAATACAAGAAAGTCGAATACCCTGCATGCAGGTTTAGCGCAAGTCGGCAGCACGAAAACTTAATAAACACAGTATCTTTAATTGGAGGAATAATATGGCAGTTTTAATTCTACATATTTTTTTATCTGTAATAAACTTAAGAATTCAACGGACGACATCATCTTCTATGGGTTTCATATGAAACAGTTGGTCCAACTTGCGCTATACAAACGATTAAAATACAACAAACAAAAAAAACATCAATTTATTTTACATTGTTTATAAAATACGAGATCATTGTTTTATGTGTAAAATATATAGCATACATCGTTTTAACTCAGAGCTACGTCAGACTCGACGACTTAATTCCTTGTCAAATGGATCTTAACATATATTTTTCAATTCATCTCTATCTAAAAATATCGCCGTTTTACTTTAATGATTATAACATTACGACAGATATGATAATACGGTACCGGACTATTTTTTTTTTATTGTGAATCTTAACTATTTGAAAAAATATCTTTATTCAAATAGTTTACAGATTAACACCAAAAAAAACGATGAAACATCTACAAAATTGTCAGTTATAAGCGTTTTAAAATGATTTGCTAGACACGGACGGCATGCATGATAAGTGACGTAACACCACCTATGTCCGCTTCGCAAGACAAAGACGGAGCGATACTCCCTCCAAAAACTTTAACAGCGTCTATGTTTTCCATTTTGTGTTTATTTTTTATTTTTTTTAATTTTTTGTTCTTTCTATTCCTTCTTTGGAATAAAATAATTTATTTGTACTTTTTTAATAGTAGTCCACTACCGTATTCAACGTCAATGAATTCATATTTTTAGGCACGTTTACAAGCATGCTCACATTACGCACGCTGTTACATACGATACGATTCATAAACATGCGAATAAGTACGATTAAATTTTTTTTTAGAAGACTTAATATAACTTTTGGGAGACGTATATTCAGGTTAGTTTGTGCAGCGCTAGTTTGACTTGCGATTTCGTTAACTGCTAATTTGTTTGAGAACGTTCGAGGGAGAATCTCACCGTGACATTCTCCCTCCATCGTTCTCAAACAAATTAGCAGTTCTCACGGTGATATCACGCGGCCTGTCGATACAGAATAGCCAGGCAGGTCGGTTAAGGTTGGGTCCACATTTGTGACATTTCGACGGACCGCGAGCCAGTTTTCTCACGGACAAATATGACGACCTAATGTCACACACGTCAACACTACAGTTTTTGACACGCTTATCTACCAGGGTCACGGACTATCGGTCCGTCGAAATCTCACTAATGTGGACACACCCTCATATAAAAAAGATGAGTAAAACATAAACATAAAAAATGTTGCAATATAAACTAGAATTAATAAGTACTTTAAAAAATCGTTCCGAAATTAAGTCGTCGAGACACTCTCTCAATTGCTCGGAGCCTATATGAACACAGCTGGTGTGATTCATGACAGAATTTATACCAACATATAGAAAAATATACCTACAGTACACATTTGTAACTAATTGTTATGTAACATTACGAATTATAAGCCATCTCGACTATCAGAGGTTTTGACCCCATTAATTTAGAGTTTTCTAAAACAATGCGCAATAAACATGTATAATCTTTATCGCCAAAGACGTCTCTTTGATAAAAAATAAATAATTATTGATATTAATCACATTATTGCTTAATATCTTTGAAAACGATGTTGATTATACACGATCATCGCAGGTTCCTCACAGTGGCGTGCCTAGAGGGCAAGCCCGAGGGTATTTGACTTAATTTTTCATGAATGTGAGTAGCGCACAGTAAAAAACCGGCCAAGTGCGAGTCGTACTCGCACACCGAGGGTTCCGTATCAGTTTTGGACGTATAAAATGAAAAAAACCGGACCGCATAACTAAGTTTGTTGGTGAAGCAATTTTGATGATTTTGAAAAAACTGCACTAGTTAGGAACATCGTTTTATTTTTGGTACAATATTTGGGTCAATTTCTATCAACCCTAATTATGTCAGATTTTTCGCTCCGCAAACTTCGGAGATAAGGGAATGGTATTTTTTCAGACATATGTCGAAAACTGTGAGACAAAATTAAATGAAAATATATTTTGAAATGTGCAGATCAAGCCCTTTTATATGATATGTCACTTGACCTAGTAACCCCACTTTGAAATTTTGGACCCCCACTCCGGCCCTTTTTGCAATGAAAATAAAAACATTTTTTGACTTTTTTCATTTGCAATAAAGTTGGACAAGCATTCTTTATAACTGTTCTAAATTTCAAGTCGATAGCATTAGTAGTTGCTGAAATAAGCAGGTGTGACAGACAGACAGACAGACAGACAGACGAAGTCGCACCATAAGGGTTCCTTTTTTACCATTTTAGTACGGAACCCTAAAAACACTTACATTCATGAAAAATTTAGTCAAATACCCTCGGCCTTGCCCTTAAGGCACGCCACTGGTTCCTCATCAAATGATAAATAACAAAAAGTTAACAACAAATGCTTATGATTGCACTGCTCGTCTAAATATTTTAGGCAAATACCAAACAGACATAGAAATAATATTTGTGAAACGAAAAGACCATTAAAATAAAGTATCAAAAAAATGTCACAAACGTGTTGACAACCCGACAATTTTGGTAACATGTGGCTCTCTAAACACTGTCCCCCGTACAAATAAACACGGAATAAAGTTATGACAAGCATAAGCATAAAAAAACCGGACAAGTGCGAGTATGCCTCGCGCCCTAAGGGTTCCGACATATGATCATAGATGGCGCTACTGCAAACTTCCAATGGCGCCATCTATGAGCAGATGGCTCCACTTATGGTCTGGTGACTGACGGCGGACAACAAAGTGATCCTATAAGGGTTCCGTTTTTCCTTTTGAGGTACGGAACCCTAAAAATGTATGGTTACACCGACGTTATTCATTATATAACTTTATTCAGTGTTTATTTGTCAGGCCCTGTCTGTTTTCAATTGGATGCCGTCTCAACCTGGATGATCTGAGGTTATTTCATTGCTGAGAAAATCCTGTGATTTCATAACGGATTCAAATTAAAAACATACGTAATGTATACCGATCACAGTTTGCGTGAGAAAAAGAAACAACGATATATTTATAACTCTCTCTTTCGCACAGCGAAAAATCTCACTACGACCAGTGTTTAGAACACATATTGTGAACAACTCACACCTTACGTAAAAAAACGGAATAATACGTAGTAACAATACAAAAGTGTAATAATAATAAATTTAATTTAATTATAGTGATATTTACATAAAGTAATCTAACTAACGTAAACGTAAAAATACTTTTACAATGAGTTATTAGTATGTCCCTTTGGGGGTGTCAATTTGACTAAACTTTTAAATGTACAAGTTAGAGCTCGCGACTGCAGGCTGTGGCCGCACTGATTATCAAGATAACATATGAGCTTGCGCCCGCGCCTTCGCCCGCGTTTTTTGGATAAAAACATAGGCTACCTATGTGTTATTCTGATGTATAAGCTATATCACTGTAAAGTTACATCAAAATCCGTTTTGTAGTTTTTGCGTGAAAGAGTAACAAACATCCATACATATACATACATAAAAATATACATCCATCCATCCATCCTCACAAACTTTATAATATTAGTGGGACTAAAAACATAACAGGAATCTATTTGGCCTGGCTATTTGTTGTATATTGCTTTGTGTTAGACACAAACAAAAAAGTCTATCCTATTTAGGGCCTAGTTCACCGATAACAGTCCGTTAAATTGAAAACGGCTGTTTATTAAATCTTTTTCCATACAAAACGTCATGTTAAACGGCCGTTTATAATTTATCGGACTGTTATCTTGTCGGTGAACTTAGGGCTTAGAGTACAATTTAATCGTTGTTTAATTGAGCATTTGTAATAAAAAAATCAATGTATTAGCATAGCTATCGCTCATTTCAGAGAAAAGATGTAGCAATCGTATCTACCATATTATACACAATGTATTTACATGATTATGAAAACTAGAGTTTTCATACAGCATATCAGTTATATTAAAAGTTTTGTTCTAGGACTTTTGAATAAAATGACAGACAGACGAAGTCACACCATACGGGTTCCTTTTTTACCATTTAAGTACAGAACCCTGAATAAAAATAAATTGTGCTTTCATACTATAAAAAATAGTAAAACATGTCTGATAAAATAAGTAGGTACACATATATTTTTATGATACCTTGACCAAACACAGCGAGCCACAACCTCAGCAGCCAAGCTAATAAGATGGAAGCATAGTGAAAATATGTTAGTATAAGTAGAAAATAATAATTATAGTGTAGCGGGGTACCTATACCGAAATGCCCTTTATTAATTTGACTATTTTATATTGATAATGACGCACCACAGATTATACACATACTAAATGTATTTCACAACCAGAGCCCTGCACGAGACAGAGAGAAAGCTACGTCATACAACACATAAGTGAAATGATACACGCCTATGTCCGTGTTACTGTAACATGCAGTCATTTTTCTAGTTCAATTATTACCTCAATCATGGAAATTACTAAAAAATTCCCACCGTCCGATCTATAAGGCACGAAATCAAACTCGGCGTATTATCACGCACATTTAATCTTAGGGTTTGGCAATTAAAGCTTGTTTCGACGTTAACAAATCTACGAACAAATCGCACAGCCGCAAGAAAGGTGACACAACACATAATAATACGAAATTGAGTTATGTATGCCATCTGAAAGGCAATTACAAAGTTGATCTGCTAAAAAAAATTCGTAATTATAGTACGATTCCTCGCTGAGAGATGGCATTTAATACAGAATTTTTTTAAAGGAATTCTAGGATCTAAAAAAAAGAAAATCGTGATTTCCCAAACTACATTTATTGTGTTGTGACACCTTTCTTGCGGATGTGCGAATGTTTATGAGTATACAAGTGAAGTTCTAGTGTATAACGTGCGGTGCGCCACGCTGTTGACCTCGAAATGCTCGTCACCACACAACTCCACCCCAATGTACACGCTTGGTCCTGTATTTACAACAATTATGATAAATTCAAATTTAACTAGATATTTACATGGCGTCTAGCCAGCGGCGTTGCTGCGATCTTTTCAACAAAATCCGTGTCCAACGAACAAAATTATGTTACCCATAGTAACACGTAGTGCTTGTTCACGTCAGCTCGCGGGCGCGGTCCCGAAATATCAAACATTGCACAAAATGCGGGTGCGGTGAAAGTAGCGGACAAAGCTCGCCACTGACGCCTTTAACGCGCTCGCGGCAATATCAAACATGTGAAGTTGTTTGTGTGTGTTCACGTCCAACTAGCGGCGGAGGCTTCAGGTAAGTTTCAACCAGTTTGAACTTGTCGCTAAACGATGCCGCGCTCCGCCGCGCCCGCACCCGCGAGTTCAACGTGAACAAGCACTTAGCGCTTGTTCAGTGCGGCGATCTCAGCGAGTTCGTGTTCACATTGGCCGCCAGGCGTTTGCGCGGCATCGTCTCTAGCGACAAGTTCAAACTGGTTGAACTTACCTGAAACCTTCGCCACTAGTTCGTCGTTAAACACAAACAACTTTTTGATATCAAATTTGCCGCGAACGCGCAACACGTGCCAGTCGCGAGCTTGCCCGCTACTTCCACTGCACTGCGTTTTGTACGCGAACACTTGCATATTATGCCATGTTTGATCGCGACCGCGTCCGCGAGTTAACGTGAACAAGCACTTAAGAAATGATTCAGTAAACTATTCGAAGTAAGAAATCAATGAGAATACAACGAAAGGTTACTAAAGCAGTCTTGTACCGCGCGGTCCGCTGTGCAAGGCCGCCTAGGCCTCGGTGGCGACGGGCTCCCTCGCGTGGTGTATCTTCACGTGCTTGTTGTGGTTGGACTTGTTGCTGGAGGTCTTGCCGCAGATGTTGCAGGAGAAGGGCCGCGCCCCGGAGTGCACCTTCATGTGCTCGGACAGGTAGTAGCTGCGGTGGAACGACTTGCCGCACTCGGCCACCTTGCACACGTACTTCTTGGCCATCTCGTGTTCGCGCACGTGGCGCTGGCAGTTGTACTTGCGGATGAACTGGCAGCCGCAGTAGTTGCACGTGTAGGGCCGCACGGACTTGTGCGCGTTCATGTGGGAGACGTACTCCGTGTGCCGGATGAAGGCGCCCTTACACAGAGCGCACTTGTACGGCTTGGCGGAGCGGCTGGCGTGCGTCCAGCGGTGCAGCTTCAGGTTCCACTTGGTGGTGAAGGACTTGTTGCAGATGATGCACATGTACGGCCGCTGCCCGGTGTGGGTTTGCAGGTGCGTGCGCAGGTTCGACCGCAGGTATACCTGCAACACGTGACGCTTGTTAATGTTTGTTCCAAACTTTTAATTACAACTGATAAGAATAATAAATAAATCATGATGAATGCACTCGAACAGTGCATTTCAAACGCCTAGCACGTGTTGGCCAGCCTGATTCGAGCCCCGCTTATGAGTAATGTTATTAAATCTCTCAAAATTACTGGTTAATGAAATATATTCACAATAAATCACACCTCAATAACTATACCTGCTTCTATACTGTATTTTAAAACTGTAAAAAGCTTTGCAATGACATAATTTGTTGCTAATGGTGGTTGGACAGTTCATTCAACACATCTTTGCCCATCATCCTGTATGTCACCCATCAGTATCATTTTTCTAAGATCCGCTTATCCAAAACTTAAGATAATTATTAAAATCAGTAATAATGTGTGTTATGTTGTTCGTACCTGCTTGCAGACGGGGCACTGCACGTTCTCGGGCTTGCCCTTGAGCCGGTCGGCGAGGAAGTACTCGTTGTGCGAGCGGCGCACGTGGCGCGTGAGCGAGGCGGCGTGCACGAACTTGTCGCTGCAGTAGAGGCAGGCGCGCGGCCGCTCGGCGTGCGTCTCCTGGTGCCAGTGCAGCTTGGCGCGCGAGTGGAGCACCAGCCCGCACTGGCACACGAAGTCGCGCACCTTGGCGCGCTTCGACAGGTGGTGCCGGTCCCTGGGGGGGAACCACGTCACCGCTGTTGCCAATTCTGCGATTTTTCCGCTAGACATTTATGACTTTTTCATAATTATATTTCTAGCGCAAAAGTCGCAAAATTGGCAACAGTGGTCTCTTCCAGAGAGTCTCTGGAAGAGACCACTGTTGCCACTTTTGCGACTTTGTCGCCAATTTTAGCGCAAAAGTCATAAATGTCTAGCAGAAAAATCGCAAAATTGGCAATAGCACACGTCACACATCGCTCATTTGGAGAAACAACCGTTTCACCGAACATAAGGCTAAGTTCATATGACCGCGCGGTACATGATCTTGCGCACGGGACTGAGCGCGCCGCATTGTACCGCGCGTTTATGTAAACGATAAACACTATTTAGTTTGATCTTCTACCGCGCAATTAGTTATTCCGGTCATATGAACTTAGCATATCTACACTTTCGAAGTACTTAGTCATATTTAACTCAATTTTGGCAAAAATGTGTTCACATCGTTGTTTCTCCAAATTAACGACATACAGGGTGTAAGGCAAACGCTTCCGAAAACGAAGACAGGTGATAGAGCTAGTGATTCTCGATACGATACCACCAAAAAAACGGGGAAAAAAAATTACAATTCTACCATTTTTTTTTTACATTTTTCGTACACTATGCTGTGAGAACAGGTAACTAAAACCAATAATTGCGATTAAATACATTTTTTTTCTTTGCAACATTAACACGCCATGTACTCGTAAATAATATCAGCTGACGCTCGCGCATAACCTCGAGTTCAAAGTACACGCGCTCGCCGACAGCCGCGCGGCCGATGACCCCAGCTCCGCGCGCGCTTTGTGGCTAGCGTGTCATAATCTACGTTCTGGCTTCGGAAGCGTTCTCCTTACACCCTGTATATGATTTTGCACACTTTAGTTCTAAGCGCCTTCTTAGCGCGGTGGGAAACTGGACTTTAAAGATCTTAAAACAAAATGTTAGTGAAAAAGCTTAAAGTTTGATTTCACTGGATGGGTTGACGGCACGTATCGTTAATAGAGCTTTTATCTTATTTATACAGAACTTTTCGGAATGCTGCCGTCAAAAAGACCGAAACTGAAATATGAAAAAAAAAAATCAGCTGTTCCATACATTTTGATCATATTGTAGTGCATTTTTGTAGGGAACAGCTGATTTTTTTTTTTTCATATTCCAGTGTCGGTCCCATAATAAAAGTTGATCATATTCATGAGTACTTTCACCTCCTAAAATATCCGCACTGGTTTTAATTTTACCCTGTATATGCCAGCAGTGCAGTGGCGGTCTGAAGAGGTTCGAGTCACGCGAAATTCGCTGCTATGGAGCAATCGCACAAATTATTAGATCACTCCGTCGCGCGTTGATTACATCGTGTTATCTCTTAAACTATACTTCCGAATAAGATACTGTAAACGGTAAAAATCATCTCAATTAAATACTTGTGACGATGAAACTACTTATTTTGATAAGGATTAATACTTTATTGGTAATATGTCCAGTTAAACATTACCTAATTAGTAATTAATTATGTTATTTTTAAAACATAAAAGCAGCTTTTGTGACTTATATTGAAAAGTTAGATATAGGCTGTCATGGACCTTTTAATAGAACTATTTAAGGACAACATTTTTGTCATACATTGTTTTCACATATTATATTAGACGGCTTAGACAGCGTCCGCGTAAACAGCCCTTTCAAACTAATTTTTTTTTTACTTTTTCGATATAAACCGTGCGTGGAGCGATGGAACATCAGCGACGTACCTGTGCTGCACCATGTTGGAGTAGCGGCGGAAGGTGTCGTCGCACACGGTGCACTTGACGGGCGCGCGGCCCGTGTGCGTGTTGTGGTGTTCCATCAGCTTCTGCCGCGTCACGAACCGCTTCTCGCACACGTCGCACCTGCACAGTGGGCATATTAGCTACTATGTCACTACAAGCGATCTTAGAGCGTTTACACATTACGCCGCGCGCCGCAGCGGCAGAGGCGCCGCCGTTGTAGTCATCCTTGCATTGTGTATACGTGCTTTCACACACACGCCGCGGCGGCAGCGGTGAGTCATGGTTCCGCGCCTATGAAAATACGTCGGCGCCGCTGCTGCTGAGGCGTAATGTGTAACGGCCCTTAGTTAGCCGAAATTCCTGTGAGTGTTGTCGCAGTATTTTTTATAGTTATAGATCAACAAACTTTTCTGGTCCGCTCTACAGTTAGTTGTTTGGGTGCGCAATAGACAATTTATACCCCAAACAATCCATTGCGCATTCAAATGGCTAACATCAGAGCGGGCCAGAAACGTTTGTTGATCTGTATGTCGGCACTGAAAATCGATGTCATTGGTGGGAAAAAATAATTTCAATGTTACATCACCACATTTGCCAAGTGTCGACTTATTATTCTCATTCGAATGCGACGCATTACTTTTTTGGTGTTTTTTATTTTAGTTTGTTTTTTACTTATTTTTATTGTTTTCTTTTTTCTGTATATGTCCCCATTTGTATGGAAATAAGCAATTTTTCTTTCCTTTTTTCCTTTCAGTAACTGTTTCTGTGTATCCATTAAAACTATTTTCCAAATGAATATAAATGCGCGAATGTTCGAATAACCTGGTTTCAGGCCGGTTAACTTAGATCGCGAGTATTGTATGGCTGTATGAGACAACTGATAATGTCACTGGGTCATCGAACTACGCAATAACAAATACATATTTGATCACCAACCCATTTGCCAAAAGTAGTGTGGTAGTTTCAGCAATATCGGATTACAAGTAAAATATTACTCTTCACTGTCACTAAATCCATAATTTACTAATCAGGCAGTTCCTCTCTTTGGAGCCCTGACCATCGGCCACCTATGTAAATAAATGAATAAGAAATTAATATTCAAAGGGCACCAACCAGCCCAACGGATTTGTTTCGTTTTAGAGAGAATTTAAGTTTATTTTTCATGAATATAAGTGATTTTTAGTGTACGTATTGCTTTAATAGCGACATTAACTCACTTATATTCATGAAAAATTTACATAAATATCCACTAAAGCAAAACAAAATACGTTGGGCTTGCCCTCTAGGCACGTTACTGCCAACTTACTTATAATTCTTAATTCCTAAATGTGTCTTCACATGCAGCGCCAGGTTCGCTCTCCTGAAGAAGCACTTCCCACACGTGAGGCACTCTAGCGGATGTATCTTAAGATGAGCGTGGAACAGCGACTCGGTCAGCTGGTCCTCCTTGCACGTGGGACAGACGTAGTCCTTCCGCTTGCGCTTCACTTCCTGCTTGATCAGCCGGTCTACCTCGATCTTCGGCTTGGTCTCCTCCACTTGAATACTCTCGTAAACTTGGAGGATCGTGGATGATATCGAGTCTTTAGAGTCTATTGGCTGTAGGAGGTTGTCTGAAAATAATAATATTTTCAAGAATAAAATCGTGATAATAATGGAAAAGAATCAGGCTACAGAAAAATGGAGATTTTGTGTGTAATAAGAAAGCAGGAAAGAAGTGAACAGAGATGACTAACAGCTAAAAGATACGCTGCTGAGACGACCTCGTATCTTTTATCCTCATTTACATGGGTAAATAAGGAGGTATGGCATAGCATATTCAGCCTATAATGTTCCCACTACTAGGACACAGGCCTCCTTAGTCTGTGAAAGGGAGTGGGCCGTAGTCCACCACGCGGGCCCAGTGCGTGTTGGTGGACGTCACATGTTTTCGGTTCTAGGACATGCCGGTTTCCTCACGATGTTTTCCTTCACCGTTAACGCAAGTGATAATTAATTTCTAATACGCACATGACTTCGAAAAGTCCACGGTGCGTGCCTCGGGATCGAACTCGAACCATTCGCCGTGGGAGGCGCATAGTTAAACTACTAGGTTATCACTGCTTTGAGGTAAATAAGGTATCTTTATCCTCATTTACTTGGGTAAATGGTAAATTATAATGAAGATTAAAAACTCTTGGACATATAAAAAACTTTTTTAACAAAAAATAACCGACTTCAAAAATCCACTACAAAGAAAATAATAATTTTGGTTTCGGAAGTCGGTGGCTTTGGTTTTTGTTTGCTTTTTTTGCCAAAAAGTACAAATGAATGACAATGGTGCTGATTCTGTTAAACGTCACACTAAACTAATTTTATTCACATTATATCTCTTTCTTACAAATATCATTGAAAAAGGACAGAAAATATTTACAACTGTCAAATTAGTTTACGCCCTTGTCATTTACGGGAAAATAGTCATGACTTTTTGCGATTACGACTAAATTGACATTAAAACTATTCAAGTGGACTAATTTGACAGGATTAAATATCTGCTATCCCTCTCTTATGTTTTTTTATAAGAAAGAGACATAATAAGACTAAATTAGTTTAGTTCGTAAACAACAGAATCGGCACCAGTGACGGGAGTGCGAGTGACTACCACAAAGCAAAGGTAACATACTTGTATCAGGTTTTTCCTCCTTCTTGATGATGCGCGCGGTGACGAGGCGGCTGTAGGACGTCTTGCTGGCGGAGCACGTGGGCAGCGCGTGCGCCAGCGCCTTGTGCGCGCGCAGCTCCTTCAGCGAGCCGCACGCCGCGCCGCACGCCGCGCACGCGTGCACGCGCGCGCGCACCATCACCGGCGGCTCTTCCGAACTGCGCACGACGTTATACACGTGTCACGTAAGGGACTTACACTCAACATGTAGTCGAGTCAATGAAGCTCAAAAATAATCCAAACCTATTAAATCTCAGAAACAGCTCCGATTTTGATGTTTGGGTATTGGGTAACTTATTATTGGGTAACCTCTGAATGAAGCTGGTTTGAACTTTTGAAGATTCTGCATTTGTTCTCAAAATATTTACGATCAAATCCATAGGTAACTTGTAAAACTATGTTTTTGACCATAAATATTTTGAGAAAAAGAAATGAAGAATCTTCAAATCAGTTTCATTCAAAGGTACAAGGAAATTCAAAGTTACCAAACTTTACTGATCATTTTTTAACCTAAAAGGCCTAAAAGCCATCACTATGGCTGATCCAATCATTCTATCCGAGATACACGATTCGCTAGTGATGTGAATATGTACCTTCAAACTCAAATCTCATAGAAAATGTATAAGAACCACTAGGGTCGCTTACAATCGGCGACACCAGCTGTCGCCACGGTCGGTCACTGTCGCCAGTATCGGAATTGTACCTTTAATCTAAGCTAACGCTAATCAAAGTACAAAGTGTACAAAGGAATCGCATTACTCGACTCGACTTCACTTACAATTCGACTAAAGCAGGGTACAATACGTCAGTCAGATTTTTCACTTGGAGTCGCGCCAATTGACAATTACATAATATTATTGAATATTAGGTAATAGATCTTCAATAAAAGAATAGATCTTATCTATCTATACTATACAATCTATACCTATACAAATAAATAAAATTGAAGTGTCTGTTTTTAAGGTCAAAATAACAGCTTTTTACTAAATGCATATATGAAAGTAGGAGTATACACCAGTACCTACGTATAACAATTTTTTTTTTTTTTTTAATTTTTGTCTTTCGGTCCATCTGTTTGTTCCAGCTGATCTCTGAAACGGCTGGACCGATTTTGACGGGACTTTCACTGGCATATAGCTGGTGTTATTATAAGGAATAACTTAGACTACCTTTATTCCCAATTCCATTTGGACGTAACGTGACGTGACGTGACGTGACGTGACGTAACGTGAAACGTAAAAAGTGCAAAAAGGGTTACATTACTAACATGGGCTCCCTCTTCTCGCTGGCATCCACCTCCGACCCGTCCGACACCCAGCTCTCTCTGGCGATTAGGTCGTAGGGCTCCGCGGGTGTCACCTCTGTGTACATCTGGGGAAACCAAGCCACAATTAAAACACATCATTTTCTTTCCACACACTTTAGGTACTTTTGAAAATGAATTAACAATACCATAAATTGTACAAAATACCTACTACACATATGAAGGACTTCCGCATTATTGTTTATTTTAACCTAATATATTCTATTGTACAAATATATTCGGTAACGCATTACAAAGTAATAAATGAAAGATAGATTTCCTCAAAGATAATTATTTTTGTGTCAATTTCTGGCTTTATAGCAAAATCTCATTCATTAGGGTTCCGTACCTCAAAAGGAAAAACGGAACCCATAAAGGATCACTTTGTTGTCCGCCGTCAGTCACCGGACCATAAGTGGAGCCATCTGCTCATAGATGGCGCCATTGGAAGTATGCAGTAGCGCCATCTATGATCAAGATTCGGAACCCTTAGGGCGCGAGGCATACTCGCACTTGTCCTGTTTTTTTTAGCATCAAAACACATAAATGTTATATCTGTTTTAAGGAGCGGTCCACTTAACCCACCAGCAAGAAAAGCATAATGTAATATTAGATTTGCTATGTTTTAACTTTTGGCACTTGAACCAGGATATTTCAGCAAGTCTTTTACTGTATTAGTTAATATTGTTTAACATGTAAAATAGTTTTGTAAAAAGACCAACTTACAGGAATAATTCATTTATTCATTTTTAGCATGTAGGTATGCATGAAAGAAAACGATTGATATGATGTTGGTTGATCAAATAAATAAAATTAATAAAATATCAAAAAAATAATAAAGACATGTAACTTTTTATGATGAGGGATAGGTATAAAATTTTGAAGAAACAATAAGCTTGTCTTATTGTTTCTTCAAAATGTTATACCTATCCCTTGTTTGAATTAAATTTCATGATTTGAACTAATGTTAAATAAAATGTTTCAAACTGTCTTACCCCACTCCAAGGTGATTCCATGTCTCCATTGCTCTCCTGGCCGCTGAGCTCGCCGCGCGGCGGCATGCGCTCGTCCGCGCAGATGTTCATGGGCGCTTCGCTCTCACTGCGGCCCTCACTGAGCACGTCCGCCTTGCTGTCTCGCTCACACCCGTCCACCTCCACATCCACCTGCACTTCTCTTGCACCCAGCTCAGAATAGTCTATCCCATTACTCTCAGCTATTTTGTAACTCTCGTGTATAAAGTTAGGCAGCACAAAGTCGTTATCCTTCGGTGGAGGCTCACCCCAGATGTACATACCATCTTTTGCTCCCTCCTTGAAGCCCGCCGCCTCGCGGTCGGCGTCAAACGCCTCGACGCGGTCGGGAGTAAAGTAATCTGCGTAAATATTGTCACCGAAATAATTTTCGTTTATCATGCTGACAAACTGTTTGTTTTTAGACGCCGCTTCAAGGTCCAGTAACTCCCTGTCGTTTGAGTCCTCATTGAAATCCTCATTGGATATATTACCATAGTTAATAACATTGATAGGTCGCAACGTTTCTAGTGGAGTCAGCATCCGGTCTGACGTCAATGTTTCATTACCAAAGCCTCCTTCATTACTTGAGTTAATTTCCTCCTTCACCTGTATCATGTCAATATTGGCAGCAAACTCTGGCTGAGTCATGCTGGTAGGTGCCACTGGTTCTATGTCCATAGATTGTTCCTCAATATCAGCATCAAAGTCATTATTTTCATCATTTTCCTTGATCTCTTCAACAGATATAGTTTGCAAGAGGTTAGTCTTCTCCTTGGAATCTGTCTTATCTGGTTGGTGTATTTTATTCATGGTAAAATTTTCCGGCGATCTGCAAGCCGATGACGTCGGAAGGGCGTCTCTTTGTTCAGGTTTCTTTGTATTATTCACAGGAAACATCTTGGCATTCTTAATCTTCAAAACTTTCTTGTGCTTCTTCACAAAAATATTGTTCAGTCTTAGTGCATTGTGCCTGTATGGCTTTTGTGAGAGCTGAGTTTTCTTCTCTGAAAGTCCTAGGTCACTATGGCTAACTTGATTACTCTCAGGTTTGGGAGACAATGAGGTATGATCGGTTGAATTGTCACCATGTTCTGACAACTCACTACAAGGTGATATGGAAGGCTTCTCATTACATATTAAATCTGGCACAGGACAGCTGTCTGAAAAATCTGTATCCAACTTGCTGTCAACAGAACTCTTGGTTGGATTACCAATGTTCTTTATCACAGAAAATGTATGGGAGACCATGCTATCAGCACTAGACATTGATGATGGCTGAGTGTCATCAGATGACAATTGGTTGTTATCTTCTGGATCGGGCTGCATCTTGTCAGGTGTCTCTACTCGCTCCACAGGGTAGTCTGTCTCATTAGTTCCAGTTAAATCCATGACAGTGTTAACCATATTTTTGTGATGTTGTACTGGAACTTCAACCTTAATGTTGCTTAGAATTTTTAAACCCTTAGTACTACCTGCCATTTCATATTTTGGGTCCAGCATCTCTATGGGTCTCTCAGTGTTCTCACCCGCACGTCTTGTAACTGGCTGTGGCATGGTGGGCCTTCGATCTTCACAAATATTATCATGAGCAGAAGCTATAAGTGGCCCGACCTCAATAATAAGTGTTTTAGGATCACTCATATTTTGTACCGATTTATCAATATGTACACTAGGCATAAGAGTCCCAGACTCATTATAAATGGATGTGGGACAAGGTTTATTCATCATTTGTTGAGGCGTTGTATACATACATGAAGTATTTCCAAACTGGTCTACAACCATAACATTTTGATACATGGAGCTAGCTTGAGCTAAGTTAGTGACATTGTCATGACCACCAAGGACTGTGGGCATGGTAGTTATAAAGGGCTTACCATCTATGTTGTGCACCATTTCTCTGTAAATAATTTGGGAGTTTTGGGTAACAACTGTTGTTCCTGGAGTAAATGCACCAGAAGTCATTTGGTTCAGTTGGCTGCTAGCTACAGGGGGAGAAGCTGTTTTGGTATTAATGTGCATCTGTGGGGTTGGTACACTGCCTGTCATGATCATATTATTTTGCACATTCTTCTGCACAAATGTGGGTGCTGATGGCACCATAACATGCATGGGCTTGACCCCTGCACCTATATATTGCACACCACCCATGTTGGATTTAAGGAGTATGTTATTTGGTTTTGGTAGAACTTTAGCAAGGTCATTTGCTTTCCTGTGCACTGCTGGTAACATTTTCATACCCGGCCCTGCTATAGTTGGCATATTGTAAGAAAACAAATTGTTGCCATTGTCCATTGCATTGTACTCAGCACTCCGGGAGAACTTTATCTCTCTATCCTCTTGTTGGTCTGGATAGTAGACAAACTGATGATCAAAGTCTGTCACTGGAGAAGACTGGTAGGTCTGCTGAAGTTTATCAGCTTTTAAAAGAAATGGATTGTTTACATGTTGTCCAGCACCATCGCCAGCAATGGCATGGTTCTCAAAGTTAACATCAAGCATTCTAATATCAGGTGTTGCATTTCTAGATGTATTTGATACTGGAGTACTTTTGGAGGTTCTGCTAGGTGTTCTGCGCCAGTAGCGGTCATGTTCATTACTACGTGGTCCATTCCACTTAGCAGTGTCATCAGTAGCAGGTGTCCGAGACCTGCTTCGGTATGACCGCTCAGAATGTGCTGGCGTGGAAGTTCTACTTGTATAACTAGAGCCCTTGCTTGTTGCTATATTACACAAAGCTTTTATAACCTGGTCTTTGGGATGAGTGTCCAAGTGGGACTCCAGGGTGATCCCATTGTGTAGGAACAGCGTGCACACGGGACACTGCACGAGCTGGTCCATGTTGACGTCACGAGGTGTCCACACGGTGATAAAAGCAGCGGCGGCGCGGCCGCGTACCGCAACGATGCGATCGTATCAATATAATGTCGTCACAGCACGCGCACTCAGTCCGCAGAGGCAGGTCGCACAATGTCCGTGACGCGCATATCTACTATTCATACGTAAGACTCTCGCTCGACCCACAACAATACATATCTTCGTTGCACGTCGTCTCCTTATCGATCTGTCAGACAAAATACTCTGTATAAATATACCACACTAAGTCCACAACATCACATTCTACAAACTTGTTCAACGTGCAAACAGAGGACAAAAGAAAACAAAACCCCGAGATAAAGGCCATTGAGACATAAAAAAGTCGAGCATTAAGTACAATGAAGAATGAACTGGTTAACGATTTTACACCAGAAACACACCAACGGGACTCACCTATTATATTTTTTGTCATGTATAGTCCATGACATCGATTACTCTAAATAGATCCGTTAATTATTTACGACTAAGCTAAATCTAAAAATATTTCCAAATAGTCAGACATATTGCAGACGTCTTGTTCACGTTCACACACAAACTTTTATATTCCGATACACGAAGTCACGAACCCGAACATCGATATGTGCTCGTGGCGATGTGCTATAATCGAATTTCTATAGGTTTTTTGCCAACTGAGAAAATAACGCTAATCATAAATGCGTAAAACGGAGTCTATTCATAGACAATCCATGGTTTATCAATGAGTCAATCCATAGAGACTGGAATTTTGGTGTGCTTCGCTTTTGCGTACCTACATAATTTAAATTATTTTCAATCGACAATCAAGTTATTCAGGTAATTTAGGATCGAATCATCATCATTAAAGATCATTATCACAGCCATAAAACGTTTCCTGTTGTCCCTTACTGGACAAAGGCCTTCCCAAGGAAACGAACGAGTAAATAAAATATTTAAACTGAAACAGCTGTAAGCATTTTGTGATTAAAAGAATAAATTAATAATAATTACAAGAACACTGATTCTGATCTTAATTTAACTATCAAAGTTAATTATCATAACATAGCTGCGCGCTGTAATCTGGAACGCGCTAATTAGGTCAATGACATTAGAGTGGTTCCAATTCCCCTATCTCAACATTCTCAACTCGATATCGATATACCTATTTTACTCCTGAAGGTTCCATCAATCGATTTATTGACAGACTGTTAATTGATATTTTATATCGATATATCGAAATAATAAATATCGCCAAAAAATATCGATATATCGAACAAAAAATATCGATATATCGATACATCGAATTTTTTTCTGCAAGCCTAGCCTAAAAAAGAAATAAAGAATACTATATAGAGCACAGAGTACATTATATATATAGAGAATACATAAAGTTGGAAAATGTCAGAAAATGTCTCGAAAAGTTGAAAGATGCTTGTAGTGACTTGAAGTGTAAATTACAGTTTATACATTTAACACGAGCCCAGTGCATCGATAAAACCTGGTTTTACTTTTAACATTTTGTTGAATATAAATAGCTTATTCAAAAATGTCTTACAACTTCGAAGAGTTAACTTGTAACGGTACGTAATATGCATTTTTAAATGTATCATGAAAAAGTTGTACTTTTATCATGATTTTTCAGAAACCTATTGATATGATGACTTACAATAAATTTACCTTTCATTATGAACATTTTGCAACAAATACATTGACAAGTTTTGCAAACATTATTTATAACCTGTATAAACATTGAAGAGCACAGCAAGGAAGTTATTTCAAATCCTATTGATGTACGATTAGTGATAGTAATTACTATACCTATATAATTCTTGGGGGTAATTTAGAATCAATAAATAAAAAGTATCTCATTAACATAAAAGGTATAATTTTCAGAAGCCAGAGACTTGCTCCGCCAATGGAGAGAAAACAATGAAAGACGGAGTGAAGATGTTATGGAGTTGTGGATAACAGCCCTCAGTGATGACCTGACCAAACTTGGCAATGAAAGTAGGTACCTACCAGTCATTTTGTCACTGTAAAAACCGGCCAAGTGCATATAGATAGGGTCCTACATGCATTTAACCTATTCTCACATACTTTAGGGTCCATAGCAAGGTGTACATCAGTTTCGCACTGCAAATATAACTGTATTTCATAATATTACCATGAAATACATAGTTATTTTTGTGGTTGGTTAACTCAAAACTAAATATTCCAAAAACTACACAATATATTGTATTCAAAGTATTCAAACCAATTTTCGTTGGAAGTGTTTTTTAAATTCTAGCCCCATATAAATTTTTCAGAATTTTTCTCCCCATAGTTGAAAAGTTAGAGAAAGGAGACACCTTTTACGAATTTAGAAGCACATAGATCAACAAATATTTACCTAAATAAAAAAATCACCTAAGTTAAAAACCTTCATGTTATTTTCAAAGACCAGTTTCATGTATCCCTTTAATATTTTTTTTCGGAATTTTACTACACTCTGTTATGGCAGTTCACAGAAGACATCTTCCTGCAAAGTTTAATCTATGAAGTGTCAATAGTCTCCAAGAAAATGCAAAATCTTCCTGAATGACCACCACATCTATCACTTCCAGAGCATTTGGTGTTGGAGCAAGTGATATATGCGGCCCTAGACTGCCACACGTACGGAGTGGCCACCATGTGCATCTACCTGCTGTCCAAAGAGTTCCCGGGCAGCATGCGCGTCATGAGATACAAGGCTGCCTTGCTGGAGGCCGAGGAGAAGTGAGTATCTCTATCTACTCTATTACTAGTACTGTTACCCACATATTCACAGACATTACTATGAGGACTAATAGCAAAGTGAACAAAAAAATCATTCAAATATGAACATTGTATGTATTAAATTAAGGTTCATATTTATATAAAGCAGTTATTTATATTCACTTATATGAATATGAACCCTATTTTTATAACTACAATGTTCACATTCGCATGAGTCTTCCGTACCCTGTGCGTTGAGACCTCATAGCATGTTCTTGAATACGGAGGTTAATCCCTCAACCTTACACGCAAGATACGCGCTTAATCGTGGAGTTGCGGAAAACAGCCCGCTATACCACACCATACCAACCCTCAACCTAAGCTAATTAAAAAAAAATCGAATCAAACTCTAAAAGGTTTGGTTAACTGTCAATTTGAGTGAAACACAAGTGAGAATCCACCCTATCATACATAGAAATTGGAGTCTAAGCTTTATTTATCGTCTGTTTGTGTAACATGGTAACATCTCGATAGATCTAGATATTTTTTTGTGGAGCCCTGAATTTCTTCTCTCACAGTGGTCATATTTAAGTGTGTGTGGATTTCAGAATTGGTAATAAACCATGGGACATGTGCTATTGTTCTTAAGATTACGTTCTGCATTCTTTGCAATATTGCGATGTTTGAATTACTTGCACTTCTCCAAAGTTGAATGCCATACATCCAAGTTGGTTTCAATATGGACTTATATATTAGAAGTTTGTTATCTATAGATAGCATGCTGTTTCGACCCAGCATCCAATAGAGGTTTCTATGTCGTATTTTAAGCTCTTCTCTTTTGAGAAAGCAACATAACATGACAATATTTACGTCCAAGAAGACACCAGTAAATCTTCAAAGAAGAATCATAATATCAACCTACTATAATTTCAGGTATGACGAAGCTCTAGAAGTATTGGACAGTATAATCAAGGCGGATGAAACCAACTCGGCGGCCCGCAAGCGGCGCGTCACCATACTAAAGGCGCAGGGACTGATCACTGAAGCCATCAAGGAGCTTGTTGATTATCTGAAGAAGTAAGTCATTTTTCCTTCCTGTATAAAATTACAAAAAATCTTCTAATGCATCTGTATGTTGTAATCACAAAAGTATTAAATACTAGATCCGTAGTTTAAATTAAATAATATGTCTAATAGAGGGCATCAATCTGCTTTCGCACGGACTAGGGTCGTCTTGTGTTTGAAAATGGATGTTGAATCTCCAATAATCGACCGACTTCTCAATCCCGTCAATTTGGCAACTAAGGGCGCTTGTAGACGTCCGGTTTTTTTCACCGGACATCGGACCGATTTTTTGCCATTGCATACAATGGCAAAAAATCGGTTCATTAAAAATTTCATTAAAAAGGTTCGGTAAATTCATTATAAACCATAGTTTATAATGAATCCGGTGTGAATTGTTCGCCGGACCAATGTCCGGTGCGTGTACACACATTCATTATAAACCATACACCACCGCGAATCCGGTAAAAAATCGGTCCGTTGTCCGGTGAAAAAAGCCGGACGTCTACAAGTACCCTTAGGGTCGTACCACAAAAAAGATAAACACGTGTTCAACACGAATGCTACCAAAAATAATCCGCACTTGTTTTAGCACTAGCTTGTCTAAAACAAGTGTGTATTATTTTTGGTAGCATTCGCGTTTAACACGTGTTTATCTTTTTTGTGGTAAGGGTGTTATGGTCTTACGTTCGAAGATTTAAAAAAAAACTTTTATTCTTTAATAAATTAATAGTTCTTTGTAGATAAGTATAATGGCTAGAATGTTAGTAGTTTAGTGATACTAGAAAGTGATTTAGGAGAGTTAGGATGAGATAAATAAACATAACTTACATACGTGCTTTGGCTAAGCTATGTTCCCGTCTCTGTCTTGCTTGCAAGTTGCGCGACAGTGACAACGATACTGCTTAGCCAAAGTACGTGCTAAGTAACGGCTATTTATCTCGGCCACAGATAATACAATACTACGCGTACAGATGCCTCATCTCATACAAAAAAACGTGACCGCCGCCGTAACGCGAGCTATCGGGCTATATATTTTTTCGTAACTAAACGATTTTTTTAAATTTTAACTAATATTTATAATTGACTATTTATTCATGTTCTACATTTTACACAAACTTCAATAACAAATCTATACGTATAACGCCATCTATTAAGAGTTATTTGAACAAATGTTCCTTTGTTCCTGATGAGACCCCGTGTCTCGGCCTTAGAGCAGGGGCCCCTTTATCAAAAGATACAAGCTTTGTATTACAAACGTTTTCTCTGGCAATTTGCACCTATTTTTAAGAGAAAACGTTTGTAATACAGTCCCCGGCACGTAATTTGGCAAGAGTCGTTAGAGTCAAGCGGGGCGCGGGGTATGGGGCGCGATGCGCGAACTTACCCCCACTACGCCAAAACCTTGCCAAGTTACGTGCCGGGGACTGTACAAGGCTTGTAACTTTTGATAATCAGGCCCCTGGTGAAGACGAAGTTCCACCAGCACCAGCACTATCATATACTACGTCCCCAGGTTCATGTCGGACGTGGAGGCGTGGCAGGAGCTGTGCTCGCTGTACCTGCAGGTGCAGGAGTTCGCGCGCGCCGCCTTCTGCGCCGAGGAGCTGATCCTGCACCAGCCGCACAACCACCTCATGCACCAGCGGCTCGCTGACATCCGGTACACTATGGTATGTGTATGGGTTCCAGTGGCGAAGGGTCCCTACAACACGATTCCTACCGGCTTTCCTTTGAAAAATAGCACAGGCAGTATTGCCTACTATTGACAAATATTTATAATTCTTTTGTTTCTATTCTGCTCTGCTTGCATTCTATTCTGCTTTACGTGGCCAGGTAAGCATTTGTAGATCAGGCTTACCTCTTAAAAAATAGACCCTTCGCCACTGATGGGTTCCTATTAGTGCTTCGTGAAATGAGTTGAGTCTTGATGAGTGTAAAATAGTTATAATATTGCAAATGAAAGTAATTTACACTAGCTGTTCCCTGCGGTTTCACCCCCGTCGCTCGACTCCTAAGGGCCTATGCACACCACGTTTTGTAAGCGCGCCTACGACGCGCGTTTTCAAAACGCGCGTCGACGGCGCGCTTTTATCCTACAGAGGTCTAAAGGCTGCGTCTGACTTGCTTGCGTATCGCTACAAACGCGCGTCGACGGCGCGTTTAAAAAACCGGCCAAGTGCGAGTCGGACTTGCGCACGATTTTGTTTAAGTATTTGTTTTATTTTAATTTAATTATTTATTTTTTAAGTAATATAATTAAATATTCTGTGAATATTTCAGGCGTATACCTGTTGCCATTATCAATATCCAGCAAAAAAATCACGTTTGTTGTATGGGACCCCCCCCTTAAATATTGATTTTATTCTGTTTTTGTATTTGTTGTTATAGTGGCAACAAAAATACATCATCTGTTAAAATTTCAATTGTCTAGCTATCACGGTTCATGAGATACAGCCTGGAGACACACAGACAGACAGACAGACAGACGGATGGACAGCGAAGTCTCAGTAATAGGGTTCCGTTTTTACCCTTTGGGTACGAAACCCTGAAAACGTGGTGTGCACAAGGCCCAAGGGGCGTAGCGTGATGTTAAATAGCCTATATTATTCCTCAGGAACGTGGCTACCATATACAACAGGATTTTACGAATCCGACTAGTAGTTTCAGAGATTAGCGCGTTCAAACAAACAAACTCTTCAGACATTTGTTGAAATAACTCATAATAGATGGCGTTATATGTATCGATTTGTTATTGAAGTTTGTGTAAAATTGAGAACATGAAAAAATACATCATGAAAAATATTTGTTCAAATTTTGAAAAATCATAGAAGCATGGAAAAATGTATAGCCCGAAGATAGCCCGCGCTAAATCGGTCACATTTCTTTGTATGAGATGAGGTATCTGTACGTATAGTATTATATTATCTGTGCTTTAGGTAAACCTTGTGTTTCATTATTAGATTTTTTTTTAACGTTTCACTAAACAATCCTGTATCGTGAATGCGTTTATAAACTGAAATCTCACGATACCGTGCTGTCAATGTAATAATCTTAATATAATTCTTTTGTACGTGTGTTTGTCACTAAACTCCCCTAGATGGTTTAGATTCGCAATTGGACCCGGTAGGTGGCGTTGCAATTGGGTTTAAGAAATTTTGCCGAACCCGCTAATAGAGGCAAGCCACCATTCGGACAGGACAATGTCTGTCGGGTCTGTGTGTCATATAATATTCTTGTTACAGGGTGGCGTGGAGAATATGGAGCTGGCCAAGACTTACTACTGTCAGGCGTTGAAGCTGAACCCAGAGAACATGAGGGCCATGCTCGGACTGTTCTTGGTATGTTAAATGAACGAGACTTTGCAGATTTGAACCCCTTGTACTTCTATGGAACTGCTGGATAATATTACCGACACCCATTTTTACTGTTTGACAGTATTTGCTATTTAGTTGCGTATCCATTGTGATGAACAACGCTTCGGGAATCTAACTTTGACTAATCAATCGAACAATGGTCGCATTACACATCCATCGATCCCATCTTTCACTGCGCGCTCGCGATTTGACTAAATAAGGGTGCTGTCACAAAAATGTTCATGCACCTCTGAAAGAGGATTAGTTGCGCATGCGTGGCATATGTGCTTTCATCCCTGAGAATATAAAAAATAACCGGACAAGTGCGAGTACGACTCGACTACACCATAGTAGATATATCATATCTTGATCATAGATCGCGCTATTGCGAACTTCTAGTGGCGCCATCTATGAGCAGATGACTCCACTCATGGTCATGACAGACAGACAACAAAGTGATCCTTTAAGGGTTGCATTTTTCCTTTTGAGGTACGGAACCCTAAAAAGTCGATCATAACCTGCGAAGAAGGTCTATTCTATCCTAACTGGCAATCTGTAACTACAGCTCACTTCCCTCAGGTAACAAACAACCTGCTGAACCACTACAAGTCTGCGGGCAACAGCGCCAAGCGCAAGGAGGTGTGGAAGCTGTGCCAGTGGGCGCAGTCGGCCGCCGCGCGCCGCCAGCGGGCCGCGCGCCTGCCGCCCGCGCCCACCCTCGCGCACATGATGCTCGCGCTCGCCATACAGGACTAGACGCACAACGACGCACTCACTGACGTATCACGTGGTACAATAACGCAGTCACTGACGCACACGTAGTACAATAACGCAGTCACGTGGTGCAATAACGCAGTCACGTGGTACAATAACGCAGTTACTGACTTATTCTGTTGTAAAATAACACAGTGACACACTTAACACGTGGTAAAATAACGCAGTAACTGACTTATCACGTAGTAAAATAACGCACTCACGACTTACACGTGGTCCAATAACGCACTCACAACTTACCACGTGGTACAATAATGTGCTGCCTTGATAAAACAACTGTCAGTGGAGCGGACCAAACTAAACTGTGAATTTTTAGAACGCTGATTGATCGGAAATGTGTCTATGGACGTGCATTACCTATAATATATGTACGCCTATCTCATTTGTCGACATAACGATGACTTGATAAAATGCAAAAGAGACACAGTCATTCCAAAGCCCAAATAGGTCTGTTTCTATTATATTATTGTAATAAAAGAAAATTTACTAGTATAATTATATACCTACTAAATATTTACATAATAGTAATTATCTAATTATATTATAATATTATGAACTAGGTTTTTAAGTGTATGTTAACTTATCAAAAGCAGGCGTGCATTATGGTGTATGGAATGTTTTTGGTTGTGTGTAAACTTTACGATTGGGTATGAATTATTTGATTTAAAATAAATTATATTATGTTACCACCAACTCTTTTTTTAATCAAGGTTTCCAAATACTTGTCATTTTGGCCTAAATATCTTACACACGAATCAAAATTATTTATGAAAAACTTAACATTTTTATACATTGTTGAAAAAAAAAGCAATTTATTGTAACTTAACGTTTATTTTAATAAAATGAAACTTGTTGCTAACACCGTGTCAAGTGACGTCATCTTTGGCGGCCGCCCTCCTCGCCAGGTAGGCTGCGACTTCCTCGGCGCGTTTCTCTTTCCTCTCCCGCCTGGTCGTCTCACCCATTGTGAAGTACTTCTCCCTGGAAACGATTTTATTATTTATTTATTCATTCAAAAAAATCAACACATTTAAATATACTACAGTTATACACGGGTATATCCGAGTATTCGGTGCCGATAACGTCAGTTACCTTTACAAATCTATGAACAAATCTATTTCGCTATTCACATTGTTTTCGATGGCATATTATGATGGTCGTTTAGCATAGAGTAAGGACTTAAGGACCGTATTACACATTACAGACCGATACTCGAGCCCAGATCTCGCCTTGAGCATAGATTTAAAGCCATTTGATTGGTTGAAACTAGTTTCAATCTATGCTCAAGGCGAGGACTGTGCCCGAGTAGCGTTCTGTAATACGGGCCTTAAAATTAGTATGCTGACAATTTATTTTGCTATACTAATTTGAGTCTTATATAAAATCAGCTAAAGTTTAATTTTCAATTGCTAACAGTAAAACTGCATAATGTATACCTAAAGTTATGCACCCCAGCGTTGGGGTCGAGCGGCATGTTGGGCACGTCATCAAGAACCTTCTCGTACGTGAGCAGTCTCCTCGCAGCCAGCTTGGACAGCACCTGCTCCGAGTTGCCCACCAGCTTCAGGCACGGGTGGGACGGTAGCTGCTCTTCTTGGTACTCTTCCCTAGAGACAGAAGAGTATGGTTTGAGAAGGTACAAAGGGAAACTATTCTAGCGGATCTTCAAAGTATGTCTGAGGGAACTAAAGATTTCATTGATGTAACCTGCGCCAATAAAGAAGCGAATCTAAAATGGCGGCACTAATCATTCCATCTCACTCGCACGTTACTGCTGTCTTATACTCACACACGTCGGGTGCGAGTGGGAGGGGATGATTAGTGCCGCCATTTTAGATTCGCTAACTTTATTGGCGCGGGTTTTAACAGTTTCTATAACTAGGTTCATATTTTGTTAGGGATAAAAAGTAGCTTATTAAATATCATATCACTCAGGAATAATGTAGCTTTGTATTAGTGAAAGAATTTTCAGAATCGGATCGGTAGCGGAGATCACCTTATACATACAAATATACAAACTTTAATTATTTATAGACAGATCAGTAGGTATTATAGCTTGTACTATGCCTCATGAATCTGGCTATCATATACAAAAATATTTTTTCGAGTCCGACTGGTAGTTCCAGAGATTAGAGCGTTCAAACAAACAAACTCTTCAGCAGGCGCGGTCCCAGGAGGGGGGTCACGGGGGTCTGACCCCTCCCCCCAAATCGTAAAAAATGCGCCAAACACGGTAATTCACGGTATAGCTCGTTGGCATTAATTGGTATGACCCCCCCTAAAGTCTTCAGCTGCGGTATGACCCCCCCCCCCAAAATCGTCGGCAGCGACCGCGCCTGCTCTTCAGCTTTATAATATCAGTACCTATAGATAATACTGTCAATTTAAAACTAGAATGTATTTACAATCTCACCTAACTAACGGGAACCAGCAGACCAACCGCCGTCCCATCTCAAGATGCGTGGCGGCGAAGTTGAGCAGGTCACTGTAGATGTGAGACAGGCCGTACTCCACTTTAGAAGGCACGTGGTCCACTAGGTACACTTCAGACAGAGAGTAGTTCTCCCGGTCTATTCCGATCTTCTCTGTCGGCTCCCGAACACCGTACGGCGCTGAAAGAATACATCATTGAAAGTTGCATTTATTATCAGATGGTCCGGTCGCCCTAAGTATATTATAAACTAGCCGTGCCCGGGACTTCATCCGCTTGGAATTTGAAATAAAAGTCGCCTAAGTTACTCCTTATAACATCAGCTATCTGCCAGTGAAAGTCCCGTCAAAATCGGTCCTGCCGTTTCGGACATTAGCCGGAACAAATAAACAGCCAGATAATTTATTTTTATTTTTATAGTGCCGTATACATATACCGTATACTATGTATACTTTCATATGCATTTATTAAAAAGCTGTTATTTTAACATTACAAACGGACACTTCAATCTTATTTATTTTGGGCACATTACCTGCAAAATAACCGATAATGGTGCTGATTCTGTTGTACATCGCACTAAACAAATTTTAATCACACTATTATCTCTTTCTTACAAACATCATTGAGAAAAGACAGAAAAAATTAAGAACTGTCATATTAGTCGAGGTATTCCATGAAGCACACCCAAACGAAGCACACCCAGACGAAGCACACCTAAAGTATGGTGTGCTTCGTCTGGGTGTGCTTCATGGAAGTCTACGCCCTTGTCATTTATGGGAAAATAGTCACGACCTTTTGCAAAACCGACTAAATTCACATTGAAATGAAGCAAGTGGACTAATTTGACAGGATTAAATATCTTGTATCCCTTTCTTATGTTTTTCGTTAGAAAGAGACAAAATGAGACTAAATTAGTTTAGTTTGTAAACAACAGAATCGGCACCAATATCAGTACATTTTTTCCCATGCCCTCACGATCCTCAACTTCCAGCAACCGACTTAGGAGAAGGAGGAAATATACAAAACAAAATACTTACGATCAGTAATTATTGCGTCGAACTTCAAGTCGGACTTCCAGTTGTGCAGCGAGAAGTCGCTCACAACTACATCTAGGTACCTGGACTCTGTCCCGTACTGTCTCATGTTCCCTCGTATGCTCTCCTCTTTGGTTCGGATCTAAAAAGAATAAGTGATTTCGAATGACTAATAGTGAGGTAGATAACATACCAAAAAAAATACCCGCCTTTTGTTTGCTGTAAAATCATGACCATAACAAATATACTGTTCTGCGAGCGATTTCAGAGAAAAAAAAAACGGAATATTAAATACAAACCTAGCCACTAAATCGCACGGTAGATAAATTAGGTGAAATTAGGTCTAATTTTCGTCGATCGTCATTTACATTTATTTCTAGTTGTTTGTTACTCGGAAATAGCTAATAATAATGAGTTAATATTATTCGGCACCTGTCCCACCGCCTACGACTAGCGAAAAGCGAGTAGAGCTAGCAATTAAAAACGAGTTGGCGAGCAACGTCCAGCGAGTGTGTAGTTCAGAGTGCCTAGTGCGAAATTATCTAACATACTCGATCGTTTAAACGTTAACGAAGGTTAAGGCGCGTCTCCTGCGACCTGTTTTCGTGTTCGACGAACATCGAACAGTGAACAGTGAACGATAAAGGGGCGTGGTCTACGTGTTTTGAGTGTTTTTATTCGTCAAAACACGTAGACCACGCCCCTTTCTCGTTCACTGTTCGTCGAACATGAAAACATGTCGCAGGAGACGCGGCTTTATAGTCAACAACCAATCAAACACCGGTTCGCGCTCGGAACTGAAGACGCTAATGCACGTGATTGGTTGTTCCATTCACTTCGAGAGAAGTTTACTCGATTAATAAGGTGATTTGCAACTCGGGATAGTTTTGTCACTTGCCTGCAATTTGTTTGCGAACGTTCGAAGGAGAATCTCACCGTGACATTTTCCATCGAACGTTCGCAAACAAATTGGCAGTTCTGGCGGTGATATCACGGGCGTGTCGGTACAAGACAGGCTGGGCTTTGAGCGAGTGCGCGAGTGAATAGTCAGCGATCAACTATTAATATAACTATGTATCTATCTATCTATCTAGCTAGTCACTTCCTGGTCGGCGGTGGGACAGGTGCAAGCACCTCAACCTTCGCAATACATACTTTGTTACCTTTTGACCGACGCGAGTGGGGCGTGTCCTCGCGTGCAGCATCATGTAGTCGATGTCCGAGCCCCACACATACGCTGTCAATTAGAAAATTTGCTTTAGGAGATACACAGTGATAGAATTATGGTCACAGTCAATGGAGATCTTTCTTAATGCAGCTGAGTATAAAGCATTTTTCTGTATGATTGTTATCAAAACATGAATCTTGTTTCTCAGTCAGTGAATTATTGTTAATTCTTAAGGCGTGTCTCCTGCAAGAAATTTTGAACAAAACATTGTTTTACGAACATGTTCGCGAATTTAAATCATTCATTCACGCGTCTCCTGCGATGTTCGATGTTTTTGTTTTGCTAAACAAGAACATCGAACAATGTATGACAGGTATGCCTAGGGTTGCCAACTATCCTATCCTACTTCCTACTAATATTATAAATGTGAAAGTTTGTGAGGATGTATGGATGTATGGATGGATATTTGTTACTCTTTCACGCAAAAACTACTGAACGAATTTTGATGAAACTTTACAGTAATATAGCTTATACATCATAATAGAATCTGAATAGGCTACTTTTTATCCCAAAAAACGCGGGCGAAGCCGCGGGCGGAAGCTAGTACTTTATAATAACGTATCCTACTTTATTTTCTACTAGCTTCCGCCCACGGCTTCGCCCGCGTTTTCCGGGAGTATAAAGTAGCCTATGTGTTATTCTAGGTCCCAGGCTACCTCCTTACCAAATTTCATCCAAATCCGTCCAGCCGTTTCAGCGTGAAGAAGTAACAAACATACACACACACACACACACAAACTTTCGCATTTATAATATTAAAAAAGTACCAACACAATTTTTTTTTTTTATATTTATAAAAACATACTTAAATACGAGAAATCCTTTTTTTTCTTCCAAATAAGTTATTTTTCTCAAAAAAAGTTGGCAACCCTAGGTATGCCATTTCAAAATGAGGTTCAAAGAATGTGAGGTCATTCATTCAATCCATTCATTCCCCCGCAGGCGAACGCGGTGATGTTTTCCGCTAGGCTCGGCAAACATGTTTGTGAACGATAAACGAACAAAATCGTTTATCGTTCATTCTATCGTTCACTTTATCGTTCGTTCAATGTTCGTCGAACACAAAAACAGGGCGCAAGAGACCCGGCTTTATGAGGAAATAAAGTTCTTAAACATGCAGTTAAATTGTGCTGACCTTGATCCTAACCTGCAGCTTAATTGCGTAACTCAATTTCATTCGCCATGGCTTTCATTTTAACAGTTCAACAACATCCATTGCGGCGTTGAGCTAGATAAAGGAGCATGGATTAACAATCATACGGCGTAAAGAATGTCAAAAACAATGCCATGGTGATAGCAATTGAGTTACGCAATTCGGGTGCTGTTGAATGACATCTGAAGATGTACCAAATAGGCTTGCATTTTATGTTTTAACTGCATGGCTACATTAAACATGGCAGCTGTCATTTAAGTAAATCATTCCATACTGCACCCTGTTTGGAGATCCTAAGGCCTGCCGCCGACGACAGACTTTTTTAACCGAACCGAACAATCTATGAAACTTACTTCACAGATTGTTCGAGCACTGCAGACTTGATTGCACAAAAAGTCTGTCGTCTGCGATAGGCCTAACTGTTCACATACTGCACCCATTTGGAGCTCCTAACTGTTCACAGTAGACCATATTCACCTCCAAAATGTGCAGCAGCCACGAGTAAGGAGCCCGAGCCAACGAAGGGGTCGAGCACCATGTCGCCGACCTTCACCTGCGCCTGGTTGGCCATGAGGATGGCCAGCTGCGCGTCCATGCTCGTGTTGCCGATGAACTGCCGCTTCTTCAGCGAGTGGACTTGGATGAGCTCACGCTGACCGTCTGCTATCTGTGCAATGGTAATTTTTTTTATGAGAAAGTTATTAACAATGTGGCTTTTATAGTATTCTTTTCTTTTACTTGGAGTAGCTACACATGAATAGTTCATTGAGTGAGGTTTGAACTAGCCTTCTTTAGTGAAATCCATGGACCAATATTGTATTTATGTCAGGCGGCTTATTCATTACAAAGTTAATAGGTACCAGATGCATGACCTAAACGAAGACAATTTATCATATCTATAGATAGAATCATAGTAAAAAATCCTAAATGATGCAGCTTCCATTAATTACTTTTTAACCTCTCCCACAACCTCCTCACATTTATGTTGGGCACCCATGTGCCTGAGAGTTTATGATAATAATAATAAATTCATGGTTTTCTCACCCATTTTCCAAAGAAAACATCATAAGGCTCTTCAGGTACATCATTGGGGTCTACACCATAGAACTCCAAGTAAGCAAGGGTCACATCGGGATTCTTGAGTTTTACTGTGCCTTCTAGTGGTAAGTAGCTGAATGCCTGGAAGTAAATACCTTATTAATGTTTGTAAATTGTAAAGGTCATGCACAATGTCTACTTGCTATCTCATCTTATCACATCATGAGAGTGCCAAGTAATTACAATTTAGTTGTAACCATTGCAATACTAATTAGCATTGATTAATGCTGATTGAGTGAGTATATAAAAATATTATTAAGAAACTAAGCTGTAGGTGAATGGCCAAGCATGGCTTATAATTGATTACATAGGTACCTCAATCTTTTGAACCTTTTCTTTCATAGTAAAATGTTTGCAGAAAGTCTCGACATCCACCTTAAAAGACTTCTTCGAAGAACAACCTGATTCTATCAACTCTTTAGGGCACAAACAGGTATCACTGATACCATTCTTATTTTCCCCTACAATCCAAGATCCTGTTGAATTTTTCAGTGAATTCTTCAAGTTCACGTGTAGTTGTGACTCGGTTCTCGCTCTAGACCACAGCTCTATACAGTTCTTGACCAGCACAGACCTAGAAGCTATTCTTCTCGCGCAATCTTCTGAAGGTAATTCAATAATCCAATACGGCTTCTTAACGCAGGGTTTTTCCACAAACTTAACGGGTATATTGAGTAGAGATATTATACTGTGCATTTCCTGAAAAATATTGTAGTTATTTTTTATTTAGTAGGTAGGTACGATTCAATGGAGGTTCTAATCTTGTTTTTAAAACAATATTTATAAAACTTACTGAATGACGAAAATCAATATGTTCATGGGCGAACCACATCAAATACCTTCGCCACATTTTGTCCTCGTTTTGCATAGCTTTTTATTTAGATAATTTACATTTATTTAACAATAACATAACCTCAAATCTTTCACTTGCCATTCCGCGTTCCGGACAGTTCCTGATGACATGCACATGACATGTCATTTGATAATGACATTATGCCTGGAGTTGCCATTAATTATAACTTAATTGACCTCGTTAGAGAGTTTATAGACGACCACAATCGGTTTTTTTCATAAGCCCTTGCTTGTCCCTCTTGATATACCCTGGTCTAAGAAATGACCCAGATGTTTAATCCCCTATCCACGGTATCCACCACTATCTCTGTGTGTCTGGAATAGTCTGGATTGGGTGCGGCGCTATGAAGTTTGGTCGGGCAATTATTTTATCATCACTTTCGGAGTAATTTTACTGTTTCATCACTCAATCATTTAATATTTTTACATATATAGTTATCATAATAACTAGGAGATTTTAAAACAACTGCGATTTGAACCCGCGACCTCCGCCGTACCGTACCGTGGTGTTTCTCTAGCTAACCACTGAGCTACCGTGTCGCGCCTGCATCAGTTAAAATAATCTCAATAAATTCTATATTATCTTATAAATATTGCTTCTAGACCAAAATATGAAGCTTTTATCACCCAGTGGAGAATGCCCTGTTTAGAATTAGCTTCTGGCTTGTGTGGGCATAAAGTATTTTATTTGGTTCAGATAATAAAACTGCTTTTGTGCTAAAATTATAAGAAAACATATTTTTCGTCCATATTTATTTTTTGAAAATACATCGCTATTATTACACAAGACTCCATTCCTTAAAGATGTAACTTATCAATCGTAGTTTTATAGAATAACAAAATGTTTTCTAGATCTTCCTGTTTTATAATAGTATTAGGCTGGAAACAATCCAATAAAAATCCTCTTAATTGGGCATAAATTAAGTTTAATTATGATAAGTGCCGGCGAGGCGCTAGATCATTAACACCGGGTAAAACTCGCGCGCTGCTTTGGTAACCGAGTGATCGAGTTGGTTGTTAAAGATCACAGCTCCAAAATGGGTTGTGTTGGACCAAAAAATCAGTCAACAGGGGGTAGAGTCCCAGTGTACTATGCTACGATTTCTCCTGTTCTTCTGTATGATTAGCTTCGAGCATTTCTTGGTATCTGTCACTGAGGAAGTCTTGGTAGGCGTCTTTGATGGCGCCGGAACATGCCACGTAGTGGCCGCCGGAGTGTTCCGCCACTACTGGTTTTATGAACAGGTTGATGAGGGATTCACTCATCTCTGCAAAAGAAATAGTTGATATGAATTAATGCCTGTTTCGATGATGGATTTGCTTTGTATGTTCAAGTTTTATTGTGCAACTTATTATCAAGGTTTGGATTAATTAAAAGCACTTGTACTTCTTGTTCCACTGCAATAAGTTCAAAGTTGTGATTTTTAGGTATAGAGTGTTTCGGTTACATATCATTTCAACTAAAGTTGTTTCAACTATGGTCGAAATAACTACGGTTGATTCACCTATGTTCATATATCGCATATTGGTTGACTCAACTACTGTTTAACTTACCTAATTTTTATTCAACTAAAATCAATTGCACTAACGAACGATTGATCTAATGTTCGCAATACCTAATGGACGACTCGCCTACAATGGCATGCAAGCAAGCATGTAGCATGTAAACGAACATGTAAAATGCAGCAGGCATGGTTTCTGTCACGGCTCCGGCGCTGCAGGGCTGCGGCGGTCCCACCTGCGGCGGCGAGCGTTGAAGCCACCTGCTCCTCAGCTCGCGGGCCGCCTCGCCCCTCCGCGCCAACGCGGGCTTAAATAATACTCTAGGGGTAGGGCAGACAAGACTACGTGGAGTCGGTTTTGCAGCGATTCGTTTCTGTCACTAACTTTTTTGGCTACAAATATTGGCCACAGATAAATCATTAGTAGGTGAATCGTCCGTTAGTTCAATCAACCTTAGGTGAATTGTCCTATAGGTATTTCGTTCATTAGTTATTACAAACTTGTGTGAAACGATCTTTAGGTAATTTAAACAGTAGGTGAATCAACCGTACTTATTTTGACCATAGTTGAAATGATACGTAACCGAGTGTTTCATATAAGAATTTCTTTCAATGCTATGTTGGCTCCCCTGAACGTCAATATGTTATAACATTTTTAAGTGTTGGAAGTTTTCTTTCAGCACCAATTCTTTTTCTCCACTTCTTACGAGTCCCAGGCATTACATTAATCTAATCAAAACTTAGAATATTTAAGACCTAAACAAACTGACATATAAGGGAGCCCAACATATAATTAAAGAGAATTCTTGAGTGAAACACTCTACTACCTTAAGACAGTAATGTCATGGTATAGTGCAGAAATAGGGATGTTGAATACATTTTTTTTATTGTGAATCTGTAAACTATTTGAAAAAAGATAAAACACCAAAAAAACCGATGAAACATCTACAAAATTGGTTACAAAGTTATAAGCGTTTTAAAATGATTTGCTAGACACGGACGGCATGCATGATAAGTGACGTACCTAACACCACCTATGGGCCCTTGTGCACCTGTACGGTTCCAGTTCGTAAAAACGAACGTTTGAAAAGAGAGAGAAGAAGAAAAGAAAGAGAAAGAGTTTTCGAACAGTTTTTTAAGAATCGTGTGACGTCACACGTTTAATACGTGCGGGGAGGAGTGGGGAAGGAAGGCAGTGATCGAATTCTATGGTTGGCATTCAAAAACTAATATAGAATTGTAAAAGTCGGTAGGTAGGTAGGTACTTGTGAAATGTTTTAGTGAAAATTAAAAACCACGAATACGAGCGTTTTCCATCCGTTTCTAACACGTTTTTTTCGTACATTTTAAGAACTGGTACACTGGTGGTAAAACGGACAGGACGGGAAATACGAATACGTGTTGGAAACGGATTATAAGTGCATAAACGCCCTACGATTTAAATATGAGTAACTACCTTCTGCCCGCGGCTTCGCTCGCGTTTTTGGGATAAAAAGTAGACTATGTGTTATTCCGATGTATAAGCTAGCTATATTACTGTAAAGTTTCATCAAAATCCGTTCAGTCGTTTTTGCGTGAAAGAGTAACAAACATCCATACATCCATACATACATAGGTACATCCATCCTCACAAACTTTCACATTATTTTATAATATTAATAAGAAGTAAAATTGCAGCACGCAATTGTAAAAAAAGGTTCGCCATTCCTGGCCTATAAACAGTAAAAACCGAATGTAGTGCACAAGGCGTCATTCGGAAATTTTCATCCGTTTCCGTTAAAAACTGGATACGAACTTGTCCGCTTCGCGCGACAAAGACGGAGCGATACTCCCTCCAAAAACTTTAAAAGCGTCTATGTTTTCCATTTTGTGATAACTTATTATTTTTTTTTTACTTTTTTGTTATTCCTATTCCTTCTTTGGAATAAAATAATTTATTTGTACTTTTTAATAGTAGGCCACTATCGTATTACTAAAATTAGACACAATTTACCTTTGGGTATAATGGAATCACTCTCTCCATAGACATGTAGTGATGGCAGAGTGATCTCTTCATCATAGAACCCTTTGTGAACTAGGCTGCCTGATCTGAACCCTGATGTGAATATTGCAAAGTTGAATGTGTATGGCAAATCTGAAACATATTGTTATATTCTGTTATTCTTGTTATTAACGAGACAGGTAGATTCAAGGAGTCAAGTGTGATTGTTGTACGTACTCACACTTGAGGAGTGATTTTTCAAAAGGCCTTATTTCCACCAGAGCCAAATTTTCAGTAGAGCCAAATATCTGTGAGATATGCAAAGGTTGTACTATAACTTTTGAAAGTAGTCAAAATAAGTGTGCATTAGTTGTTCTGAACATATGGCATTTAAAAAAAATAGTTTTATATACTTGTATTGTTTTTATCTTAAATTAAATTTTGGAAATATGACCTTTTGTTTGCTACAACAGGAAATAAGGCCTTTTGTATAAAGTGAATAGGAAATATGCCTTGTTTATGAAATGTTTTCATTCATTTCACGACGTACAGACAATACACGCAATATCGTTTTTATTAATTTAATAGAACCCGAACCCGAAACACGTTCATTAAAATTGGCATTTGTAGCGCGAAAATATATCGATATGTAAAGTAAAAATTAACCTACGCTGATTCCAAAACCATTTGGAGATTTTAGGGTCTTATGCCTTATTTTTCTATTTTTAGCTCTTTAAATCACAAGATTGTGTTTATTTTCACAATAATACTTGTAACCATTTGACTTTCATTTGACCTCTAAATGACGTCATAACGTAGCCTGAACAGACTACTTCCTTCGTGCTTTTCAAGATAAATAAAAAAAAAAAAACTGTTGTTCAGTTGTTGTCAAAAGTCAAACCGTCAGTGTCAAAGCTAGATAAGCTAGGTAGTTATTATGGATAGATCGCGCGCTGCCATAATTTCTCTTTCTCAGTTCTCTACGTTAATTCTTTGTACACGACAGACCTTGCTTTCCCGTTGGACTTTGATACTTACTGCAACATTAATCGACCATTGCACGCTTTACGGAACTGCCTGCCTATTGTTTGGATTAGATAAATATGGATCAATTTGTACATTTACAAACAATTTGTGTCGGCTATTTGTTGTAGTGTTTCTGCATGACGGTACGAAGCATTTAGCACCAGTTGTCGATGACAGATTCATTGCACGGATACGCAGCACGGATAATGGATAGAAATTAAATTATAAAACAAAAAGTTCACAGCATTCACGTTTCACAACAAAATAATAGTCGTGTCTGTCAAGTGTCAACTGTTGTCAATGTCAAGTTTGAAGTTATCTATTATTGTTTTTTGTATGTACTGAAAACGTGGCAAAGACTTAAAGCTATTCAGGCTATGAAACGACGTCATTACGAATAATACTTTAAAAAATAATTGAAAAAAACCTGTTACTTGGAAAAAAAAAAGGTTAAAATTAGTTGCTTAGAATTAAATGTTTTACGAAATAAAAATATAAAAAAAATACCTGAAAAATACTTTACATACCGAATTGCCAATGACAGTGACAGCTAAATGTCAAACAACTTTTTTTTTCTGTGTATGATCGACGTGCAGCCTCAGTGTTACCATGCATTAAATTTTCAAACAGAACGCTTCAAATTCACCAAAAAAATAGGTTGTTTTCTTTGACCAATTTTAGCTAAATAGGAAATATGCCGTTTTGTATGAAATTTCTTAACACGGTTAAAAAACAAGCAGGAAATACGGCGTTTTGTTAATTTTCACACTGCCTGTCTACCTACGGGTGGAAATGTGCCAGTTTGTTTGACATTCTACTTTTGATGCGCCTTTTACTATAGGAAATAAGGCGTTCTGAACTAAGCAAATGCCAGTTCCAGTTGCGATTTTGACTAGACTTCACGATTCCGTCGAAATCTACATCAAAGTAAAAAATGGAAATAAGGCCTTTTGAAAAATCACTCCTCACTTGACAAGTATGACACTAGCTTAACAACTTGCTTGTGTTGTGAGACCTTGAGATATTATGCATAATAATTTATTACTACCTGTAGTTAAACTTTAAACAATTTTAGATTGCTTCATGACAGAAACAAACCTTCTAAAACCAAGTACAAAATAACCAATCCACACTTACATCCCTTCTGTTGCATAGCAGCTAACAACCCCACGAGACATGCACCCTGTGAGAAGCCCATGAGCCCATCAAATGGCCCATATTCTTCCACTACATTCTTTATCACTTCTAGGGTATCTTCAAAACCAAGTGCTGGCCCTCCGAGGCACTTCCCACTGAATGTATTGTCTTCAGCATTGAACCACCATGATCGGGCATCTAGAAATCACAAGTTTAATATTGTGATTGACATTTTAGTAAACGCTGTAAGGTCCAAGATAACAAAGGGACATAAACATATTTATTGCAGAATCATAACACTGATTTGCTGAGTTTTAACATAAAGAAGCGGCTTTGCTACTCCATCAGATTTATTTGAGAAAAGTCTAGTGTAAAACCACAGAGGGATGATTGGATAAATCACATTCAAAAGGACGACTCCAACAACTAATTACGGCGTAGTTAGTCAAGTGGTTCTACTTCTAATGGGTGGTTACCTTCGTCGCCGCCACCGTCTTCATTCACAACTTTATGTGGAGCTGACACGAACACGAGCTGTGCGTACTTCGCGACAGCTTTGCGGAACGAACCGATCTTCGCTCGGAACACTGCTCCATTCTGCCTGTAGCCATGCAAAGCAAGGATCCTCAACTTAGGTCGGTCTGGGTCCTTCTCCTTGTTGTTTTGCGGTGGTGATTGGTTAGAACTTGAATTTGGTTCTGTCATTATGCTACTACTGAAACTTTTCGATATATTATAGTTTATCCCATGAAATCGATACACTAATTTAATTAGAAAGGTATGTTTATTTATTTTTATAGGTTATTTTTCGCTTCAGAAAAATAAAACTCAATATTTACGTTCACGTTTCAATTCACTGTTTTTCATGTTTTATTACTTTTTTATTGTTGTTGAAATGAGATAAAAGTGCTATTGTAATTAATTTTATAGATATAGGTAAACGAGAAGAAATTATTAAAATCGAAGGATGCTAAATATTGTACAAACTTCCTTTTTGTATGCTGGAACTGGAACCTGGAATGCAGTTAGTGTTACCAATTTACAAACCTAGGATCTACCACTGAAAATCGACTAAATTAGTAAATAGTTTGATTTATTTTGCACAGCTCTAGTGATATTTGGCGCCAAAAGCCAAGCAACTGTCAAAATCAAAATGAAATCTGAAATTGTTGAGTGAATTTCAATGTGCATTGTTGTTTTTTTATTGTAAGCTGTAGTTTGTTGTAAGTGTAAGCAATAAAATGGAAGACGGCGATTTCGATCAACGTTTAAGAGATTTACAAAGAGAGTATTTGGAATTCCTGGACGATGAGGTAACTTGAAATAACATTAAACTAACCTTAATGTTTTTCACCGGTTCTCAACAACATTTTTTTTTATTTCAGGAAGATCAAGGAATTTATATGGAAAAGGTTAAGCAGATGATAGCGGATCAGTCTCAACGTTTAGTTGTGAGTGTAAATGACTTGAGGCGGAAGAATCCGGAACGTGCTCGTACTCTGCTTGACAACGCTTTTGAGGAGCAGATAGCTTTCCAAAAAGCCCTTAAAGAGTATGTCTCGTCTATCGACCCGACATACGCGAAGGAAAAAGAGGAGTTCTTTGTCGCCTTCAATGGTAGTTTCGGAAACAAACATGTAACACCAAGAAGTTTGACCTCCAGGTAAGTTAGACTAATTTTCTTAATTCATTGATAGGCGATAATAATAATATCGGCCCTGTTTATCCACTTATAAACGCAGGCTGAGATACCTGACCTCTTGTAGTATCCGATCAAGATAAGAATGTGTCTGACCTCACGCCATGTTGTTGCGTCAAACCCAATCAGCCGTCATATTCAAGCTGATTATGACGGCTGATTGGCTATGACGCAACAACATGGACTGAGGTCAGACACATTCTTATTTTGATCGCATAGTATGCATTTTATTTATACACCCCAATGGCTTGAAGCCTGTGATAATTATGATAAAAACATTAATTTCTTAAAACTTATTGACAGGTACTTAGGTAACCTGATATGCGTGGAAGGCATTGTGACCAGGGTGTCCCTAGTGCGACCAAAGGTGGTCCGCAGTGTACACTACTGCCCCGCCACTAAGAAGGTCATGGAGAGGAAGTATACTGACCTGACATCTTTTGAAGCATTCCCTACTTCTGCTGTGTACCCCACCAAGGTGACTTGAACATGAGCTATAAACTAATCCGCCAGTGACAGAAATATAGGACTTTATTTAGAGAGGGTGCGGGGGGAGGATTTTGGTGTGATTTCAAAATTGATGTTCATTATTATGACTTTTAAACTGGTCAAATTAAAGTGCTTGCTTATAGTGTTGTGAGTCAGGGTGGGACAATTACACCCGTTGCCCCTCCTCTCCCCTGTATCTGCCTCTGGCCTGAGACTAGTACCCACTAAAGTAAATTCCATTTAAAAAAGTTACTTCAAATACAGTTCAAAATGATATTAGTATAGATTTCAATATTTTAAATATGAGTGGAAATTACAAATAAATATTATTATTATGTAAGTATCGCTATTTAAAATACTTTTCAACACACTTGCTCATAAAATGGCTCTAATTTCACTGCGATTAAGCACGTAATGACACCTGTAATCAAACTGACTTTTTCATTGCTATTATTCACAAGTGAGTTATACGGTTTTTTATTACTGAATAAAATGATTTTTTAACTCACTTGCTCATAAAATGGCTCTAATTTCACTGCGATTAAGCACGTAATGACATCTGTAATCAAACTGACTTTTTCATTGCTATTATTCACAAGTGAGTTATACGGTTTTTTATTACTGAATAAAATGATTTTTTAACTCACTTGCTCATAAAATGGCTCTAATTTCACTGCAATTAGGCACGTAATGACACCTGTAATCAAACTGTGACTTTTTGGCGCCTCAGCGGTAATCACCAACATTACACACTTGTACCATAATGTACTGTTACTGTTGTACTGTAATTTCTCACCATACCTGAGTTACACCCACATTCAGGACGATGAAGGCAATCCTCTAGAGACAGAATACGGTCTCTCCCGCTACAAGGACCACCAGACGCTCACAGTGCAGGAGATGCCTGAGCGAGCCCCGGCCGGCCAGCTGCCGAGGAGTGTGGACATCATCTGTGACGACGACCTGGTGGACAAGTGCAAGCCTGGAGACAGGGTGCAGATAGTGGGCAACTACAGGTGTCTGCCTAATAAACAGGGTAGCTTCACTGCTGGAACTTTTAGGTAAATAACCTCTGATCATAGAAAAAAGGAGATATGCCATCATGGAAAATTAGTCCGGGAACCACTGTCGCCACTTTAAGAACAGTTTGCGACACAATTACAAGTGCTCCTTGTGAATATAAAGATCTGCGTCACATAAAGTCGCCATTTTTCGCCACTGTTCCTCGAAGTTTAGGTGAATTAACACTACTTATTCTGACCACTGGAGATGACGCTCTATAAAGACGAAGCTAGACGATATCTCTTTCTAAATCTCGATGTGAAATAGTTACTACTGCATTTTGTTCCTACCACCCAGAAAACTGACATTTAAACCATATTTGCACCAATAATATAATTAAATCTCAATTTACCTTCCCAGGACAATCCTAATAGCCAACAACGTAACTCAGATCAACAAAGACATGAACATGTTCATAACTCTTGAAGACGTGAAGCTGTGCAAGCGGCTAGCGAAGCGCGGTACCACGGACATATTCGACCTGCTCAGCAAATCGCTGGCGCCGTCTATACACGGCCATGACTATATCAAGAAGGCTATACTGTGCCTGCTGCTGGGGGGGATGGAGAAAGTCTTGCCTAATGGCACGAGACTCAGAGGGTGAGTTTACATTTTAGATATTACTAGCTGTTGTCTGCGACTTCGTCTGGGTGAAAATAGATAAAAAGTAGCCTATGTGTTTCTCCAGGTCCCAGGCTACCTTTTTAGGTCCCAGGCTACTTTTCTGTAAAATTTCATCTAAATTCGTCCAGTTGTTTCAGCGTGAAGGAGTGACAAACAAACACACACACAATCCATACAAACTTTCGCATTTATAATAGTTGGATTTTGTTGTTTTGTAGCATGATTGGTTTAATACCTGGGTTATAAATAAATCTTTTACACATGAATATTTTTTAAATTAGATAAGTGAATTAGCGTCAATCAACTTAGCATAATCGGCCTATAATGTTCCCACTGCTGGGACATAGGCCTCCTCTGTCTGTGAGAGGGAGTCGCTATCAGATTTAGGAATCATCGTCTTGATTAGACTTTCAAAAATTTTAAAAGTTGGTGTTATTAACACGCCTCCTCTGTTCAGTGACATCAATATCCTCCTGATCGGCGACCCGTCGGTGGCGAAGTCCCAGCTGCTGCGGTACGTGCTGCAGACAGCCCCGCGTGCTATCACCACGACGGGCCGGGGCTCCTCCGGCGTGGGGCTCACGGCCGCCGTCACCACCGACCCCGAGACTGGGGACCGCAGGTTAGCTGTCGCGACACTATCAAACGGTGAAATTATACAGTGTGTTTTTTTTTTCAAAATCAACGGTTTCGATTCGTGGCTAGGAAAATTGATTTTTCAAGAATGTTATGATGCAATTTTGATTTTATCAAAATCGGCCCAGGGATTCGTTTGAGTGTTTTTCGCCATTTCTTATAGTTTCGGATTTGGCCATCCACACCCACTTGAAAAATTCACCCTGTTTATTTAATAAATAACATTAAGATAAAATATACATTATTAGAAACATTTCTTATCTTTATTTTTAACATCGCCATGCTCAAATCGATAGAAATCTTTCTACAATCTGTCATTTTGTCTTGTTCCGTCGATAAAACCGGTTCTATTGTGGTGATGCTATGCGTGCAGTTCATGACTTGTTTATCTTTACATTCAAGACACGGTTTATACAGCTTCGTACCGACCTGCACGCGACTCAGCTCGCATGTGGATACCTATGTGTTCGATACGAGCCGCTCGGTTCGCGCCGCTCGGCCACAAGCCGCGCGTTGTCGGTTTATTTCAGACCACAAGCCTGAAGCCGCGTTGACACGGTCCGAGTATGCTCGGACCGAGTGGACTCGGATCCCTACCCGGACGTAACTCGTATTGTGGCAACCCGTAATCCGCGCTCGGATGATAGGTTGCCACAATACGAGTTACGTCCGAGTAGTCATCCGAGTCCACTCGGTCCGAGCATACTCGGACCGTGTCAACTCGGCTTGAGTCGCGCGGAGTGTGCAGCCAGTAGTACGCGCAGTTCGTGAGCAATGGAAGAATGCGCTCGCGCGCTCACTATGAGCCGCTCAGTTTGAATTTAAATTTTGAGAACGCTCACAGCGCGTCGCGCTCGCAGCACGCTTAGCATGACCAATTCTATCTATTCTCCAAAGAATAGACAAAGTTCTTTCTATCAAATCGTTATCTCTTCTGTCCGAGCACGCGGCGCCGTGCTTGGTTTAACAGAATTTTGTCTACTAAAGAATAGTCATTTTTTCTCTTCATTGTATGCATAAAACGGTAGAAATCTTTCTATAATCTGTCACTTTGTCTATTCTTCTGTAGACAAAACCCGTTTCTATCGTGGTCATGCTAGGCCGGCTGGTCGATGTAAGGCTTGACAAGCGATCGTTGGCAGGCTGGAGGCGGGCGCGATGGTGCTGGCCGACCGCGGCGTGGTGTGCATCGACGAGTTCGACAAGATGTCGGACATCGACCGCACCGCCATCCACGAGGTGATGGAGCAGGGCCGCGTCACCATCGCCAAGGCGGGCGTGCACGCCACGCTCAACGCGCGCTGCTCGGTGCTGGCCGCCGCCAACCCCGTGTACGGACGAGTGAGTGCTTATTAAAGAGACTAGACTTTTGGCCGCGACTCCGTCCGCGTGGACTACAGTGACATGACCAGTTTAAATTACCTCTGTAGTGTAGGGTGGCTAGTGCTACCTAGATGTCAAGCTGTATCTCTGGTTAATCATACTGGAATTAGATAAAACGTAGCTTAGATTTTAAGTTGGACCCCAAGCTATTGAACTGTGAAAACCACATCAAAATCCGTTCAGTAGTTTTGTCGTCGTGAAGCGCGCTTCACGCGAAAACAAACAGACAAAAATTCCAAATAAAATGTTTTTGCTTGGTGCTAAATCTCTCCTTATATTCCAGTACGACCAATACAAGACGCCTATGGAGAACATAGGCCTGCAAGACTCCCTGCTGTCCAGGTTCGACCTGCTGTTCGTGATGCTGGACATCGCCGACGCCGACCACGACAACATGATCGCCGAACACGTGCTCAGGATGCACCGATACAGGTCAATATTACGATAAATATAATTTATTTATTTGGCTGATGTAATTGTCATCATCATATGAGCCGAAAGACGTCCACTGCTGGACATAAGCATAGTATAAATAGGGGAAGTAGGTTATCTTCCTACAAACGCACCGCGCGCGGCTTGTATGTGTGCGCCAAGCATCTATGCGTCGCCTATTTCCCCTATTTATACTATGACATAAGCCTCCCCCAAGTAACGTCCGCTACCTCAAATAGGTCGTCGTTTGTTTAGGGGGGGGGTGGGGGGGATTTTTGTAGCCAGTTGCGGGTCCAGAAATTTTGGGCGGCGCTTCCGCCATGACAATGACATGATATAATGGAATAAATGAAGACTTTCCATTTAATATTTTGTTTTCGCCCCAAATTATTTCTGATCTCTTTTCATGAATTGACTTGAATTTAATTGTTTTATAGGAGTCCCAAGGAGCAAGATGGCGAGATATTACCCATGGGCTCCTCGGTGGAGATGCTGTCAACAGAAAATCCTGATAATGAGGAAGCTGAGGTATTTGACATTACTTTTACTCGTTCTTATTACATTAACAAAGGACGTTGGTAGTCATCTTTTGGGCTTGATATGGTACAGTAATAAAAGCTTAACTAAAAATAAAAAAAATATTTTAAATGTTCTTTGCCTAATTTATGTTAAAGATTGAGAATTGGAATCAAAAATCGAAATAAATAAGAAATAAAATGATTATGCCGTTGACATTTTGAAAAAACCAATAAATCAAAAACGGGTGCATGCTGGCTGGCGCGTGCCTCCACAGAATATCATGGCGACAGCAACTAAAACCATTGAATTGAGAACTCATTTGTCGGGCTGTACTTCATTGGATCATTCACACCATACTTAACCTCACTGTCACAAATACGAAGATTTCTCTTTAATCCAATTACGTACAAAAACAAATAAAAAATGAATCTAAATACTCTTAAAATACTCGATCACACCAAACTAATTTCATATTTGTACCGACATACACTTCACAATCTTAAGCCCAGCGATCTATGGGCGTCCGCCGTGTCCTTTTAGTTCACCAAAAATAAATGTTTTTTTCTGTTGCAAAAGAAATGGTCTGCGTCACATAGGAGGCTCTACAAAGCCGAAGCTAGTACATTATCTCTTTCTCAAACTCGATGTGTAATATTGACTGCCCGATACTGTACTAGTTTGACGCATTTTGACATCACAACATTCTTGTAAACCCCACAGGAGACGAACACATCAATATATGAAAAATACGACCCGCTACTACACGGTAACACGCGCAGCAAGAAGGAACAGTACCTCAACACCAAGTTCATGCGCAAGTTCATTCACATCGCGCGCCTCATGAAGCCCAAGTTAACGCAGGAAGCCTCTGATACCATCGCTGATGAGTACGCCAGGCTTCGGAACCAGGACATGATGGACAGCGACGTGGCCAGGGTGAGTGAGGCTAGGAAATTACTAGGAAACAACCAAAGGCAACTGAGGCAGTTTTCTTATTTTTGGAATTCACTGATTCGCCTGGGTAAGGGACATGTTACGACAAACTCTCCCCGACTAGCAGGCCTTGACTTGACTTGACTTGTTTGCCTATAATACAATATCATATAATTATTTTCGACCATATATTTAATAGTGTAATACATCAAATATATGGTCGAAAATAATTATATGATATTGTATTATAGACAAACAAGTCATATCGACGTCAAAGATTTTTAAAATCCTTCCTACGTCAATCATAAATATATTTGATAATGTAATTTCTCCCTAAAACAGGTAAATATGGTGTTTCTCCAACTACATAACCTATGGGTGCAGCATTCGATTTCCGAGCTATCTGAAGACTGGACTCTCGTATCGTATGGCTGACCCAGATAATGTTTGTTTGATAGAAGCTAAAAAATTAACTAGCATATTAGTTCATCTGTCGAGCAACCTGATTCAGGTCGAAATCAATTTTATTGTGTCTGTCAATTGTAACAGTCAAAGGGATATTAATATCATAGGTTTGAGATTCGTATGACTTTCCCCCTTGTAACTTTGACAAACTTGACCTCTAAGTTTAGACTAACAGTTAACATTCCCGTCAGACACAACCGGTGACGGCGCGGACGCTGGAGACGCTGATCCGGCTGTCGACTGCTCACGCCAAGTGCCGCCTGAGCTTCCAGATCACACAGGACGACGCGCTCGCCGCCATCGAGCTGGTGCAGTTCGCTTACTTCAAGAAGGTAAATTACAGGTGTTCATGAAATAGTAAAACGTGGAATTTATATTCGTAAAGGGTCGATTTGCTTTAGAAACTTTTGATTACAATAGAATGAAAGACATAATGAATGAATGAAACAACTGAAACACTTTTGAAGATATAAAATTCTCCAGCTAGTTTTTTGGACCAAAACCAGTGTCCGATCGAAAACGATTTTCAGCCAAAACCGAAACCGTAACCGAATATCTTTTAGTTTCGACTGAAAAATTGTTGTTACATTTTAATTATACCCTAAAATCAGGCTAGCTTCTAGGCAGGCTAGCTAGCCTAGCTTGGTAACAGATTATTCGATTAGATTATAAAATAATTTTATTATATGACTTTACATTTTATTTTATAAGGAATTATCATTTTTTTTTTGGAATGCATAGTAGGTAGATAGTTTATAATTATAAGATAGAAACCCATAAAACTACAACTTACACTAATTTTGAAGTTTCGGTCGAGCCGAAGTTTCGGCCAATTTTTGGCAGAAACTGAAATTGCCACTGAAACCAGTCATTTTGGCCGAAACCGAATCTTCGATCGTCGATTCGACGTTTTGAGAGACCCTCAAAACGTCTTGTATTTGCTACTATCTACCAACTTAGTTTCGTGATTCTTGGCAGGTGTTAACGAAAGAGAAGCGTCGCAAGCGGCGTGCATCGTCTGATGGAGACGCCGCGTCCGACGGAGAGCAGGCCGCTGCGCCGCGCGCTAAGAAGTCCCGGAGAACGGTAAGTACACATGAGCTATCCTTTATTTAGGGAAGCCTAGATAATTTTACATTTGCTTATAAATTTTATATGAGCCTCTGCGTTGTAGTTTTTAAACTTTCGCGAATTGTACACATGTTTTGTAATTTATCGGGACTTTTCGGACTCGATCAAGTTGCATTGACCATGCTCAAGAGAAGACTTGTCTTCTCGTGACCACGGTCAATGCAACTTGATCAAGACGTCGAGGTTAGTCAAAATACTGATATTTTGGTTATGTTTGCGTGCGCGATAACTCCCGATATAATTAAAAAATATGAGCCTCTGCATTATAAGTAGACTACGACTAAGACCTAGACTCTAGAAACCTATTACCTATTAAACCTAAAATATTTCTAGATTACAAGAGCATCAGGTGAGTTTTATATGATCACCTGAAAAAGTCTCTCCAGCTTTTGGGCACCAAATGAGTCTTCTCCAAGACCCTCGACCTAAAATAACACTTTTTGTTTCTCAGGAAGGTGCACAAAGCGAAGACCCGTACGCGTTCTCATCGGACGAGGAGGCCGAGCCGGTGCTGAGAGCGGCGCGGGCGTCGCAGCCGGAGCCTCCACTACGGGCCACCAGGGCCTCGCAGAACACCATTGATACTAACAGGTAGGCACATGGCCAGCTAGAACATGAGCGAGACAGCAATACTAAAATGACAGAGATAAACAATACAAGATAAATTTTAATCCACTATGGATATTGTAGGAGGTGAAAGTACTCATCATGAATATTATTATGATCAACTTTTATTATGGGACCGACACTGAAATATGCTGCATGTCACATATCTCTTTGTTCGTTGTGCGCACTTTATTGGATTAATAAACCTTCAGTCGGCTATGTCTAAAAGGATAATCTGCAAATTCAATATAAGACCTCAGAGCCTGTGTTCCTAAACATACCAATGCATGGAACTACCCATTCCCATATTAATTTAGCGTGTCGTGAAACCGGTCTTATTGTAGACCGGTTTCTTGTTTAAAAAGTGCTGATTCTCATTCCAATTTTCGTCTATAGTTGGCAATATGTAGCTGTCTTATTTTAACCCGATTACGCGACGCAAACGAGGATAAAGTATTTATATTATAATGTTCCCATTTCCAGATTAACTCAATTCAAGTCAGCGCTGCAACAGCTGTTCCGCGAGGAGCGCGCCAACTCGCTGCCCCTATCCCGTGTGACGTCATACGTGAACGACAAGTACTCGCACGAGACGTTCGACGACGGAGAGATACACGCCGCGCTCCACAAGATGACGCAGGACAACCAAGTGATGATGGCCGACGACATCGTGTTCCTGATCTAGGTTTACGAGGAGTTACGATAGATCTGCAAGCCTACCAGGCTACAGGACATGTGTCACTTCACGGCAGTGTCTCCATATACACGGTAATTACCGTAGATGTACGGTAATCTTGTCTTAATCTGCCGTTGTTTTTCTTTGAAAAATTACACAGTCACTTTAGCTGATCCACCGTAATCTTGTCTAGAAACACCGTATTTTTACCATTGCAACACGGGTAATGTCGATGTGTGACAAAATTCATGACACTTGTCATGGCATTGCCTGGAAGATCTGGATGTGATTAGATCGTTATTGCTAGGATATTGTAAAATTAAACAGCCAAAAGTTCTTCAGGTGTATCGGTGTGTACAATGAGTAAGAAAGTTCCAATAGTTGCCATAGTTGAAACCACGGAGGAAAAACAATTCCTCTGTGGTTGAAACCATAGGTTTAGTACCAATGTATTTGAACAGAGTGCCCACACCGCGTCACTCTTCACTGCTATTTAATGCTTCAGTGGCCACGCAATTGCCAGGTAATTTGTTATTATCGAATTGATAATGATATAATCATGATTTATAAGGAGTGTGATACTGTTCCAGGTCCAATGTGAAAAAATCATCACTAATTTGTAATACCCGCCTATAATTAAGACAATTTGTACTTTCATATCCTTTGTTCATGTTATTGTTACATTAATTTGTTTAGGATAGAACAATATCAGTAAGAAAAGCCTTTGTATGTAATTCATAAATCAAGGTAATTGATAATGGACAAGAAATAAATCATTATTTTTTGTAACTATTTTTTTATTTATTTTAAATACACAACATTTCTTATCGGCTGGTTATTTCTGGCTTATTTCCTACCTTTTTTTCCTTTACCTTTGCTGTGCCCTTCCCTGCCTTTACCGAACTTATTAATTTTACCGCCGAACACTTTCTTCTGTTTATTTAAGGGTTTCTGCCCTTCGTTTCCGTCTCGCTGGAACCTTCTACCGCCTTTTTTATCATTCTGGAACTTTCTGCCATCTTTCTTATCGTTTTGAAACTTTCTGCCATCTTTTTTATCGTTCTGGAACTTTCTGCCATCTTTTTTATCGTTCTGGAACTTTCTGCCATCTTTTTTATCGTTTTGGAATTTCCTGCCATCTTGGTTTCCCTTGAAAGGTCTCTTGCCGTCTTGTCTGTTCTGTACTTTGCCTGGATCCTGATTCTTTTGGAATTTCTTTTTGAGCCTTTTGTCTAACCTCATCTTTTTGAAGCCTCGTGGACCGTCTTCGTCTCCTTTCCGCTTCCTCGTGGCGTCGCGTGAGAACAGATCTGGTAATTAAATGTAGTCAATATTAGAAAACATGAAGGCACATTACGACGCCAATGTTACCTAAACCCAAATTCAAGGCGCTGGATCCATTAAATATATATAAAAAAAACTAACTTTTTTTCAATATTTTTAAGTTAATGATAAATGCAAGTAAATACACACCTTTCTCTGGCTCGACGCCGACCTCCTGCCGGTAGTAGTCCGCGTCGTCGTCGTCATTATCTTGATCCATGTCGGCGTGCTGCGACTCGGCATTTGCTAACTCCATCAGCCTAAACAATTATAAAACTAATTGATTAAATTGAGAAATTATCCACTTACATCATTTTATACAGGCTCTTTGTCTTGACCAATATAAAAAATAAAAATAAGGTTTATTGCAGAAACTAGTACAACTTTTACAATAAATCTTACAGAGGGACCCTCTTTTAAGTAAAAAATATACCTGTGCTAGGAGACCACGAATATAGAAAGTATTAATTTATATTCCATGTTAAAAGACACTAATTATGTTCTTCTCCAGGTTGTCAACCTCTTTCTGCCAAATTGCATCATTCTCGGTGCAGTGATTAATTGAATTACATGAAGTAATTAACCATAAACTACACCAAACAGACAGCCACTTCTGTATTTATTTTATACTAGCTTCCGCCCGCGGCTTCGCCTGCGTTTTGGGGATAAAAAGTAGCCTATGTGTTAATCTGATGAATAAGCTATATTACTGTAAAGTTTCATAAAAATTTCACGTTTATAATATTAGTAGGATAGTAGGTGTTTATTTCTGACTCACCTCTGGCTCTCAGTGACACCCTGCTTCTTCTTCATGCCCTCAATTGATTTCTGTTTGAGATCTTCCTTCTCCTTCTCTTTCCGTTTGACATTCTCTTCTTGTTGTGCTTTACGTTTCTCTTTCAGTCGCCTGAAACAGAGAATAATAGTTTTAATCGTGGACTTAACAAGAGTGAAGAAACTTAAATATGTTCGGTTCACCCAAATCTTGCTAAACTAGTGGTAAAAAGTAGAATCCTACGTACAAAGTACTTTCACATAGCTATCTCGTATTTAGAAAGAAGACTATGTTTAAGATTATTTGTCAATATATAAACGACCATTTACAGATGTAAAACTACGTCATACCTCTTTTGATCCCTCTTCTTTTTAATTAATGCCTTCTCTTCTTCCGTTTTCTCTACCAGTTCGTGAAACAACACTTCTCCATCCATTAATCCATCTTCTACCTGTAAAAAAATGTTTTGTAGAACATGATAAACAGGCAAAATATATCCATCAACATAATTAAATATTTTTTTATTCTGTTCCATTTGATGATTAGACGAATAATAAAAACATGTGGCCGTCACAGGACGCCGGGCAGATGTTAAACATCGAAACGCACACACGGATACAGAGGGGTAGAGAGCAGCGGCGGAGAGGAGGCATGACGGCATAAGAACGCGTCATGCCGTTTTTCGTCACGGCACATCATGAGTCGGTCTTACGAAAAATATAAAAATATGCAAACCTTGATAAGTTGGAAAGATATCCTAGGTCCTAGCTCGAACAGTCTGATGGCTGACATGGACTCGGCGGCGGCGCCTCTCGACGCTAGGTTTTGTGGTAAGATCACTTGCGCGTTGGGATCATCTTCAAATTCACTCTCTGATAACATACCTGCTCTGAAAAGAGATTTAAAGTATTTAGTACTACTGTCGGTGACGTAACTACAGGGCAAGACTAGCCTCCAAGGGGTCCCTACAACATGTGATTGGAGTTTTATTCTAATTCCTCTTTATTTTTGGCTTTTTGCGGAGGCCCCAGCCACAGAATTTTGCAGGGGCCCAGATAGTGTAGTGTTGTGTAGCAATGTAGCTATGCCACTGACCACTGCTTGACCATTGACCAGCATATGGCTATTCGGCCAATCAAGTTTGCTACACGGCATAGTAATGCTCATAAAGACTTGGCAATAAGTAGGAAGAGATTGCAGTACTTACTTGTCGAAGAATTCCGACATGTCTTTACAACGATTTAAGTTTGGAATTTTGCCTTGCACCATCTGTAAAAATTAATTTTGAATTATACATCTTTAGGAGGAATTTAAAATCTTGCAAAGTGCTGAAAATGAAATCTTCATGATTTTTGAGCAGATTCATGATTGGAAGCAGTGACCGACTTACAAGTCGTAGATCGTGGGTTCGAATCCCGGCAGACGCATCACCACTGTTCTAAAAACGGTGAAGCCTGTGTCCCAGCAGTGGGAATATACTATGATTCTTGATACCTTTTTGGTTCCTTTGTTGAGTCCGACAGGCGTGGCTCTGATGGCGTAGTGTCGCATGTCCACTAGCTTAGTCGCTGGATTGTAGTTCATTAGCACGCAACGACGAATGTTCTTTAGTTTCACCTGAAATATTATGAATATATTTTTATTTGATGTCTAGTACATATAGGCAGCGATCATGACGAAACCCAGGGTCCCTAAAATTTTATTCACAGTCCTTCACTCTCTAAATTCTGGAAGCCAACGTGTGTAGCAGTAAGCTTGCGAAAACAGCATATAGACTCCATGATGTAATTCTTACTGTATTATAAATCATAAACATTTTTTTATGTTAGTGGTGAACACCACCTTGTCCACCTTAGAGACAAAGTTGGAATGTCTCATATGGCTGTACTTCTTACATTAACACCCATATTCTTCAAACCAAAAAACAGCAATGCTCCTTAGAGGTCAGGAATGGTAACAGTTCTTTCACAGACAAGCTCTCAACAACAAGAAAAAAACTCACTGTAGTTATGTTGATGGTGGGGAACATATTCTGGAACATTGTTGCCATGAGCTTCATATGCATTCCCTCGCCAGAGAAGCTGTTTAGCACTATGAGCGGCGCGTTTTGGAAAGCGCGCATCATCACATACTGCTTCCGGAGCGACGAGATCACGTCGCGGGATAAGCTGTACTGTGAACATAGGAGCCTTGTTACTAAAACTGTCGTTAAACATTAGCCAAGGATAGTAAGAAATACCAAACAGAAAAATAAGTTTTGAATTTTTTTTTTAAACTTAAATATATAAATACCTACCTAACTAGTTTTTATTAAGTGTAATAAAAAAAGATTGAAGTAACTAATCCAATTACTAAGCTATGAATGAAGGCATATGTAAAGATTTAAAATGTCACTTACGGGATATCTTCCGTGATTATTATATATTATTCTGTGATCGCGGGTTGACAGCCAACCCGCGATCATGGCGCTTGCAACAGCGTCGAAATATCGGGAACTCAAACAAATCAATAATCACGGAAGATATCCCGTAAGTAACATTTTAAATTTAGAGACAAACCGTGAAAGCTTAAAACAGTGTTTATGTAAAGATTGTAGCATGTGACACTCTGTTCTTTTGTAATTTCTGCATATATATATATACCAATGACAACAAGTGTATGTTTATATTGTTTATGTATGTATCTGCCAAGCTATGAAATACTTACACTATGTATGCGGAATGTGAGTGTAGGCCCGCGAGGTAACCGAGCCATCCGCATGTAGGACCCAAGCTCTGTCTCAGTGAACATCATCATGTGGGAGACATGAAGGTAGCCCGATATTGATACAAAGTCCTTTATTGTGTTCTTTTTTCTTTCCTGCAATATAAAATATATTTTAATTTATTTATGAATATGATATTTGTCTTTGGGTTCTTCTGAATGTTATAAAGAAGATGGACTGAAGATTCTTGCGATGTATATGATGATGACATTGTACATAATACATTTCCACTTTCAGTTATGTATAGGTAAACAAAAACAATATAATAACTTAACAGGTCAGTAATAGGCAAGAGAATAACACTTAGGGCTAAAACATAAGTTTATATTAATCGTCTGAATCGGTGTAGCCAGGGCAGTCTGAATAATATATGAAACATTCAATTTTCTTAAACCAAATGAACACAATCAGTAAGAGCTATTTCAAAGATTTAACGAATGATAGGATATTACTAAAATGGAAGCATTACATTGACTAACTGGCCATGCATACTTTAAGCTGCCCTTTTTTAAATAAATAAAAACAAACCAATAACAGCTAACCTTCAACTGCGACGCAGTAAAGGGTTCCATGATCTTTCTGAAGTCTTTCATCAGGTCGATGAGGCTCTTGCTACACTGTCCGCGGTGAATCACGAACGAGTGTGGAGCCTTCACCAGGTTCTCCGGCTCCAACGACTCTTTAGAAGCCGGATTCTTCTTCACACATTTACCTTTACGTTTACCCATTGTAAATATCACTTAAATTAACGCTTATAGCTATATTTTTGAAGTTTAAAAGTTAAATTTACTTTATAATGTAAATAACAAGTTATATTATATATTATGAGCTGATTAATTTAAAAAATCCACGAGTTATTATTATTTTTTTGAGGTTATAAAATGCAGCAAGCATGAAAAACATTTTGACCACAGAACAATATTACTCTAGCGAGATTTTGACACTGACAGTTTTGGATTGGACTTTTGGTAATTTGGTTCGGTCGGAAACGTTTATAACATTATTGTATCGCGCTCCGAGTTTCTAAACGACTGTCACGAAAAAAATTTCCAAGCATTTATCCGACTCAAAAAGGAGAGGTTCTATGATTTAAAATTGTATTGTATTGACTGTTCAATTCAAGGTTCGAGGGTAACGAAGCATAGATGATATTATGAAATACAAAGCTAATCAAGAGTGTACGTACACTTACATTCAGTGGGTTTAGTTGCTTTAGCACATGCCGTTAATAAATAAATGGACGACTACGGCATTATTTTCTTAATAACGAACCTATAATAGTTGGTACTTGGGTCAAATTACAGTGAAATAAATAAAACTCGTCAAAACAAATCAAAACAGCTTTATTTCCTGCTGGCTCATCTGTGGATTTTTGAAACTACACTAGGTATTCTTTGTCTAAGTCTCATTATGTATTTCAAGCGGTTTTGTTCAATTTATTTAATTATTAATTAATTGGTATACAAAACCTCTCCGATGTGAGACCTTAGATTACAATAGCTTAAATGTTAAAACGAATAAATACATATTTTAATAATGTTGGTGCCGTGTACTCCCATCACAGTAGGAATCCTAGCAGCTTAGTAAAACAAAGTTGAGTAATATGAGAGATAACAGCTAACCACTCTATAGTTTCATACACCTTGAACTCGACTAGTTCGGGAACTTCATCCCCACTACCACGGTTTACCGGGACACTAGAAATTCGATAGAGAGAAAGCATATGGTACAAAAACATTGACTTATCACGACACGTAAATACTGATGGTAAACTCATGGTAGTGGTGTTTCAAATCACAAAAGAAAGGTTTTTCAATTCTCTATCTTATTTTAAGTGCAATTAGGTGCAATATCGTTACCCAACCATCCTACTATTTTTGGATTTGAATTTGAAAAGAAAATGTATTTGGTAGCAAGTCTGACTCACAGAGATTTTCGTATGTTATTATCTAGCTATGCACCGTAAGCGGCCTGTTTGCCGGCGGCCAGCGGACACCCCGTGGGTCCGAAGCCAGCCACACCGACACGCACCGAAGCCGTATATAATGGATGAACCCCAACCAAAATATACAAAACATCTTACATCAATAAAGGTGCAATAGAAAAATTACATAAAAAATAGAGAAAAAATTGTTTCGTTGATAGGAAATAGAAACATTATTCAAATTCATTTGCAAGACAACATTTTTTTTTTTTATATAAATCACAATATAGAATGTTGCAGAGAAACAAAGATTATTTTTGCAGTTATGAAATATAAAAAGCCCCTATTTTACCCCTATTAAATTAGCTACTATCTATAGTCCATTCTATACTATCTCAGTTAAATACCGTAACATTATTTTTATTTAAAACTCATATTTATAATGTGTACACATGAACGTGACTGCAAGTTAAAGTAACACTGATAAACGTTCTTGTCAGTGCCCAGAGCCGCGCAGTGCCCGCAGGGCTCGGGAATAGGAATACCAAGTGTTCACACCACAGAACCTAAATAATAAGTCAATACAAATGTCATCTACTACATTTTATTGCCAGACGAGCGTCACCGCTTCGCAGTCAATGTCAAAGCATCTAATGCAATACAAAATTAAACTTAATTCCGTTTACATACGTCACATTTTTAAATGCGCGCTCTCGATGAGGGTGTCCTTTAAGACGCCACCTGCCTTACATAATTTTCTCCAAAGCGGCGACAAGGTCATGCGCCTTTGCCACTTCTATTGACTTATTATCTAGATTTCTATGGTTCACCCGTTGTATGGAGCATACGTCGTAATGATAAGAACACTGACTTCGTATTGATCTACCTACATTATCAAAACCTAGCGGAAATAAATATAGCCGTATGAACTTGTTTTATTGTGTGAAACAGTGAATTATAATAAAAATAAAAATAAAACCCACATACAAAATAAGATGTTACGAGATCAGTTTGACTCAAGCTTTGATAGTTTCTCAGTATTACTTTATGCTTCTAACAAATCTGTATATTAAAATTATTGAATTTGATTATTTGTAGCCTAATGTAATATCGTTAGTTTCGAAGATGGTGTCCTAATATTAACTTATTTACCATATACAAAGCGTGAACTGGAACTCTACCCACAACTTCGCCACATATTTTGGTATCCAAAATATGGTTATATTAACCACGCTACAAATAAACAAATGTTCACACCGACTACGCATATAATGTTATCATGAAGATGAGTCTATTAGGGTACCCTCGTATATGACAAAACGGTACAAGTTGAAGCTTCAAGCTATTAAAATCAAATAGTGTCGCGGAGTTAGTAACATAGATTGTTTAATTATTCATTAACTAGTTAAGTGCGAAAATTATAGGCACAAACTTTCTAACATTCAGTTTAATAATTGAGATACCATTTAGTTTATTATATTTTAGCTATAATTTAAAATGGTGTGATGTCATGGCCTAGGTAGTCTAATAAAGCCACAATAGATGATGAATGATTAATATCAATTGTGCCAATAAGTAGTATGTCCGCACCGCATGCCCGCGAGGTCTCCGCGCATACGTATTGACGTCTACTTCGCTAGAGATGTACCGGCTGCCATATCTTCAACCAACTATAGTTAAAATAAATACTATTAGCACTAAAACCTAAGTTTTCAATTGAGCTAACTTAATCGATGTAATTCATTCGTAAACCTGTAATATTCCATGCGCTTCTTTCTTTAAGTATATCAACGTTGAATCTACTGCAGACTAGTTGACTAATACTGGACTACCGATACATCCCTACCCCCGCGGCCGGCACGCCCAGCCGCCCCGCGCCCGCGGCACAGCATCACCTCAACATCTATGTAACAAAACTAGTATCAATCACAAATGCAACCACAGAGTACCTACTCGTGATTGAAATTTTCGCAATAAACTACAAAAAGCTACACTCCCTTCGTACAAAGCATCACAAAAATACTACAAAGAAACGTGTAGATGTAACAGAATATGTTAAAATCGAGCAAAATGATCGATAAATTAATAACAAAATATGTTATATGCAAAAAAATATAATTAAGGTGTCGCTCGCGGACCGATGGTGGAGGCCCTCGAGCGAGTTAGTTCAGTCGTATGAACTAGGTATATTACAAAATCATTGCGATGCAAAGTTGGTGCCTGCATCAGTGTCGTCCAAACCACAGCCCAGTCGTTTAGTGTTGATCCATCTGGAAAGTGATATCACATAATATTAGAATACTATCATGTTAAAATGAATGAATAAATAAATACAGGGTAAAATTAAAACCAGTGCGGATATTTTAGGAGTTGAAAGTACTCATGAATATTATCAACTTTTATTATGGGACCGACACTGAAATATTAAAAAAAAAAATCAGCTGTTCCATACACTTTGATCGTGTTGTAGTGCATTTTTGTAGGGAACAGCAGATTTTTTTTTTTATTGTTCAGTGTCGGTCCCATAATAAAAGTTGGTCATATTCATGAGTACTTTCAACTCCTAAAATATCCGCACTAGTTTTAATTTTACCCTGTATAGTTGGAAAAGGGTCTGCGATGTTTTTCGTCTTTAATCGTCGACGCCAGTTTGGCGTCAACGCCAAGCCGTCGCCAAGTGAGATAGGGTTAGGTGCGTTGTAATACAATTTGACATGTTTTAATTGGCGGCGCTGCTGGCGTCGCTGCCATGGCATCCTAATGAGATATGGGCCTTAATAATGTCACAATTTGGCATTTTTATATCTTGAACGACATTACTTGTCAATTTTCACCGGCGCGTATGGAAGCAAACTCAAGGAACACGGCAAGTAGGTGCATTGCACCAACTGATCGAGCAGGCTGGAACGGACGGCTTGCGGTATCTAGCCTACTCTATTATCTATGCTGTCAAGCTTACAAAAAATAGGAAATAGGCAATTTATAAAGACATACTTGTTCTTGTCCATTGGTCTCCTGTGATTTCATCACATCTGGCAAGTCCGGTGGCGAAGAGTACGGAGTCAGATCCAAGGCCTCGAACTCGCCATTTTCCTTCCTGTTTAAAAAGAAAATTATATTCAGAATGTTGTGTCTTAAAATCGTAAAAAAACTGCTACTTTAAAGTTAAAATCAAAGAATAGTTTGAGCATAGTTCAGAAATAATGATTTAAAAGATTGATACTCTTTTGTCCCCAACTGTACTCTTTGATTATATTAAATCGATACAATTAGCCTTCGTACGCACGGGCGCTTTTTCAACACGAGTTAAAAAAGCGCCCGAATTAAACAAATGGGCAACTATATTTGTACGCACGATAGCGCTCTTTTAATGCTGCGTTTATTGGACTTTCAACGCTCGGCGTTGGTCGTTGAATCGAATGTGCCGTGACAATTCGGACGGCGCTTTTTAACGCGCGTTAAAAAAAGCGTCGTAAGCGTTTGTCAAAGCACATTTTTACTAACACTGAGTATAGAAATGCGTCAATGGTACGTCAAATCATATCTACAATATGATTATTGTCGTTTACAGCATGCCGTCTGCACGTGCTTTAAGACAACATCGTCTAATTGAGGCCTTAGGCTCTGTGATTTTATTATGTAACGACTACTATCGAACTGACGCGTCACGTCCGTAGATTGCAGTACCCCGATCATGAGTTTTTTTGACGTGTAGTATCGTTAACGTAAGCATAATTTTGAATTGAAAATACACGTTTGTTACACAATATTTATATAAATTAAATACATAATTAATCTTTCTGTATTTTTTCAAATGTGAAAATTGTATAAAATTTCATCAAAATGTTCCAGAACTGCTGTATTTTAAATTTAATATATGCTTACGTTAACGAAACTATACGTCAAAAAAACTCATGATAGGGGTACTGATCTGCCTTTTGAAAATAAAAGCGTAATGTAAAGTGTAGAAAACAGAAATCATGGTAGAATTTGAAACAAAATTATTGTTCCATTCGGCTGTCGCTTACTCCCGCGGCCAATGACGTCATCACAGGGGGTGGAGGGAGGGTCAAAAACATATTTTTGTGTTGCTAACAGATGGATCTTCACAACGATATAACTATGCTTTTATAACTTATCGTTTCTGTCCGTGACCGGGTCGGTTTCCGCCTAATGTCCTTTTCTGGAATGCCCGCTGGGATGGCGGGGAATACTGTAGTATTTGAAGTTTCTAGTCAATATTTCTGTGCAATGACGTCTGCAGTTTCGTGTTCAATACGAACATGCAACATTGGCTCAAAATCGATTTTTAGGTCAAGGCAACAAAACTAATTTCGCCTTAATTATTAATTCATATTTGCAGTCAATACGTCAGATACCTACCTAGTTTTTCATATGTATGTAACTACACTTTTACTCATAATGTTGGTGCACAGAATGCTTACTAATCACATTTTTTATAAGCGAAGATTTTTATACATACATATAAGTTGTATTTAAAATGCATGTGAATGCAGAGCATTGTACCTATGTATAGAAAAATGTGAACAGGCTCATATGTACGGCAGATATGAGTCATATCTAATTGCTATAAAATATTCTAAGGATTTGAACCCGCGACCTTTGCCGTACCGTGGCATCCCTCTAACCAATGAGCCACAGTGTCCAGCTCGAATCGCTACGTGAAAAAAGAGGCACCTCACCTGCAGGCTTAGCATAACCAATTCTATCTCTATTCTACCAAAGAATAGGTTCTTTCTATCAAATCGTTATCCCTTCTGCCCGAGCACGCGGCGACCCGTGCTTGGTTTATTAGAATTTTGTCTACTGAAGAATAGAAACATTTCTTCTCTTCATTGTATGCATAAAACGGTAGAATTTTTTCCATAATCTGTTTGTATATTCTTCTGTAGACAAAACCCGTTTCTGTCGTGGTCATGCTAGGCCGGCTGCTGTGCGGTTTTTGTTTTTTGTCAGCAAAAAATCGTGCCTATTGTTAGACGTTGCTCATTTTTGGATAAACGTAATATTTAAAAAAATACTCGTACTCTTAGGCGTATTCTATGTGGGCCGCATAAGGCCTCACTAGTACTAGCGCTACCCGAGCGTGCAATTTCTTTGAACGCACGCGCCTAAACTATACAAATTATTTTTGAAACGAAGTTCCTTAACGCGGCTTGCGGTAGGAGTTGACTGAGAGAAATCGTCACGTAATAAAAAAACGTAACGGCTCCTCCATAAATCTAAAACCCACGGTAATCGCGCTCGCGGTCTCCGACTAGTATCCGTCGAGACTCCAGAGGAGTCGCATCGCCGGATTGGAGAATAATACGCGTAATGTTACCCTGTAAAAATTCCTGGCGGGGGATCCCCGACCGACCGAAAGATTTTTTTTTATTGATTGATAGGTAGGTATGCAACTTTTAGTTTTAAAACTTATGTCTAGTTTTTAATATTGTTTGTAGCTGTTTATGACCCGACTGCGGCAAAGCTTAAACGAAGGGTTATGATTTTAGCAGTCTGTTTAGAAAATATTTTATATGTACCTTAAAGCCAATCCAATAGGTGCGGGACACTGGGCCTTGGCAGTGGCCGATGTTAGGCCATACTCAGCCAGGGTCTTCTCATCCTCCATCAGCTGGCTGTCCTTGTTGAACAGCATCTGACTTTGCGGTGTCACTTTCAAGATACCTGATGATTAAAATAAATCACAATAATAACCATGATTCACACAAAGGATTAGGACACTAACTTTTTTCATATTTAAATACCTAATAAGAAATAATGTTAAGCAAGAGGATTGGGCTGCCAACCAACAATAGCAACTTTCTGCTACTAACAATATGAGGTGTAAGTCACAGGGTAACAAAAACTGAATTTGAACGCTGTGGAGTTCAGAATAAGGCACTGGTTTTAGTTTACGTTATGCTGTCACTTAACACCCCATATATGTGTGGAAGGTGAAGGATTAGGGGAAACTAGTACAAAAAAACTGTAGTAACAAAATTAAGAGGGGGTGAGAGGGGAGGGTGTAAGTGGGTTTTCCTAATAGGTATAGGGGTAACAAGATTGAAAAGGTTAGGAACCTCTGAATGAATCTCCATCAAAATATAGAAAGTATCTGAAACCATTGAGTCTAAGGCCCGTATCACAGAACGATGCTCGAGCACAGATCTCTGCTTGAGCATAGATTTAAAGCCATTTGATTGGTTGAAATCTATGCTCAAGCAGAGATCAGTGCTCGAGTATTGTTGTGGAATACGGGCCTTACTTTCTTTTACTGCATTGCAGAGATAATGTTGCATGCAAACTAAATAACTAACAAAAATTTTCTTTCTTTTCTTTTTATCTTTCTTCAAGTTTCTGACCTATTTATGTAGGCACAGATATTTGAAACTATGCAACTGCTGTTATTATTTGACACATAATAATTATTTCAGTTTACTATATTCATGGCTTTTTGCTTGACTTAACACAACAAACTGAAACCATTTCTGATTTTGGATAACCAGAACACACATTCAATTTAGACATTTAAAAAATAATATTGACCTATTTTAACAGAAACACCTTCACACAATAGAATTGTAGTTTTCTCTCTCATTGTTTTAATCACTGGTTCACTATTTCATTTTACTATCATAGGGAAGAAAAAAAAATCACAATCACCCGCTATGTTAAACAATATGTATTTCCATCAATTAAACAATCCTTTATTTCATATTGCGCATCTTCCAATCTCATCTTAAGTTGTGCTTGGTTATCATGATGTTCTCGCAGTGTATTTTTTTTTCAAAATGAGTAATTAACATGTTTATGTTGTAATGTTTATTTAAACATCTATTGTATGTGAGTGTGGCTTAGTTATCTTGGTTTATATTGATTATATTGACACTGTAATCACAGTCCAAAGTCTAGCCACACAAAGAAAGTACACTTCCTACAATATACTGTATCACCATTAGTTTTTATGGTAATATTTGATGCAGTAAATTCTATGGACAATTTTACTATTTTGAACACAAACATACCTATAAAGCCTATGTTTTGGCAACACACCTGGAAAATGCTGTGAGTCATATTTTTCCCATTGGAAAATATCGTTAGAGAGTACATTTCCAGCACATTTAACATTCACGAACAATGAAGAATAACACAAGGCTTAACAACAAAACCTACGCTGCGCGCCCGACATTGTATCCCGACTATAAATAGAATTTTCTCATATCGCAACAATCGCACCCACCTTCGATCATTTTCTTCAATTCTAGCACAGTTGTCGTGTCCTTCGCGTCAGTAAAGATGGTTAATTTTTTTCGCCTAATCATTAGAAAGACATCCTGAAAACAAATTCCATTTTTGAGGTTACATCTTTCAAGCGAAAATCGCAAGTCAATAGAGCACTGATTACACAATTCGTTGATCACAGTTATAGCCAAATGCATACTCCTGGAGACTTACCATGTTGAGTTTATATTTATTTTAAATTAACTATTTATTTTTACGAAAAAAACTCTCCAAGGCGTACCTACGAAATGAAATTATAACGAAATGACAACTGCATGAATCCACAGATTATTAATATTGCATAGTGTAGCTTCAGCAAATCGATGGTGAACATATTAAAGTTGAATCGATTCTAAGCTTCATTATCATTACAAAAAGATAATGATTCCAATACTATAATAGCCCATAATACCAAAATAATAATGATTTTAAAAACCATTTACACGCAACATTCTTGTCTCAATCCTGAATTCCCGAACATGAGCCCTCAGATTACTGCCAACAAAATGCCATCGACTAAAATCCAAAAAATATTGGCAAGTAATAAAGTGAACAGCAGCTCTCAACAGTTAAAAAAGCCATTGTCATCACGAGTGTAGCAAAGGAATATTTTTGTGATCATTATCATTACTACCTACTGATGAAAAGGGGTGTTTCTTTTTCTAAGAGTGGTCTTAGAAAAAGAAACACCCAGAGAGAGGGATTATGATTTTTTTGTTGAATTTGGGACCGTAAGCTAACCGCGCTTTTGGTCGCATTACTCGCAAGTCGCATTCTCTATAAAATCTGGTTTTGCTCAATGAGGCTTGCTCAATTTAAATCGATGTAATTTAATCGATTAAATACATACGTCGATCAAGCATCATCATCGCCAATTCGCCACAGATAAAAAATGATAAATACGTTTTGTTAAACGCAGACTGATAATGGATCTAAGCCCGACTAATGTGGACTAATGTAAATTACTAAAGTAGAGGACGTGTGATGGAATTTAATTTCCGCGGGAATTCTTCGGTGACGCGGATTTTCTTGATTTTTATTTGCAATGAAAATTTAACTAAAAAGTCATCAATAAATTAATTTATTCATCATTTTACTTTATGGTAGTGCGCAGGCGTCAGTCAGCGTCAGTAATAGGTGCGTTCTGAAGTTTTGATAAATAATATTATATAGGTTTATTTATGTTTATTAAATTGCGGCCAAGGATTAATAGTTTGTAATTTAATTAAAAAGTATTTGTTGGAGTAAAGTAAAATAAAGCTGTATTTGTAAGGAAACGCTAAGACACCCAATTTTACCAAAGTTTTACGAATTGATTGGATGCCAAAAAGGAGGAAATAATGGTAAACATCTGACTTTTGAACGGACTGCATTTTAACTTCTTCGCTCGCATTACGCGAAAATGTGAAAATAAATAATGCGTTGTGTTTTTGTGATTTTTAATTACAATGTTATCTAAATATGTAATAAATAAACCGTTTTCTGTCATTCTTGTAATGTAAATATTTGAAAAAGCTTTTGTTTATTATTAGATAGTCACCATATAACCTCAGTTTGTTTCAATATGAATGCGCAAGTTTGTGCGAATTGTTTGAACAAGAAGCCTGTTAATTCGACTGATAATCGATTGGTAACTGAGAGTTGTGGTCACGTTAAATGTATGGACTGCTTATTGCACGAGAAGACTGGTTGCCAAGCTTGCCTTAGAGAGAAGTGTAAGCCGACAATTGAAGAGGCTTTGAACGAAAGCGTAGATGAGGAACCGGCGGTCGACAGCGTCGATAGTGTCGAGAGCCCACCGGCAGAGACTGAGGACAAGTCGTGCGACGCAGACGTCGATAAAGAAATACAGTGTGAGATTTATGATGAGTTTTTTAACAAAAAGAAACTTGAAACATCACATATTAAAGTTGAAACAGGTGAGGGTCTATTCAAATAGTAATCATATTGGAGTGAGTGCTCTTAAGGATCTAGTACCTAGACCTAGCAGTAGACTGCCTTTGCAAAATTAATAAAAAAAAAACAGCTTGTTTGTAAACAATGCAAATTAGTAAATTTTAGTCTATTTAAATAGCCAATAAACTATATTGCATAGCATGGTCTCTGACTTATTCATCAACACCTATGGTTGGAGTAAGGTGAATCAAAAAACCATAGAATTTTGAAGTCTGAATTTTTCTTTTATCTCTCATTGAGCCCCTATACTTGGACCTTTAATTGTTTGCAGTAACTTGACAGTTTGAAGCAAAATAAAGTTACCATATTATATTTATACTAATAGTGATGGGGCACTGAACGAATTTGCGAAAAGAATGAATGAAAAAAATAGTTGAAATAAGTAAATCATAACAAATCTATATTTTTGTAAATTTTAAACACGTGAAAGCCGTGCTTATGCATATACTTTACCATAAATATGCTTATCATAATTTAAATCTTAATAAATCAATGAAAACTACATTACAAAAGTACATAATTCAGTTCAATCAATTTGATTCATTCTTTTTTTTTATTTGTTAAAAAGTGGTATCCCTCCAGTTGTCAAGTTACTGCAAACAATTAAAAGTCTGAGTATAAGCATATACTCCAACTTCAACAACCTGGCTACACACTGACCAAAAAGTTTAAATACAATTTCATGATATAATTAATATTTTTAGATGCTAATGGAAAAATGTTTGTATGCACCGTGTGCAAGAAGAAGTTCCATGCCCGCAGCCAGGTAGCATACCATGCTTACTGCAATGGACAGAGGAAACCATACCAATGCCCTGAATGTAATAAGGTAACAATATAAAATTTTTGTTAAAAACAATTTGCCACTGTTTCTTAAAGTGGACGATAACTGATAAGGTACGATACACATAGACCAGCGCATGGCATTTTACAATGCTGTAAAGGAAATTGATTTGTCTCTACAATAAATAAAGTTCTTGTTCCGCCAGATGCGCAAGCATTCCGGCTTTACCCATTGTAAAATGTGGTCTGTCGCGCGCCAGTCTCTTAATCGCACCTTAGTAAGCCTTCTTATCAATAGTAATTTCTGGGCAAGTGAAATTGAGATGCATTGATAGTGAAAGTTATGCATTTATTGGCAAATGATTAATCTATTTTTAACCGACTTCCAAAAAGGAGGAGGTTCTGCATTCGGTTGGTTTTTTTTTTTTTTTTTTTTTTTTTTTTTTTTTTTTTTTTTTTTTTTTAATGTATGTACACCGATTACTCCGTGATTTCTCAGCCGATTTACGTGATTCTTTTTTAATATGGTAGAAGAACCTCGCGCGGTGGTCCCATATAAATTTTATTAACTTTGGTTGAGTAGATTTTTAACCAGGCGTAATAAACGGTATTTTTGGTGTATCTCGATGACATCATGACGATGATGAAAAAATGATATTGTGTAGGTACATGAATTCCTGAACGCAATCGATCTCGATATTATACATACATAACATCACGCCGATATTTCCCGCAAGGTTAGACAGAGGTGTATAGTACACACAATTTTTTTATGCTTAAGTCGCATTTGATAGAAGGCTAGGGAGCGAGCCTATTGCTATTACAAACTGAAAAAACACTGTTTTTGTTTACTGAAATGCCCTTATCCACCAACATCTATGAGTATAAGTACCTATTTAAATTCGTGGAAGTAATCGATCTCGGTAAAAGTACATACAAAATGTGTGGCAAAGGCAGTACCTACATAAATGATTAAAGTCGCTCGGTCCATGATTTTATGGTAGGTACTTTATTGTAATTATTAACAACAACAAGAATGGTTACACTACACTAAAAAGATAAAAATAAAAACAGGTTTAAAAAAAACCGACTTCCAAAAACTACACTAAAAACTATGAAATAAAAATGTTACACTTCCATAAATAAAAATCTAAATGTATATTGAAGTCGGCGGGGCCTAACTTAAAAATAAGCAACATTGTAGATTAAGGAGGAATGAAAGGAAATGTTAATTTGTCAAAGCGCAAAGCAAGCTGCACGTGCACAAACTGCGCACGTTCTTCCTGTTCAAAGGCTGAGAGGTAAAAACCTGAAGAAGAGGCCCCGCCGACTTCAATATACATTTAGATTTTTATTTATGGAAGTGTAACATTTTTATTTCATAGTTTTTAGTGTAGTTTTTGGAAGTCGGTTTTTTATTGTGTTGTTGAGATTATTTGGCTTTAGTCTTTATGATCGACATAATGTATAAAGATAAGATAAAATTTTGTCTATGTGTTGGGGCAACTGCACCGTCCTGCTACACAAGTAATGAAATTGAAATTTGCATCATAATTAGGTATTAACCATTTAGAAACCAGTTTTATGTCAATTAGTCAGATAAAACACATCAGATATATTTAATAGTCGCTTCCGTCCGAGGCTTCATCCGCGTTTTTATGGATAAAAAGATATAAGCCTATATGCTATTCCAAATTTGTCTGTCTCTGTGCCAAATTTCATCCAGATCCGTTCAGCCATTCTGACATGTTGAGTAACAAACATCCAAACTTTCACATTTATAATATTAGTATAGATAAAATAAAATTTGTATTCCAGACCTTTGCTACATTGTCCCATTACAAGTACCACATGCGCGTGCACCGTAACGAGCGCACGTACCCGTGTGACGTATGCGGCGAGGGGTTCTTCCAGATGTCCAAGTTGCAGAGACACAAATTAAAACATACTAGTGAGTACTAGGGTCCATGAGTGGGCCTAGAATTGAACCTTGAGGAACACCATTAGAATCATGAATGCCGAGAATGTATTTTGAACTTTAATATCTCCTTAAGAACATAATAGTCAACAAAAGCTCGAGAGATTGTCTATGTAATCCACACTAGTTGAATTTGTCGTATATCCACCTAGGATGTTGTGATCAACATAATCAAAAGCTTTATTGAAATACTTCAGCTATTTTTTACATGATTGTAAATTTCCATATTCGTAAAAATTTCTCTCTTTACAGAGGAAAAGAAGTTTGCTTGCAGTGAATGCAACAAGGCGTTCAACAACTTACCGGCGCTTCGTAAACACGGACTCACGCACACGGACGAGCGCCCTTTCGAGTGCCCCACCTGCGGAGTTCGGTTCCGAGATAGCTCCAACTTTAGGAAACACATCCGCAAACACGGTGAGATGATTGCTGCTTTATTTTTAAACTAGCTGTGCCCGGTTTATTTATGTAATCTAAAAGAAATCGGATTATTCACTCGTTCGCGCTATTACTTCGTGTTCGCTTAGCATTCTTTCTGACTTTTTTCTTTTTGCTCGGCTCCTAAGGGTCGTAGCGTGATGTTAAATAGCCTATACTATTCCTCATGAATCTGGCTATCATTATACAAAAATATTTTTTCGAATCTGACTAGTAGTTCCAGAGATTAGCGTGTTCAAATAAACAAACAAACTCTTCAGCTTTATAATATTAGTATCGATAGATAAAGGATGTCAAAGTCTTAAGATAGTAGCCCACATTTATACAACACCGCTCCCACCCGGCAAAATAATGTTCATTGAAATGTGAGCTTCTTGGCGTCCTCTGTAGACATAATTTACATTGACAACACAAATTAGCAGACAGCTCGCTGTAAGCTAGCTTACCGTCATCGTGCCACTCGATAGTTGACTTCTCGCTTTAAAGCGGTATTGGGTGGGATCGCTGTTGGAGCGGGGTCGTATACAGGGTGTCCCACGGCTATGCCACATGGAGGGAAAGTACTTGAAATATTTAAGATAGGCAGTTTAGCTTCATGGAAACATCACTTTATTATTAAAATTAAGTAATACTGCATTCAAAGATTTTTAAAAAGTTGCTTGCTACATTTGGGAATCGAACAGACCAAATGTGAAAAAATGATATTTTTATGATGCCGATTGAAAGGGTTAATTGTAAGCATTATTTCCTTCTACTATAACTAGTAAAGTACGTGGGACAACCTGTATATGGGCTACGACTTTTAGGTGTTGATTGCCAACGGACAGTAGTACGGTTCGTATTAATGCTAGTATTTGGTAGAAAGGAAGTGCGCTTGCGGCGGTTGGGGCGGGTGCGCGGGCGGCGGCTGCGGCGCGGCGCGCGCGCGGCGCCACCAGTGCCCGCGCTGCCCGCAGGCCTTCCACTCCGGCAAGGACATGCGCCGCCACGCCGCCGTGCACACCGGTACGCACGCCTGCCGGCCTAGCATGACCACGATAGAAACGGGTTTTGTCTACATAGAAATAGACAAAGTGACAGATTGTAGAAACATTTCTACGTTTTATGAATGAAACGGTAGAAATGTTTCTACAATCTGTCACTTTGTCTATTTCTATGTAGACAAAACCCGTTTCTATCGTGGTCATGCTAGGCCGGCTGTTCAATGTCTTTCTCTATGCTACGCTAAACTCAGTGACGTGCTTAGACGGCAAGCCCGACGCATTTTTTTTGGGTTTAGAGGATTTTGTGTTCATTTTTCATGAATTTAAGTTATTTTTAATGCTCTAATAACGACATTGACGCTGAGTTGCAGAAAAGGTCATTAAGTTTTAAAGGAGTCTTTAACGATAGAAATTGTATGGTTAATGCCTCCATTAAAATTTAATTATCTTTCTGCAACCGACCGTAACTCATTTAAATTCAAGAAAAATTTACATAAATAGGTACTCTCTAAAACAAAAAAAATGTGTCGAGCTTGCCCTCTAGGCACACCATTGGCAACACTCGGTAGTTAAATAAACAAGGTGTAATATTAGTCACAATAAGAAAAGAGGTCATTGAACTCACCATTACGAACCACTTTTCGGGGACCAACCCTGAAATCGCAAAAGTCAGCTGCTCGATACATTTTGTTAAGTTATAAGAACACAAATGTATGGAATAGCTGATTTTTTTGACCTTGTGAAATTTCAATGACTCGAGCGGGATTTGAACCCACCACCTTTGCCAAACCGTTGTGTGGCAGAGGTCGCATGTTCCATGGTTTTTGAAATCTTTTATATAATAATATGAGAACCATGTAACATGGCATTAACATGTCTCAAATTCACAAAAATATACATTTATCAGCAACTAAATTCACAACATTCACTTCGTTTTGTTGCAGATTCCAAACCCTTCCGCTGCAAAGTTTGCAGCCGCCGCTTCAGAAGAAAAGACAACCTCGAGCGCCACATTCGCAACACGCATCCAGACTACGTGCCTGCGACCGCGGTTGATTGCGACGAGGCCGCGCTCAAACAGATCCGCGCCAACGGACACGCCACTAAACTTGACAACTACCAAAAAGACGAGAAAAACAAACTAGAGATACTCAACCCCCTTCCACCTCTACCGCAAGAACTGATACAGAAACACATGCACGAAAACGGCAAGAAAAACGAAGATACCGAACCAGATAAAACTATTGATAAGTCTTACATTTTAGTCGCTAACAACGCGCGCCAAAGCGTCATAGTTGGCAACAAAACAGCCAACGTTGAAGCGAAACCTGCGACTGATCCGTCTCAGGAGTGTGAATATGTACATAAAATTAGAAAGGCGTCTATTATACCTTTGCCGCCTATAGATTTGCGGAAAATAATCGAGTTAGAGGAACAAACTAATTTAAATAACCTGGATTTGGGTGCTCCACCGAAAGATAAGAAGACTTTGTATGAAAAGATTTTGTATGGCGACAGGGACAGGGATAGAGATAAGAGAGACACCGAGGAATCGAATGTTGACTCGGGCTCCGGAGTTCACTGGAGGAGGAAGTTGAAGCAATCTGTGTCTATAGGTAAGTCTTTTATCTGTTTCATAAGAATCTATAATTATTAACATAACAAAGAACTGGGTTTAGGTCAGGGTGTTGTCTGCGTGCGTACGCAGATAAAAGTATATTCTCTTGTGTTGGTATTTAAACTAGCGGCACCAGTGGCGAAGGGTCCCTACAATACGATTCTTACCGGCTTCCCTTTGAAAAATAGCATAGGCAGTATTGCTAACTTTTATTAACTAGCTTTTCGAGGTCAGGTAAGGATTTGTAGGTCCGGCTTACCTCTTACAAAAACTGACCCTTCGCCACTGAGCGGCACAGATTATGATCACAAACGTCACCTGCGCATTAGCTGGTTTTCCGGTCTCTTTGGCAGAATGAAGAAGATAGGGGGCGCCGAGGCTGCACGCGATTGGTTGAATTGGTTCGTCAGTCGATGCTCGTCGTCTAATTGGACCTTTCTGTATTACGTATTGTCAACTGTCTATTGGGCCGAAAATGTACATGCGCGATCTGTGATCATATTTCACGCCGCGACCTATACATTTACAACCTATACAAAAACAGCAATTCAGCAAGTTTGGTTTGGTAACTAATTGCCCAGGGTACACCAGATGTACAGTACCCGGCAATAAATATTGCACATCGAGTTTGAGAAAGAGAGAGCGTTTGAGAGCGTCGTATCCGTCACTCATACCTATGTGACGTTTTGTCGCCGACTTGTTTATTAGATACAGACTGTTAGTGCTTCGTGCGACAGAGATGACGCTCTATAAAGTCAAAGCTAGCAAATATCTCTTTCTGAAGCTCGATGTGCATTATTTACTGCCACGTACTGTAAGGGCATTATTACACGCGGGAGCTTTCTTAATGCACTGTAAAATGTATAAAGTTTGGGACTATTTCACCAGCCTATCAATAAAGGAATCTGTCAATTCAGTTTGAATTTTTGACAGATTCTGTATGGAAAATCTGTCAAAAATTTTATCTTTAGCTTATGAATAGATATTGATAGGTTGGTGAAAATGCCCCTAAATGTTGTAATTAAACAGAATGATTTATTTTGCAGATTTGAAATAACATGAAGGCTGAGTCAGAGCAGGATACGGGAAAGGTGATTATTTTATAATAATATGTATTTAATGCATATTAATACTAAGCAAATGAAATGTTATATGTATACAAAGCGCGGCGATCACAGCATCTCGCGTTATACTTTATTGAGTGTATTCTTCCAACCGTACTTCTTTAGCAAAGCATCGCATGTCTACTAGCTACTGTATTATTGACCTTTCATAATACAGTTACCGTGTTTTCGTGATTACCCAGTACCCCTAGGTTAAAACACTGCAAAAAAATGCAATGTGAAGATTTCTCACCGGGACTATCTTTAATAGGACGTTAGAAATAGCGTCTCAAAAGTCTATTGCGGATTTCGTGTGCGTAGAAAAGTTATTGAAGGTCAAAGGTCGCGAAAATTAAAATTTCGTCTATCTTCTGTTATATAAAAATAAGTCGGGTTTTCCTTCCTGACGATATAAGTCCAGAACGGACGAACCGATTTCCACGGTTTTGCATTCGTTGGAAAGGTCTCGGGCTCCGTGAGGTTTATAGCAAAGAAAATTCAGGAAAATTTAAAGAGAAAAGCGGGAAAATCTTTTTTCACATACAGCGCCATCTCTGATACATAGCATGTACTACGGTGGCGAAACGGAGTTCGCCGGGTTTGCTAGTATGTCCTAAACTTAAATTAACGTACAACAAATAGTTAAGGCGATATTGGCGAAAACTGATTTTTTGCGCACACGTTTATCCAATGGACACTATTTCTAGTGTACGTTTATAATCAGAGAGATAATCCCGTTGAGAATATTATTCATTTGCTTTTTTTTTGCAGATTGGCCTTGTTAGGGTTCCGTACCAAAATGGTAAAAAAGGAACCCTTATGGTGCGACTTCGTCTGTCTGTCTGTCTGTCTGTCTGTCTGTCTGTCACACCTGCTTATTTCAGCAACTACTTATGCTATCGACTTGAAATTTGGAACAGTTATAAAAAATGCTTGTCCAACTTTATTGCAAATGAAAAAAATAAAAAAATATTTGTATTTTCATTGCAAAAGGGGCCGGAGTGGGGGACCGAAATTTCAAAGTGGGGTTACTAGGTCAAGTGACATATCATATGAAAGGGCTTGATCTGCACATTTCAAAATATATTTTTATTTAATTTTATGTCTCACAGTTTTCGATATATGATGAAAAATGTCTGAAAAAATACCATTCCCCCCCCCTTATCTCCGAAGTTTGCGGAGTGAAAAATCTGAAATAATTAGAGTTGATAGGAATTGACCCAAATATGGCACCAAAAATAAAACGATGTTCCTAACTAGTACAGTTTTTTCAAAATCATCAAAATTCTTTCACAAACAAACTTAGTTTTGCGGTCCGGTTTTTTTCACTTTATACGTCCAAAACTGATACGGAACCCTCGGTGCGCGAGTACGACTCGCACTTGGCCGGTTTTTTTTTCTATTTTATTTTCCTGCACGCCATTTCTCAAGATACTTGTTAAGTATAAAAATACGCTCACGTGGCGCTGTTATAATAATTCCATACAAAAGTGCAAATCGATACCAGAACTTCCTTGGTTCATGACGGTACTAGGGGTACTGTGACCTAGATATACAAGGTGACTTTTAAATCACCATCCAAATTCTAGGCATTAGGTAGGCATTATCAATGACACTATTTTGCAAAAAAAATAGATAGGTAACATTTTTATAAGATTTTTTTCTCGAAATTTTCCGAATTCTGCATGGTTACTCCGTTACTAAATCAAATGTTCAATATAGCGCGGGCACTGAATGAGAGAAAGGAACGACGGATGCACGTTCATAGCCAGTGCTGGATTTAACCTTAGCGCCGCCCCTGGGCACTAAAAAATACCGCCCATTATTGTTTTTTTTCCAAAAATGGATGAAGTTTCGCTAATACAAATTTTAATTTAATTAATTAAGTATTTTTTTAAATGTTTACAATTTTTTTCTTTCACGCTTAAACTACTGAATGATTTTTGATAAAACTTTACAATAATAATAGCTTATACATCAGAATAACTGTTATTCTGATGCTATTAAAAATTACTCAAAATTTTAATTTACGCCGCGTGCGTAAGCTAGTATCTCTAGTACTAAAACAAAAAGCACATTATTTTCACCAAAGATCATAATAATTTAATTTGGATGGTGATTCAAAAGTCGCGCTGTATATAGATAATGCTGCTATGCAAAACTTAACCAGTCAATGTACTAACACTAGTTCGTAAGTGCGTCCAAGACGCGTTACTTATAAGATGTTACATTATTATTATTTTAAGCTGTGGCAGATAATATATTATCCATGTATTATACAATGTATTTCAAATTTTAACACGTTATTCAAAAAGTTTTAAATTCAAATGATTATGGATTGGATGTTACTGGCAAAGGACCAAATGTTGATTTTATGTTTTGATCTCGCGAATGATTTTATTAACGAAGTATATGATTGTAATTGAATTGTTGGGACTGAAATGATGGGGTTTGAGACTGATTGTAATGTGGGTAGGTATCTGATAGGAGTGTCCTTCGATTTTTTATATAAAATGTCCTATTGCATATATAACTAAATAAATTTTTAAATAATACTTTTTTATGGTAACATTATAACTTAGAAATGACTAGGTACTTGAATGAAATAAGGTTTTTTTTATTATTTCTATAAAATGCTCATATCGTTAGATTGGTCTGCCAAAAGAATCTAAGTATGTGATAAAAGCGATTATTCGAGTCTGGAATTTTGTGAAAAAATATATAAATAAAATAAAATATGTAATATTAGTTTTTAAAATGTCGACTGAAGATCATGATCTCCGATGTAAGTTGATCTCACGTATTTTAAGTTGATGTTTAACATTATGGCGCGGTACCATGTCGCATAACCTCGTTCACTTCGCCCTATTCATTTTTTTTTAAATGATTTGTAAGTAAATGTTTATATACCCATTACAGCAACTAAATCGTAACTATAATATGAAAGCGAGTTCGTTTGAAATAACAGTTTATCCGGTATAACTAAGGTTGTGATGTGTAGCCGCATTCATTACGTTGCTAGCAATAATTCAATAATTTCAGAGATATCCATGAAATTGAGAATATTTCATACAAAATTATATGAATAGAATACTTTATGATATGGCTAAAGTAGCTCTTAGCATGATTACCGGATATAACGTGTTTTCTTTGTTTGGGAGTTTGATAACAGGCTTCTGTGATGCCCCAAGCGTTTGGCTGAGGTGTAATATACCAGATTCCGGTAGAATAGTTTCATAGACAATACATAGCCACAAGTGAACGAGACATATTTTACCATACATAAACTTAACGAAGCAATAACGAATCTTTTAGTCATTCACTGATATTTTACTGTACACCATTACATAAATATAATAATATGAAATGCGTATTTAACTATTGGTATCTGTATTTTGCTAATTTTATAACGAAGAACTTGATACAAATAAATGAATTGAAACGATTTCTCATTTGTTTTACTGTTATTTATGACCAGTGAGTGTTTGATCGCTACCTGTATAGACTTGCCAGTTGAAACAATATTCTTGGATTGTAGCCAATTTTTTCTTGTAGCATTTAGGGAAATGTACAGAGACGAACTAAGTATTCATATTCACTGTACCTATTCTTATTATTATTTACCTATATAAAAAAAATATCTTTTCAACACACTTGCTCATAAATTGCTCTAACTTCACCGCAATTAGGCACATAATGATGACAAGTGTGTTGACGTCGTATGATACACGTGTGTATTGATGATTACCGTCCTCGGCTCTCTTAAGACCGTCACCTATCGGCTCGGGTCCCAATGGCGCCTCAGCGGTAATCACCAACATTACACACTTGTACCATAATATTATTTACACGGCGTGGGCGAGCTGTTTTGGCCCCGTCTTTACTTAACGATTAATCGGTATCCTCTCTCGCAGTTACGATTCACCGTCCCACTGGAGTGATCTCGACCCCTTGACTGATCGAATTGACCACGCTTGAAACATCAATATTCAGTTGTGCTAAAACAGTAAACGTTGTAAACAACAGCATCACGCTTAAATTTTCCCCCAAAGAGATTGGCAGAAATGTATTACGCCCACGTAGGTATCACTAGATATAGTAGGTCCTATGTGACAGGGCATGTGCTAGACTATGGCTATTTTACCAGTATTTCAAAGTCTAGACTGTAACTGAGAATTTCCTGACTGAAAACCAGCAAAAACAGCTCGACCTGGGAATCGAATCTATACTAATCCTAACTTTGTAAAGAGAGTGCGAATTTTGGGAGTTTCTGTATATGTGGAGGGTTATCTCCGGAACTACTGGTCTGGTTCTGAAAATTCTTTCACTAAATAGAAAGCTACATTATCCCTGAGTGCTATAGACTACTTGTTATCCCAAAAAATGCAGTCCCTGAGGGACACGCGAATAAATTCGTGGGCAAAGTGCTAGTTATAAATAATTATAAATTCAAAACCAGAAATCTACGCTACACTAAATCCATATCTGCTGTCTAGTTCGCACATAAATCACAGGAAGGGTGTTATGTAAGCTCGGGCTAGCCCAGTAGTCGTTCACAGTCAATGTCACTACGTATATACGTCCGCATTCTGCTCAAAGAGTAGAATAAATTCTGCCGGAGATGGACATTGTTGCTCATATCCAAGACTTGTACAAAGACAACAACTGGAAGGAAATAGTCCATCGGTATCATGACCATCCTGAGAGGAACAAGTTGCTGTGGGTGTACCCTAGTGAGGAGAACTTCAGTTTTGTTAAGAAATGCTTGGCGGACCTGCAGTGTGATAGGATCTTGAGCATCGGCTGCGGGAGTGGCCTACTGGAGTGGATGATCACACAAGCTACCGGTAAACTTAATTTTGCTTTTAATTGTGTGGATGTATTTGCGCTTCTAGTATCTACTTTATAAAGAGAAAACAAAATAAACATAGGTACCTACTACTTCAAAATAATATACAAAAATCCGTTAAAAAATTTGCGGGATATCTATTCACGTCTTTATTGGCTGTCGAGTTTATTTAAAAATTCAAACTACGAGTGACTACGATAGTGAAAAACATACAACGCAAAGTTTGCGAAAAAGTATTTTTCTCATTGAAGAATAAAAATTATAGAACCATTGGTAAATCTGCGGTAAACCTGCTGAGGTCCTGAATATGGGTGTAAAATTACACAAAAATTACCCACCTTGGGAGGGTAATTTTTGTGTAATTTTACCCATCTTCTAGAAAATTTGTTGTTTTTGTTTTAATTAAAGTGCGTCAGCCGTGAGTCAGGGAGGGGAGGGAGGGCAATTGAACTCATCCCTCTCTGTATCCACGCCTGACTAAATTCAAGTGTAACAATAATTGTCTTTTTTCAAATTTCAGGTGTTCCAGTGTCAGGCATCGAAGTAGACGGAGCGTGGTGGCGTTGCAAGTACGCCCCGCCCACTTTTATACCCCTCCACTTCACTCCTACAGAGATAGACAAGGACACAATCCATATACTGCAGAAAAATAAAAATACTGCTCTACTGTTCTGTTATTTCAATAATCGTAAGGCGTTTGATGACTATCAGAAGTATTATAACGGGAATGTGTTAATTATCATTGGGCCACACGAGAAAGGGGTCCATACTGACCCCCAGCCGTTCGATGACGTCACAGATGAATGGGTCCACTACAAGTCCCAAGAAATTAGGAGCAGTGGAGATTTTATAGTAGTGTATACAAAACAAAACGTAGAAACACATTCCATTTAATAAATACATTAATATTTACAATGATTTTTAATAATTAACAGTCTTTTATAAGATTTTCGTCTCGACCACACAGAAATTAACATTAAGAATTATTTTGAGGAAGCATGGCCGAGACTAAACGCAGTTTTACAACAAACATAATTATTTGTTAAGCAACATTAATATTTATTTGTTACATTTATTCTATGTACATATCTGATAAGAACCAAAATATTTATAAAAGCAAACCTAACATAGATACATTTATACAAATTATACACGTGATGTCTATAGTGACAACTTATAAATCAATAGTGAGAAAATATTGCTTAACAAACAATTAGAGATTATAACGACATCACAGATGGGCCTTTTTAGCTACGAGAGAAATCATACATATGTTTTCAATTATATCGGGACTTTTCGCGCACAAACATAATCAAAATATAAGTATTTTGACTAACCTCGACGTTTCGATCAAGTTGCATTGACCGTGGTCACGAGAAGACTCTTCTTGAGTCTTCTCGTGACCACGGTGATTATGTTTGTGCGCGAAAAGTCCCGATATAATTGAAAACATGTATACAATTCGCGAAAGTTTAAGAATCATACATAATTACATACTCACGTCCTTTCAACCGACTTCCAAAAGAGGAGGTTCTCAATTCGCCAGTACCTTTTTTTTGCACAAGGCAGAAACTTCAGGACGTTATGTGCTAAGATCTTGACATACTCTTTTTGCTTTGTCTACGTTCATATATTTAGTAATATGTATACGTGCGTCGGTTGTGAGTTCTACGCACCTGACCTTTCTGAAGATGATCACCAATAAGATCAGTGTATATCTTTCTAGGGCGTCCGCTCCTGGCGTTTCCACTGAAATAGCTTTATAAATTTCTTTAATCACGGGAAGAATGAGAAATCAGACATTTTTATAATTTAATTTTTCATCAGTTCAATGTTTTTCACGTTTATCTTGTTTGTGGTCGGTCGTACCGCAGTGTTCATCATAGGGTCCATGACACTTCGAGTGCAAATCGGCGAGTCGTTGCCGGCGCCTTCACCACCAGATTCTGACAAGTCCTTTTGATTTATAATTGGAACTTCACTAACCATTCTGTTGATGTCATCCTGCTGAAAGCCAGGGTCACTGTCCAGGAAGTGGAAGTCGTTGTGAGGATATAACCCCTCCAAGCTATAGTACATATTGTCTAGCCGCGGCAATAGTTTGTTATCGTCCGAGTTGTCATCGATCTCTATGACGTCATTCTGTTCTTCCGTTATCTCTTGAAGGGTAACTCCGGACAGATCCATGAGACCAGTGGGGTATTTCTCACCCATTAAGCTATCTAAAAAGAAATTGTCCATAGCAGACGGGTTTGCTGGTTCGTTATTAATTTGTAAATTGTAGAAGGAATCTGATTTCACTTCGTTTTTGATTTCGCTCATATTCTTGTGTATATCTTCGAGCGGTGGCGACGCTTTATATTCTCGGGCTATAGCCGAATTGTTGAGAAGATTAGCGTTACACATTCTTTCTAAGCTTGGAGACTGCGTGTTTTGCTTTATCGTACTCTCCAGTTTGATGTAGCTGGGGTCGTTGCTTTGTATCTTCTGCGGCGGCGGGAGCATCGTCATGGCGTTGACGTTAATCTGCTGGTTGAATGAGAATATTTGTGGGCTGTTATTCAATTCGTTGTCGACGGGCGTCGTCGCAGCGTCCGCTAACATCGGCTCTTGAGGATACACCATTATATTGCTAGGAGATTCACTTAGCGACGGTTCTGGCTGAAGCTGCATGAACTGCGTCGTGATCAAATTGTTGAAGGTCACGGGACCACCCAATCCAAATCTCTCATTGTCCTCCAGTCGCCTGAACGCCATCTTCTGCTGAGAATGGAACATATTCTCCTGATCTGGCCCTTTTAGTATTAGATTGCTCTTCACTGATATTTTTGGCTTCTTCCTAGGAGCGCCTTCTAAATCCATCGATATGTTTACGGGAGAGTTACTGGAAGACAGTACCGGCAGTATCTGCGTCGGCTTTATTATTGGACCAGTCACTTTAGTGCTGGACATTATCTTGTCGACAGGTTTCAACGTTATATTGTTGCGCAAAGATATTTGAGGTGCGGGAGGCAATCTGATCGGGAAATTGGCCATGATGTTGTTGTTCATACTGCTCGGTATCGAACAGTGATTTAGAGTTAGAGAATTGACGTTATTATTTTGTAAAAGGCTTTGTTCCATCGTCACAGAAGTGTTGAGAAACCCGTGAAGGTTGGACGGTGTGCCGTCGTAGGTCAGAAGCGGGTGCGGCGCTTCGTACTGCCTTTCCATCATCGTGTCGTTAGAGCTTTCGGAGATGAGGCAGTCCGAGTTATTGTCTTCCTTGCTGAGGTCCGTGACAATTATTTGGCTGCTATAGTCTGTCTGCTTAGTGCTGTTGCTCGAGGTGATGCAGTAGCTCTTGACGTAGTTCTGCGGCAAGTTCTCCGAATAACTGTCACAGTCATATACTTCGATTGGTATTTCGTTGACAGTCTTTGGGACAGATTCAGTACTTGGCTCAGTGCTCACGATAGCATTTTCGTTGGTTTTGTCCACTTCGCTGGGTATCGTCCATGTAGGCTTATTGGCTTTGCCCTTGTTCATATCTAAAAATACATGCATGCCTTCTTTGTCCGAGTGTGTACTGAGGTGATGGAAGTAATTATCTTTGTTGACACATTTGAAGGGGCAGTACTGACATCGATGTATTTCACTGCTGGCGACGCTGGGGTGTTTGGAGACCATGTGTGCCGTGAACATCGTGGACTGGATTGCGGTATAGGGACAATGTTTACATTTGTACACACTCTCTTTTGTATGTTGTTTTTTATGGCGCCGTAGTGCATTGTGATCGCCCGACCTGTACTCGCATTGATCGCATTCATAAGGTTTGTCACCTGGAAAAACAAATATGTTTAAACTGCAGCTGAGGTCTGATCAGAAAAAATAATGTATTGCATTAAGCAGTCAAGCAGTTGTTTAAAACAAATATTCGTTCTCAATCAGTTTAGTAAAAAAACCGGGCAAGAGCGTGTCGGACCACGCATCGTGGGCAAAACGAACGAACCCGCACAGTCTAGGGTCCCGTAGTAAGAAGTATTTCAGTCTTCCGACCGCAAATATAAGTTTGTATTTCATAATATTATTATGAAATACAAAGGTATTTTTGCGGTTGTCAAAACTCAAAACTGAAAATAGTGAATATTTCAAAAAGTTATTGCCGTATCTTGTTCAAACCAATTTTAATCGAAAGTATTGTTCGTGACGATGTCACCAAAGTGTTATGTGCAGTGTTAAATTTGTAAATATTGAAATACTTAAGTTTTAGAGTCAGTTGTTATACAACCGTAAGTAAAACTCGTTTGTAAAGTCGCCTATGTAAATAGGACCGTTCCAGGGCACCTAGGTTTAGACCTAGGTCTAGACATTCCCCTTTGATATGCAAAGCCCTGGAACCCCTATTTACATAAGCACTAAATCGTTTGTAAACATTGTTTTTTTATATATTATATATATATATATAGTGCTATAAGTTAAATCAGGGAGCGATTCGCGGGCCTCGTTACGGTAAAGTTTCGAGGTACCTGAGCGGCGCAGTGAATATAGCGAATTGTAGTCATCGGCAAGGTACTTCACTACGTCACCAGATCCTGAAATCGCTCCCTGAAGAGTTATGAAGACTTATTATTGTTGTTATTTCAAGACTCCTTGCCCGTATGAATAGGTGATCTTCAACGTATGCTGACACGAAGCTGTGAACCAATGCGCACCGGGACATCGGCGTCTCAAACGCTATAGACATACACTTGAGCTACGAGTACGCCCGTCCCGTACAAGTATTTATTAGATGCTACAAGCTTGAATTTTTTCAGATTTTTTGATAACGCGGTTGGAAACTTCCGCGGACACATTCTTCATGACTTTCGGGAGCTTGTAGTTCAATAAATATGCATCTAAATAAAAAAAGTCATTTAGAAACCTTTATGTTATTTTCAAAGACCTATTCAACGATACCCCACATGAAGGGGTGCGCGAAAATATTTTTTTTCATCCTTCAGTTTCATCTATGGCCCCCCCCCTCTCTAATTTTTTTTTATAATTTCACTACAGGCCTTTAGGGCGGCTCACAGAAGACATCTACCTGTGAAGTCTCATACACATTGGTTATGAACTGTAGATTTTACGAGGGTGTGACAGATGGACAGACAGACAGACGGACATGACGAAACTATAAGGGTTCCTAGTTTTACTACGGAACCCTAAAAAAGCTTAACAGGAAAAGTATTACAATAATCAGTATAGTGAGAGATTAGAAGATTTTATAGTCAACAAGCTTACAATACATACCCGTATGCGACCTTATATGCAGTTTCAGCTGTTCTTTCCTATTTGAGGAATAGTCGCAGTGTGAGCACTTGTAAGGCTTCGGCTTGTCCTTAGTGTGGACCTCAGCAATGTGTACCCGCAGCCTCCGGTCATTGGCAAACTCTTTCTGGCACAAAGAACAATGCAATGGGGTTGTAGGCTCCTTGTGAATTAGCTTGTGTTTGGACAGCTGGTTTGAGTTCTTGAATGGCTTCGAGCATATTGAACCTGCAGATGAAGATGAGGTTGTAAATGTAACATGATATAAAATTGGCGATTCAGTGAATGAGAGCGTAAATGGGGCTCAGACTATGTCCCCTTGATTCAGCGAAAGATAAAAAAAATCAATTTGTGCATACAGACATCTTCATAGGAATTATGAGGATACAGATGAGGGTCCAGATCTCTTAAAATCGGATATGAGGGTATGGGTACAGATCAGTGGCGTGCAGTGCATATAGGCAAGTAGGCAGTGCCTACCTCATATAATTCAATAAAACTATTTCAACTGTTACTACATAAATAAAATATATCAATCATGACTAATTATTGATATATAATTATGTATATTGATGTAGTAATAGTTAAAATGGTTTTACTGAACCTTAAAAGGGTGGTCACTGCCTACTTGCCTATATGCAATGCACGCGCCTGGTACAGATGTAGATATTCAAATTTACATGAATGCTCCACAGTTAGCGATATGGAACTGTGGATATCTAGTACAAACTTGTTACATAGTAGAAATAGAAGGAAATATCGTCGGCGTAGAGGGAGAACTACAAATAACTCATTTTTCTCATTTCGATAAAAACGCGATTTACTCATTTATTTTTTAATGTTTTGGCGTAATTATTAAATGGGAGACAGTTCAACTGTCGGTAAGTCTCCCATTTAATAATTACCCCAAAAAAATGAAAAGATATCTAGTAAATCGCGTTTTTTATTGAAACTAGAAAAAATGAGTTATTTAGTTTTCCCTCTATGCTGACAATATACATTATGCATAATTCAACTATGCAAAAAGTGCACATTGCAAATTAGAGAGTAATGAGTTGAGTTCTACATCCAACTAATACTTACATATGAAAACTTTTAACTTCTTATGGCATTTCATGTGGATATTGTGTAGTCTATATCTGCTGTATGTTTTAAAGCCGCATACATCACAGGTGGGTAGCTCCATGTCCACCTCGTGGATCTTCCACAGGTGTGTGTGCAACATATCAACCGCCACAAACACCGTGGAACACTCAGGACATACTAGTTTCCCATTCTGGTGACATTGTCTATGATATGCAAGAGTCCGATCCTCTTTCATACATGTTCGGCATCCATTTACTAAGCACATTGTTCCCGATTTCTTTTCTGGTTCTATACTGCTTGGTTTCACCTCTTCAGTCATTTGATCGGATTTTAGTAGTAGAGGAATGTGTGTTAAGTCTTTTGTCTGGGTCGGTGATAGTGTGGCCTCCATGGAACTTAAGCAGGGCTGTATTGACGATATTAAGTCTGGAGGGACACTACTGACTTGGATCATGTTACGTGATTGGTTGACAGAGCCCGCATCAGATACACTCACATACTGAGTGGAGATATCATTAGTGTACACAATATTTATACTAGCTTCCTGTATTATTTCTTTAGGATCAACTTTTTCAAAGTTTGGTGTGCTCATTTTATGTAATTCGTCTACCGATATAAATGCCACTCCTTTTGGCAAGTTGTTATTGATGTTCACAGCATCAGGAACTATTTCTATAACTTGTGGTATCTTTATATCTGCCATATTTTGTCCGATTGTCCCAATTTGAGCTGTATGTGGTGGTTCTATGCTGGGGCTCTCTTTTTTTAATTTGGCATTTTTAAGAGCAATTTGAACTAGACTTTTGATCATTTTTTTAATATCTTTGATACCCATTTTATGGTGGTTGCGGAGGTGTGTTCTGAGAGTCTCCTCAGCATCAAACACGCTGGTGCAGCCCGGACAATGGATTTGAACGTTATCTGCAAGACCATTGCTCTTGGCCAGGTCTGGATGCACAGTGAACAGGTGAAACTTTATGTCGTCCTCGGCCATCGCCATGTAAGGGCAGGCTTCACACTTGAAAAATGGAGTGGAACCCACAGTCTTTTCTTCGTAAGACATGACCTTCTCCTTTGGAGCAGGCTTCACTTCATTGAATCTTTGATTCGACATTTTATTTACATTTAATAAGTAACATTGAGTAGACATATTTCACGCCACAAAAGGAACAACTACCTATATTTACTGTACCTTACAAAAATTCATAAACAGACAATGCTTTTCTAAGCAGCTGTAATCATCGGAGGCCATTTGTTTTCGTTGTTAACCGTGATTTTCTGTGTCTATTTTATTTTAATAATAATTATACACACTGTGAGTGTGAATTAATATAGAATAATTTCCATCCAAATGATTTCTTTATTTCCAGTCGCAAAAATTACCCTCATTGATGTTGACAGGTGTCAATCAAAGTAGAAAGTCAATCTATGGCACAAAGACAGCTGCTCAAGGGGAGTATGCTTCTAGTCTAGACGTCTATGGTCCAGACTGTTGTTATTGATATCATTGAGATCATTTTAGTCGAATTCATTGTATCACATCTCTAAAATTGTCTATGAGTATGAGTTATGACGTTTGGTTTGTTTGTTCTTTTGTCAATGGCCGGCAAATTGACTGACGTATCCCATTGATGTCAGAGTTTAGCATCGTGTAATTTCTTATCAATAGTACAGAAAAAACTACTAAAATGAGCGTGAGTACATAGATAATTATATTAAGTTACCTCTAACTTTATTGTCATGTGCAAACTCACATTACTGTTTCATTGTTATTGCAGCTGGAAATAGAATCGATGATTCGCTACACGTCTCCGATCAACCCGGCAGTTTTTCCGCACCTCACACTGCTTCTCCTCGGCATCGGCATCTTCTTCACTGCGTGGTTCTTCGTCTATGAAGTCACTAGCACCAAACTATCGAGAGATCTGTTCAAAGAGCTATTGTTGTCACTGGTTGCCTCCCTATTTTCGGGCTTCGGGATTCTCTTCTTGTTGCTGTGGGTTGGCATCTTCGTGTGATAACTCAAAATAAGTTAGTTTGTAAGCTATGTATAGCATTCCGAGTGTGGTTGGCAAGAAGATTGGTTCTGTTTGACCAAATGTTTGTTGATATTCATAAATTTTATATCTAAGAAAACAATGTTTTTATTTATCAGTTAAAATACTTTATTACCATCTAGTTTTATTGCTAGTGAAATCATTAGTTCAGCTATGAACATAACTTCTTATGAGGTACCTAAATTGGCACAATGTAAGATCTTAAAAAGATATTAAAAAAGTTACCTTAACATTTTTCTTAGTTATTTTAAGTGGATAACAATAATGGGCTATTCCTTATTCAGTGAAAGGAAGTGAGAGTGTCTTGTAGAATAAATATGATTAACCGCTTGTATGCCCCAATTCTAGACAAAATAAAAATGACATTGTCTCACAGATCTACGTTTGGCATACAAGGGGTTAAAATTGTGTTAAGACTGAACAATAATATTGTAATATCAGCATACTTTTTGTTTAATTTTGCTTCTACATATATTCAGGTGTAGAGATTGGGTTCAAGCAGAAGTCTCACTTCCATACCGTAAAGCAAAAATGAAAACTCCCTAACTTGGTGAAAATAATAATTGGGCACTATTCTAAAGTGGCAACCGACTGACATTCGGTTGTACTTAAATGCAAATCACTTAATTCTCATTAGTAGTCGTTTCGGGCTGGTACTGATCGGCGAGGTTCTGTGACTCCCGTTCGCGGCGGAACGTGTCATCCAGCAGTACAGTCTCGTGCATGCGACGGGACGCCATCTCCTCGATGCGGTTGTACAGCGTCGGGTGGGACACCACGAAACGGCTAGAAAACGACAACAATGACGTCATAATGTGCTATGCTGCTGACACGACATGATTGTACGTAATTAAGTACTGTAGCAAATTGAAAATTCTCCGCAATTAAGAGCTATCTCTACAATAGGTTGTCATCATCATGTCTCATCCACCTACGTATTTCACTGGAAACTGATCACAGTCATCTTATTAGAACAGTGGCTCCCAACCGCGGTGGTCCACGAGAAATTAAGTTCAGCGAAACAAAGTTACCTGGTAGGTTTCCTCCCCTTTTTTTTTTTTGAGGATGGGAAATCATCAAATGACCCCTCCCGCTCTGGGCGGAGCGGAAGGGAGTGTCAGACTCTTACTGACTAAAACCCACCCGTGTTCCTTCCTTAGCCCTTTTGTCCGGGTCAGCGGTATCCCTTTCGGACAATCCCGCTTTCCCGGCAGGCTTGGGCCCTAGTGGGCCCCCTCTTTGATGCTGACATCTCTTTGAGGCGCGCGTGGAACACGTACGCGCCGTTCGGCACGGGCCTGGTCCTGATCGGACGGTGAATTACCCATTACTCACCGCCCGCAGGCCCGCGCCTACCGCCGTCTACCGCGGCGGCTTGGCCCTAACCCTTAAATATTTACGAAGGCGGTGCGGTGGTGTGATGCTCGCAGAAGTTTTATTTTGGACTAGGTTCCGCACACCGAATGCTAAAGTCCTAGTGGTCCCCCTCCCTGGTCAAAAAAAGGTTGGAAACCACTGTATTAGAAAATAGGACTAAGTATATCTGCCCATCCTTTTAACATCCTCTTTTTACGCCATGCAGCATCACGGAAAGAGTGAAAGTTGTCTATGGTTTGGCAAAGTAAAAGGTATTCATAAAGGTAGGCACTTGAAGTCGTGTGCGTCCAGTCGGTACAGCTGGGTGATCTCCACGGCCACCACGGTGGCGACGCGTTTGCTGTCCTTCATGAGCAGCGCCACCTCGCCGAAGTGCGCGCCGTCCTCCAGGTGGCACACCTGCAAGTGGAGCGAATTGGGCCGGCCGCACTTTGGATACGTTTTCGTACGAATTCGACTCGTACAGCTTGGCAAAAAAGAGTTTGGAAAAAATGAGGGCGCCACTTAATAGTGGCGCCCTCATTTTTTCCAAACTCTTCCCCACTAAAAGTGGCCTTAGTGTAATCACTAAGGCCACTTTTAGTGGGAAATTAGCAAAAGAATTTGAATAAATTGTTAAAATAAATGAAAACAATGAACGGATGACTCAAAATCTATCTACTATATTTCAGCATTTATGGACAAAGTAGTGTCTCCGTAAGTAAAATATTTAATTCCACCTGTCACCGCGTCAAACTCTTTTTTGCCAAGCTGTACGAAGACGACCGATCCCCCGAGTACTGTGGCACCTCGCACACTAGGTGCGAGCTAGTCGTGTGTGTACACGCATTTACAGGTGGCAGGTTAGACAGTGGAAATATTTAAAGGGGTCATTGTACCTACTCATAATTATGAACAACTTTTATTAAGGAACCAATCCTGAAATCGCAAAAAAAAATCACCTAGGTACTATGGGAACTCAGATCATAAACAAGGGAGATGTGCCAAGGCGCTATCGAGCTTGATGCCTGATTTTGAGCAAATTGCTCATATTAAAAACGTACGCGCTGGCGACGAACCGAACACGATCGATGGTATAAATACAGTGTTTTAGTTTAGTGCTAGTGTTGACTCATTGAGTGACGATTAACAGTGTTAGATTGAGGGAGTGGAATTGGATTGTGGGAGGTGCGGAATGTTTAATGCGTGGGAGATCTTTTTATTCACAAGGAGCGCTTAATTATGCGCGTAATTGTGTCAAAAAATGTACTAAAAGTGGCATCAGTTGTTCCGGTACTAATTTGCTATGATGGCATATCTCCTTGTTTCTATGATTTGAGTATGGGACCAACTTGCATAGTCCCATAGTTCAACTGATTCAGGACGGTACGACACTGTAGCTCAGTGGTTAAGAGCGTTGCCCCGGATTAGGCAGAGGTCGCAGGTTCGATTCCTGCCTGTGTCAGTTGTTTTTGGGAATCTCTTATATTTTCAAAATACCTACTTAAAATTCCGACTCGATCCGATCGAATCGGACCGTTACCGCAACCATCTGCGTAAGATCACTCCATTAACTTCACGAAAACGAGACGTTGTTATAGCAGGCCCTAGCCTACCAATATCACAGTTGTAAGTGCCGTACCTCCACGCCTTTCAAGGAGTACACAGCCACGGTCCCCGTCGCGATGAAGTACATGCACTCGCCGGTGTCGCCGGCGCGCACCACCAGGTCGTTGGCGAGGTACACCTCGGGCTGGAGGCAGCCCAGCACGGTGCCCACCACGCTCGCTGGCACGCCCTCGAATAGCCTCACATTGTGGACTAAAGTGCGACACGTGTGCAGTTTGATTTCGTCACGAAGCTCCTCTGAACCAAACACCACATTCAAAAAAGTTGTGTAGGTAGGTAGGTATGTACAGTACCTGGCAAGAAATATAAATTACACATCGAACTTTGGAAGGAGTTAATCGGCTAGTTCGGCTTTGTAGAGCTTCGTATCCGTCACTCATATCTATGCAGTGGTGGATCTAGAAATTATTTTTTGAGGGGCTTAGGAGTCCCAGATATTATTTGGGAGTGAGGCTAAGATAGCCGATATCTCTTTTTATTAAACATCGATGTGTATCTAATAATTTGCTGCCGCGTATTGTATACAGCATGTAATCAACTACATACTGACGCGGTGACGGCACGGTTACTTTACGTAGTAGCCAAGCGATCGGCTTCTTCCTTACCAGAGAGGCCGTCGAGGTCGGCCTCCTCCTTAAAGTATCGCTCCTGGTACCTGTACAGGTAGAAGGCACGAACTCGCTTCTTCAGAGACAGCGGGAACTGCCTGTACTTCATGTATGCCTGGTGGGTACAATATTACATTATTGTGCTAGCTGAAGCTGGTGGTGTAACAAAACCATGCGATGCGAGTATCTGATTAATACCTACCTAATAATAAATTGTTTTGATAATATTCAAAGCAAATTATTTTTTTAAGTTCCTCGGCATAGAGTGAAAGTACTTACCTACTAGATTTACTAGTTGCAGAAAAGGTCATTAAGTTTTAAAGCGATAGAAATTGTATGTTTAATGCCTCCATTAAAAATTTAATTATCTTTCTGTAACCGACCGTGTGTTATATTCAATGGGGATTGCTTATCTATAGTGCCTATGTGAACATGAACTGTTACCTCAACTTGATTCATCATTCCGTGGTACCGCATTGTAGACCCAAAGATCGTTAGATAACTCTTTATCAGGAAAACTACGCATAACAAAACAACAAGCATGAGGTATTAGGGAACTTATATATCTAGGTACCTAAGTTTGATTCAAAGAATTTTCTAGGTGTACCTATATTTCAGATCTATTAATCGAAACAAAAAAAAATGTTTTCGAAAAGAAATCGGCCGAACAGATAATAAACGAGTCGGAGACCAACAGGTTCTTAATTAGGTATAACTACTTAATATTATCGAAATAATTTACCTAGCGTGAACACCATGAACATTGCAGCATACACAATTATAACGGAATGAATCAAGATCTCATCGGGTTCAGTAGACTGGAACATGGTGAAACCGGTACCTGAAACGAGCCATTGAAATTGATGGTAATATCCGATATACTTACCTAGCTGTAATGTAACTAATCACGATCAGGGGATAGGAAAAAATGTCTTTCCTAGCCGGAAATCAAACCCGAATATGAAACAGTTTATTAAAAATCAACACTTTCCTGTAGTTACCGTATGTCATTACTTCCTAGAATTTGATACTTATTGCATGGCGACCTTATTGGATAGTGCAATAATACAATGTGTTTTGTTCCAAAATAAACGGGTTCCATTCCTGGCTAGTAAAATTGTTTTTTTCAAAAATCTCAATCGGCCTCGAGATTCCTTTCAGTATTTTTCGCTGTTCCTTATAGTTTCAGATTTGGCTATCCGCGCACACATATAACACCTTTCAACAATACTATACCTACCTACTCGTACGTCACCGCATATCTTATTTCTTTGCTATCAATATCAATAATAATTATAGCAATACTTACCGAAAAACGCAGACAAAGCTATGATAATAGCTTTATTGTATCGCGTCTGTATGCCGTGAGCCATCAGGTTGCTGGTGCCGTGGCTGCGCATGTGGTAGTTGTAATGAGTCGGCATTTCACCTGTCCCTGTAGGATGAAACACAGATGGAATTCTAAGTATAATTATGTTAGATACAGTTTTATCTTTATTTCGCATGACTAGAAAGTAAAAAGAGTATTTAAGTAAGTATAGCAAAGAAAACCTGAGAAACTAAGGAACCAAGAAAGAAAAGAAGCAGACGAAATGTATAGATAGGTACTAAGTATTTTAAAACTTTAAAATACCTGTGTCTGTACATTGTAGCTATTCCAGAAAAAAACAGTCGGGTTAGTATACTGGGGCGTATCTATATAACCATGCGAAAAAAACATGTTTAGGGATTTTTGTCTGTTTGTGCGCGAATCACGCAAAAAATACTGGAACGGATTTTCAAGTGGTTTTCACAGGTTGGTAGCTTGGTAGCTTGGTCCAACTTAAAATCTAAGCCACATTTCATCTAATTCCGGTGGGGTGAACCGGAGACAGGTACAGCTTGACTGACCTCTTCGTAGTACTAGCGTCTTTACACTAAGGAGGTCATTTAAAACGGTCAATTTACTGTAGTAATAAATAACAGTAGTGATACCGACAGTAATAACAGATGACGGTCGGACTGTACATGAGGCAGCTGCACCAGTGCGCCGACAGCGCGAACAGCACGCCCAGCCGCACCAGCCCGTGCGCGATGTACGACTCCGTGAACATCTACACGCAACACACCACTATTTAACACTAGCTGTTGCCCGGGAGTTCGTCTTCGTGAACATGAAAAGTAATTTGTGCGTTTTCAGGTCCCAGGTTACCTCTTTGTCAAATTTCATCCAAATCCGTTCAGCCGGTTCAGCGTGAAGGAGTATCTAATAAACACACGCACACTTTTCGCAATGATAATATTTTAGCGTGATTTTCTATCTCAATATTCGATCTCATCGCAGTCTTTGTTATAGAGTAGCTGTGCCCCAAGATATATCATATTTTGCCCTTTTCCGGGTATCACCATAACTATCAAAATTGGTTCGATAGTTTAATCGTGCAAAACGTAACAAGCTGACAGACAAATTCACACAGACAATTTCACATAAATGATATAAGATCGGATGCTAGGTACGATTCTGATAGAGACCATCAAAATATTGTAAGACATGATCCATGCCCCAAGTTCATATAAAATTCTAGGGTAGGGAGTAGAATTACCTACCTACGAATAGAATTCAACAATGTGAAACAGAGACGCGATATAACTACATTGAGAGGACGTACTCTCATAAAGGTCTTCAGGTCAACGGCGACGGTATAGATCCTGGCGGTTCTGAGTATTGACATGGTGTGCGCTATAAGGATGAACCGCGCGCCAGCACCCTGGCGCATCAGGATGTACGCGACGGGTAAGCAAGACACCAGGTCCACGATGAGCCAGCGATGGAGGTAGCGGCTGGAAACACGAATCTAATTTAATTATGTCAAGACTCGATATACTTGAATGCCCTTTCTGGATTAAGAAACGGAATTCAAATTATGAAACCAAACAGATTTTTTTGGCTATGATTTCGGCCGAAAAAATCAAGATGTGTGTAAAGTATTGCGCTGTCAATACAGCGCATCCTCAGGAGCTCTGGCGATCTTACCGCAAGAATACAACACTATCGAAGAGTAGCGTTATTTGGCTGAGGTATGGTGAGGTAAAGTGAAGGTTTTTTCCCAGTCAGGCTGCTCCAGATATGAGCGGTATATCCCACTATACCCTACCTTTATTGTAGTTTAGACCGACTTGTAGGAACCTGGCTACATTATATTTCCTAGAACTCTTTTGACTGTCTGTAACTTTACTTATTTCTTACCAGAAGATAGATTTCCTGGTCATAACAACATGAGAATGTTTTTTGTGTACATATCCTGTGTTAAATTTCAAGATGATGTCGATCGCGCAGACCATGTAGAGGCCCAGGAGCACCAGGTCTATGGCGTGAGGGACCAGCCTGTCCACCGGCTGCAGGATGAAGAACAGCCGGAAAGTGGACAAGCACATGTGCGACATGTTCACTACTATCATGACGGACGTCCAGAACATACTGAAATGATTGCAAATCATTTTGATAGGTAGGTAATTGTAGTAGCCGTAAGGTTGTAAGGACCGTAAGATCAATCGTAGCTTAGACCGTGGATAAGAGTTAAATCTCCCGTCTTCGATTGTATCCTAAACGTGAAACAATAATTTAAGCTAAGTACTTACGATTGATCTTACGGCCCGTAGCCTATTCCAAACTCGTCGGCAAATTGCAAAACAAAAACGGAAGCAGCAATGCTATGGGAACCGAAATTTTAAAATAATTTTGTACTGCTAACTGTATTTGCTGTCAAAGTATCATCTAATCCAGTCTTTCTCAAAATAAGGATCATGACCCACTGATGGCTCGCTAGCGGATATTGGGTGGGCCCTGAAACGGATAGAACGCCAGTCGAAATACGTCCGGCCGTGTCGTTCGGTCGGCATCGGTAGTCAAAGTCGAACGGTTAACCTAGGCGTATACGAAGACGCAGGCCGCGCAGGCAAATCATGACCCACTGATGGGTCGCTAGCAGATATTGGGTGGGCCCTGAAACTGATAGAGCGCCATTCGCAACACGTCCGGTCGGGGGGTGTCGTTCGGTCGTCATCGGTAGCCGAACGGTTAGCCTAGCCGTATACGGAGACGCAGGCCGCGCAGGCAGCGTAGTTGTTAGATATTCAAATAAGGAACACCTAGATATGGTCGGCGCAGATCAGATTGGATGGACGCAAGAGAGATGAGAGCTTTACTGCACGATAACAACTGAAGTTGTAATAGAACTTAATAAGTAATAACTCATGGCATACTACCTGAACAAGCTCAGAGGGTGTATGACCCTCCCCCCGTCCTCCAGCAGCTGTCTCTGTCGTTCGGCGACCACAGCCGAGTAGCTGCGGAAATGCTCGAACGTCTCGGGGTGGTACTTGGTCAGCTGGCCTAGTTTGCGCAAGCTACGACAAGTGCGCCCACCCCGGGTGTCCTTTTTAGGCAACATACTGTCAGACCCTTGGGCAAAAGTACTGATTTGAAAAATCGCCAACTTTTTCTAAATATAAGTACCTACTTAGAATAAGAGAGATGAGCCAGTGTTACTTTCCTATTACATTACAAATACATGATTCACAAGGCGCACCAAAGTAGGTTAAAGCCTTAGGCCGCGGCCGCACCGGTACGCGTGACGCGATGGCGGCGGCGGCAGCGATTTCGTGAAAACAAACTCATAAAAACATAATTATGTCGGTGGCCGCACTGCAGAAACGACACGCGAAATTTATTTGTTCACGAAATCGACGACGCGTCGCAATAGCCGGACCGGTGCGGCCGCGGCCTAATAGGTGGTGTGGATTATGTGGAAGCGTCACACGTTCCGAGAATTTGCCGACGCTGGGGTAAAATCACGGTAAAATAATAATTTTACGCCTTTTCGAATTTAATCTACAGTGATGTTTTTAATCAGTCTACAGCCTAGAATTCTTTGCAAGACACGAAATGAGAAATTTTGAGATCGGTCGAACAATTAAGTAACCAGAAGGTAGACCTGGCAAACGCGTTGCGTCTGGTAATTGAGTAAGTGACAACGACTTCGCAACTGGGCTCAAAAGCATTGATGAAAAGCTAACAAAGAAAGCAGCGTGGCGATCCTGACTAGCTGAAAAGGTTGAATAAAAAAAAATCTGCATTAAGTACCAAGGTCCAAATCACACGAGTGTTTCCTGCGGATCATTTTTAAAATTCAGATGCAGGACAGCAAAAATGTGTTTGTGACTGATGTTGAAGGGATGGGATCCAAGATTCAAACAGCTAGACTCGAAGCTTCTTTAAGGGCAGAACACAAAATACTCCTGAGCATCTCCTGAGCAGAAGCACAGAACAATATAATAATCACAGATTAATATAACCTAATAATAATAATCTAGCGAGGCAGAAAGAGCAAGAGCAGAAATATTTTTCACTTGTATTTCTTTTCAACTATCAGCAATCAGCTGTCATCCTTCTGTCATCACAACTAATACTATGCAACTAATATTTGTTGAAGTCTTCGAATACGTTGGAAACTCTTTGCAGAATGTTCAAATATTTTTTGGGTATCAACAGTGCCTTAGCTAGCCTTTTGTGCGCCCGGCAGTGGCGGTCCGAGGGGGAGGAGTTGTAGGCTCATGACCTCCCCTAACGCCGGCTCTACACGTTGGCCTCAACGCAATTCGCTCTACGTGTGGATCTAGAAAATAGCATTGGCCCCAACTTTGGCCAATGCAATTTTCTAAATCCACACGTTGGGCGAGTTGCGTTAAGGCCAACGTGTAGAGCCGGCGAAACACAGTAATTCACGGTACGGCACGTCGGCACTAATTGGTATGACGCCCCCAAAGTCTTTGGCGACCACGCCTGGCACCCGGTGCAAGCTTCTTTATCTGCGCCCTTTAAAATGTTCTAATCTGATAGTAGAGCGGCGAGTCTATCGGCACATCGGCATCGCATCGGCACATGCACTCGTTTAACTTAAGATACAAAAGACGGCTGCACAATTTTATCACATTTTATTGTATTAAGTATAAAAATAAATTCACTTACATAATACGAGTATCTCAACAATTTTTAAACATAAATACTTAAATACATTATTATGATATAATTTTACTAAGTACCAATGATTTATTATCATTTATCTCCGGAACTGCGTGTTTGCGAATTCTGGACTGAAGGGGCTGGCGTTGAACCCGAAGTTGTTGTTATGATTGGCTATTGTATCATCAGGCTAAAATATAAAAAAATATTACTGAGTAAATAAGTACTTGAAAATAAGTGTCTTCATTTAGTTCAGTCTTACACTGGGATAGCCCAAAACATATTCAGTCCAATCAGGGCCGTCTTATCCCATCCCTAGGGCACACTAGAATATGGGGTTCTGTTGGTCCAAGTACGAATCCATCTCGCACACTGAGGGTCCCGTACCACAAACTTTGGTTTTATCGACTCGAGACATATAGCGAGAATAAGACTCGCACGTCCTGGACCCGGGCTCGTGTTCCCTTATGGTAAGACGGTAGATACTGAGTTCAATGAATCATACGCCTGGTGCTAGCTAAATTACATGGAAGATAACTTGACATAGACTGAAACATTAATGAGAAATTAGGGAAAGATTGACTTCACCTACACTAAAACCGGCAGTCCTCCTACGTTGATGTAGATCGCGTACGGAACCCGATCGTCAACATGAATAGTACTCAGAGAGATTGTCAGAAAGATAATTATGGGTCCATGGCATGCCTACGGGTTTTACAGGCTGGGTGATGGTCGTTTGCGATCTAATATGGCGGGGAGGTTTCGAGGTTGCCAACTGTATTAATAAACTCTTACCAGGTTCGCCACATCTTGCGGGAAGTAATCATTCCTGAACTGTGGCAGGTCTTCGATGCCGATCAGGTCCGAGTCATTGGACGCCTCACTGCAACGACAAATGATATGTGAAGCTTCTTTCCATGGAAGGGATTGTCTCACCATCGCATTATTTTGAGGTACGAGTACCTAATCGAGTACCTGATGGTATCTTGAGCTCACCTAATAGCATCAAAGTCAGGAGCTTTGAGGGTTTCGTTCCAAATGGGGTTGGAGCCTTCAACAGCGTGCTTGTTGGTCCCGGGCGCGGCCAGGCCGAGGCGGTTGAGTCCCGAGTTCACTGACCCGTACTTTGTCATGGATAGGGCTTCGAGACGACGGTTGAGCCTGTTAAAAATAGAAAAGAAAGGGAATCGTCCATTCTCGGCTAAAACGTGGACAAGCTGTTTAGTTAAAAGTATTTTTATCTAAAAATATAATTAATTCTTAAAATAATATTTATGTAACCCTCGTTGCAGGAAATTCTATGTAAAAAAAGTCGTATTAATAAGTATTTAAGCCATTTACATCCCACAAAGCGCGCCATTGATTGGTTACAGACCCGTGTCATTTATGACGAAAGAGTATTTAATCAACAATGAGGTTTTAGTTTTTTTATAAAAATAATGAATAAAATTGTTTTGTTTTTAAATCGTTATTATATGACCATAAAATGCACCCTTATTTATTTTATTGGATTCAAAACTAACAAAAACTTTTGTACACTAAGATAATGATTATTTAATTATAATTACTATAGACTAAAACCTCATTAGTGATTATGAATCATAAATAACACGGTCTCTAACCTAAAAATGGCGCTGCTTTGTGGGATGTAAACGCTTTAAATACTTATTATTTAGATATTGTTTACATAGAATTTCCTGCCACGAGGGTTGGAAAAATATTGTTTTCAGAATTAATTATATTTTTTGGTAAAAACACTTTTAACTGAACAACTTGTTCACGTTTTAGCCTGAGCTCCGAACAAAGTGAGCATTTCCCAAATGAAAATATGAAAATGCTAACAAGAGCAGGCCTGGCGTACAGAAGAAGAAGCTACAAGGTATAATATCAGTGGGCGGAAATAACTAGAATTTTGACTTTGGTTTTAAACAAAAAAAAATGGATTAGTAGTTTTCTAGACTTCTTGGAAAACATGCAGTATCTACTTAGAATGCAATTTTTAAGAAAATGTCGAGCTGACATAGGTAACCAGACAGCCTAGTGCAGACGATTCCCAAGAGAATGATATTGGATATCTTTCGATTTAAGTAATCTGACATCGTCGAAACAATAATGTAATTTGACAGGTGTACTCACGTCCTGGTCCTGATGACGAAGACGATGAGCAGCAAGAGCAGTAGCAGGGCGAGCACCGCGGCGAGCGCGGCCAGCGCGTACAGCGCCGCGGCCTGGTCCGGGGCGGGCGGCGCGGGGCCCTCGCCCGTCAGCAGGTCCTGCAGCTTCAGCTGCTCCAGCAGCAGCGTCTGCTGGATCAGCCGCAGCAGCATCGTGTCGCTGCGCAGTCTGCCCACAGAACGACACGGGTCAGGGCTCAAACACATAAACACGTTACGCCGGATGACGGAATTAGTTCAGGAGCGTCCCATAGTACGGGACGCTCTTGAACTACGGTTTGTAAGTGATCGATTTCAATGTCGTCCGTCATCTTTGAATATTGAATAACAAATGCGGCACAGCTGCAGGACACCGTGCACCACTTTTACTATGGGACCAACCGTGAAATCACGAAAAAAAAATCTGCTGTTCCATACATTTGTGGCCTACCCACAGTCATTATTTATATCTAAACTATTGGTCACGTGCGTAGCCCCTCGCCCACGCGCGACAGCAGCTTGTACACGCACGCCAGCTCCAGCGTGCGCGTTATGTTTACATAACTCAACAAAATGTATGGAACAGCTGATTCTTTTTTCGCGATTTCAGGGTTGGTCCCATAGTAAAAGTTGTTCATAATGATGAGTACAATGACCCCTTAAAATATTTCCACTGTCTAACCTGCCACTCTGTATAAGTTTGGGTTTCTTATGTAGGTACCTTTTGTTGCACGGGAGTCCCGGACCTTTCGAACTTAATAAATGTGGTGGTGAATATGGTGATTGCCCATCTATAGCTGTAAGTAGATGGAGACTCACTCATCGATAACTTCCGAGGGCACGGGCAAGTTGTCTCGTATGAAGTGCGCCCTCACTTCTGTGACGTCATCGATGGCGACACCGTTGGCGTCACTGGCCGGCTGCGTCTGGTCGATGTTGCACGTCATGTCGAACGCAGCCGAGAACGTTCGGGCTATCTGGTGGATAAAATAGTACGGGATAGTTTAACTATTCGCTCGCCCACGGCCAGGCACGGTCGCAGCCAAAGACTTTGGTTCATACTATTTACCGCCGACATGCTATACCGTGAATTAGGGTTTTTCGTGCATTTTTGTACGATTTTGGGAGGGAGTCATGACTCCACCCCAAAATCGTACAACAATTCTTGATTCTTGAGCCTACTTAGGAACATGACCCAGGGTTTATTTTAAAAGAAACTTTTTAAAGTCTTCCCCCTTACTTATAAACGCCTCTGAACTTTAACCACTGATTAAATATACAACTATCCTTGTCATTTATATGACAATAAATAGAGATGATAATTGAAATAAGATCTGTTTAATTTAATCATCATTTTTAAGTAAGGGCTGTATACTTACGAAGTCCGTGTTGGCATCGATTTGTTCATGCGTATTGCCGAACAGGAAATATACTCTGTTGAGTGACGATATCACGTACACCTTCACTGCGGTGCGGTCGGTCGCGCCATCTGAACAATTCACAGAACATCTCGTAAAGTACAAAGTTACGTTATCAAATACTCGATCTGAGTACTTAGTGCGAGTTGCAAATCATCGCGTTAATCGAGTAAATATCTCGCGAAGTGATTGGAACAACCAATCACGTGCATTAGCGTCTTCACTCTCAAGTGCGAACCGGTGTTCGATTGGTCGTTGACTTTGACTTTAGCTAACGTTCACGCGATCGAATATGTTAGAAAAATACTTATGGAACAAACAGTGCCGTAACTAGTATTTTATGCACCCGGTGCAGTGCGACCTTCTATAACTGCGCCCTTAAGGTGCTGTTAAACGGGCTAGTTTTTTGTCAATTTCTTGCTGCAATAGGGATGTCAACTACTTTTTTTTATTGTGAATCTGTAAACTATTTGAAAAAAGACAATTAATACCAAAAAAACCGATGAAACATCTACAAAATTGGCAAAGTTATAAGCGTTTTAAAATGATTTGCTAGACACGGACGGCACTACTTATTAGTGACGTAACACCACCTACGTCCGCTTCGCGCGACAAAGACGGAGCGATACTCCCTCCAAAAACTTTAAAAGCGTCTGTTTTCCATTTTGTGATAAATTATTATTTTTGCTTTTACTTTTTTGTTGTGCCTATTCCTTCTTTGAAATAAAATAATTTATTTGTACTTTTTTAATAGTAGGACACTACCGTATTGTATAGTCGCGAGTTGAGATCTATATCGTACAGCAGTTATTGTGATGTACCATCATATAATTTCATTGCAATATCGCCAGGCTATTCTGCAAGATTGCGGCAATTGTTCTACTGAGTTGCACGATATAGATCTCAACTCACGGCTATACAATTGCAGCAAGAAATTGTCAAAAAACTAGCCCGTTTCACCGCACCTTTAAACCATATTCTAATCTGATATAGGGCGCGTCTACACACGTATTACGCCATAAAGAAAACGTATGTAGGCTAGGTACTGCATGACCAAAACTTGGTCCTGGTCTGGTAATTTCTGCACCCCTCCAGGGTCTTCGCCCTCTGCCTGCCCGCCCTAGTTACGGCACTGCCAGGGGCAGATCCAGCCTTCGAATCAGGGGGTGGGTCACTACGTTTTACTAGGTTTTACTACAATTTTTTTAGATTGAAAATATTATCGGTGGTCGACCTAGGCCCAGCCCAGGGCGGGGTCATGACTATGACCTCGCCCTGGATCTGCCCTTGGGAACTGCTTACCAAGAGTATAAACCACATCTTACTTGAGTCAGTAGCCACAACATCAAACTCAAACATGCCGTGCATGGAGCCAGTTGGCTGGAAGTTCAGCGTCAGCACTCCAGTGTCGGGGTGCAGGTTGAAGGCCGTGTCCTGCACGGCTGCTAACGTGGGGTCCACCACCATCGTGCTCCGGTCTAGCGAGTACGCCACGGGTAGGCCTTCCGATTGCGTCGCCTGAAATTATCGGTAGTTTGAGCGGATCTAGGGGGGCACGGAAGTTGAACCCCCCCACAAATTCTTAAATTCTGACAGATTTTAGATTAGAATAGTAATTTAATGTTTCGAGTTGGAGTCCGTAATAGTCTCCGATAGATGTCACCACCGCTCAGAAGAGGGTATTCTAAGGGATTTCAAATTTCAACTGATTCAGGTGAAGACACAGTAGCTTAGTTGATTAGAAAGGAATTGATTAGAAAGTTGATCAGAGGTCGCGGGTTCAAACCCAGCCAGTCAGTTGATCTTGAAATGTCTTATACATTTAATAACATTAATGTTTCGATTTTTACGTAACCCACTCTTCCCAAAAATCATATCTGGATGAACCCTTCAGCTAATCCAAAATTAATTCCTGGATCGTGATTGAGTATTTCAGCAGTTATGGGGAACGTTATTATTATTTTGAAAGGATCATCTTGTCAGCTTCATCAGTCATGGTTGGAGATTTGGCAATATTCCTTAGGCGTCCATCATTACACGGTAGGTTTTGCAGTCAGTTTAACCACAGCCAAGGTGTGACTGACGGATAACCTACGGTGTAATGTAATGATTGACGTTTGCATAACGAAAATATTGATGGATTTAATTGAGCGTCTAATGGACGTTTTAGGGTTGATGTTCATCCAGGTAGGAGTGCCGAGTGAACCTTCAAGGGCTGTCGTGATGGTACAAACCTGTACTGTCAGCAGGACCCTGTTGTTGATGGTGTCGGCGATGGAGATGCCAGCGGTGTAGATCTCCCGCTCGAATATCGGCCGAGGATCTGCTTCCCGCACCTGAATCCAAGTTATGTATGTTTGATTTCACATTTTGAGCACGTATATTAAAGTAGCAAAATATTTTTTTTAAGTCTATATCTTAGTAGTGACCTCCGCGAAGTCGAAGGTTAATCGAAGACGGAGGCGGAGGTTGTAAAATCACTGTCAGGGTCACGAATAGAGCGGCGTGGCAGCGCTGCTGCAGTATCAAGTCGTAATTTGTGCCTCCGAGGTGTAATTTCAATCAAAGTTCCGGATTCGGAGTCAAAGCTCTGTAACATCCCTGATATACACCGCATCTAACTGGAGTCTATAACCTCACCTCAACCCCTCAGGAGTTACGAATATTCGTCTTGGTGGGGTTCGAGGGCAATGTGCCATAGACGATGCTACTCACATTGACGGTGACAGTGAGGATAGACTCCGCCAGGGCAGCCGCGGGGTCTGCAGAGTTGCTGGCAGCGACCTGCAGCGTGTGCAGCTGCTGTGTGGAGCGGTCCAGTTCCTTCACCAGGTAGATGACGTTCTCCTTCGGCTTCACTGCAAAATGACCGGCCTCGTTGCCACCTGGAACGGTTTGAATGTTTAGAGATGCTGCTTAGCTTTGAATATGCGTTCTAAAGCCAAGCTATGCATTGCTAATTATGGTATATGGAATTAGCAGTGTTTTTACCCATTTTGGAGCTTGGAGGAGAAAAGAAGAAGAAGGAAGGAGGAAGGTAAGGGTGAGTTTCCACCAGAGATGTGTGCAACGGATGTGCATCTTAAGGTACAATTTGGACTTCGACGACAGCGACCAACCACAGCAGTAGACGGCAGCGGCACAGAAGAAAATGTATTGGCGATAGTGTCGCCGCGATCGGAATGTATCTTCATATAATTTCATAGAAACACTAGTTTCGCATGCCGTCGGTAACATCAACTGCAGCTGCGGTTGGTCGCTGTTGCTGATTATACCTACTTTAATGTTTTTAATAATTTATTGATACATAAGTCTCGTGTCGACGTAATAAAGCATACTTTGGTGACAGTATTATATGTAAGTAAAAGATAGAAGACCAAGGCAGTATTCGTTCCGAGAGGAAGACTAACGCGATGGAATCTAATAAGTGAGTGTGAGTGCTTACCAACAATGCTGTAGTAGACGTCGTGGCAGTCTTCATCGCACATGACGTTCTTGGGGTCCGTGGCGAGCGGCAGCTCAAACCGCTCCGACATGCCCGCTTCCTGCTCTGCAATGTTACAGGGAATTATGAGAAAAAGATGAGAAGATAAACGAAACGCTCTGAAAAGAAATTTTAGATGCAAGATAGGTTTGTGATTGCATCTGGTAACTTACAATAAGATCATCTTTTATTGAATAGACCCAATACCGTCATCATTAGTCTGAGCCTGGGGTCTTGGGCGCTTTCATTAGTAAGTGCTCAGTAGCTGCCTGGAGTCTAGATTTGTGCTCGGTTCTTCCCCATGCTAGGTACATGGAATTATCGCCTTAATTAAGGCGAATGTGGATACAGGAGTTAACATTACAATATTGGCACTGGAATGCACTGGAACTGCACTTCCAGAGAACTGGCATTTCAGCTCATTCCCTAGTGCTGGTTCCCATGGGGCATTAGAAAAAACCGGCCGCTTTTATGTTATAACTAGCTGTTCCCCGCGGTTTCACCTACGTTGCTCGGCTCTTACCTAAGTGTTGTAGCGTGATGTTAAATAGCCTATACTATTTCTTATGAATCTGGCTATCAAATACAAAAAATACAATTATGTAATACCTACAAAAAAACTTTTTTCGAATGCGACTGGAATTTTTAAGCTGGGTACTCAGCAGTGTTGCATGTAACGTATCTGATACTGTATCATCCTGCAAGTGGGTACGGCTCGTCCACGGTCCACCGCGTATCTAGCTACGAGCTGCCGGATCGCACTGCGAGCCGCCTTCGTGTTAGTGACACCGCCACTCGGCGGGTCACTGCGAGCTTACAGCGCTCCACGCGCGAGCGGCTCGCAGCGGGCTCGGGCCTACGTACTCACTTGATACCGTATCTGATACATTACATGCTACTCTTACTAAGTGAGTACCCAGCTTTAGAGATTAGCGATTATTCCAACAAACAAACTCTACAGCTTTATAATAACTATTAGTATTATAGATAAGGTTCTTACCAATGAAATCGACAGTAAAGCTGTTGGTGGCGAACACGGGGTCTCCCTGCGTGGGCACGAACACCACGGTGACGGTGCAGTCGGCGCCCCTGGGGCCCGGCTCGTCGCCGCCGTCCGTCGCGCGGATTGTCACCTGGACAACCAATATTCACGTCAATTCTATTTAAATTCATAACTGTTGTTATTCTAAGTTAAATACTGCGTGTAGTGTAGGTGTGTGTTTTCCCTAATAAAGAATGTAATTTTTTTTTTTTTTCAAAATAATTAAGCAGCTTACGATATTAAATAATACACAGATCTTATGTTCTTATGTGTTTGTCGCTATTGTATGAGTTCTATAACATAAGTGGTCAAATATGGATAATACTTTTCAGAATATAGGTACCTTAAAAAAAATAAACATACCCACACGTATTTAATGTTTTATTTTCATAAATGCAACGTATACCAATTTTTCGGTGGCTACGTCGTAGCTGCTATGGAGTCACCCGCTACGCGAGCTACGGTGTCGTAGCAGACAATCGGTGCGGTTACACGTTAATCGACGTAGGCTGCTACGCTACGTCAATAGCGTTTTTCCGTAGAAGCTACAATAGGTTACAAGCGTAGAGCTTCATTTGAAGGATCATTACAAAGAAAAGTGATGACTCACTCACTGACTGACTCATCTACCGCGGTCCAAACCCTTGACAGCTGGAATTTTGCACAGAGCTTAACCTTTATGATAATGTAAGTAGACTGGGACCAGAACCCATCATACCGATACCCTTTAGCCAACTTAAAACATGGTTCCGCGAGAGGACCACACAACTACACCAACACCAGTGGGCAGAGCACGGAGAGTGTAGGCAAACAAAGGAAGTGTTAGCATCTTTGGATACACGCCTCTCTCGCAAACTCCTGCACCTAAACAGAAAGAACCTCCGTCACATAGTGAGCATAATCACAGGCCACTGCCCACTCAACAGACACCTATTAAACATCGGCATCACTGACAGCCCCTTATGCAGAGGATGCATGGAGGCCGAAGAAACACCGGCTCACGTAATATTACACTGTAAGAGCGTGGCCGATCAAAGAGGGAAACTATTGGACAACCCTGACACCATACGAGACGCGCTCGTAAACCTACGGGACCTCCTGGACTTCTGGCAGGAGCTGAGCTGGTACGCGTGACCACGATCTCGTTCCTGCGGTCACACACGCACAATGGCCCAATCAAGAGGCTAAGTGCGGAAAACAGGTGGTATAACTAACTATGTAAGTAGACAAGGAATTAATAAGGCCGGATTTTTCGAAATGCTCATAGAATATTAAAGTTCACACAGACGGAGTCGCGATCAAAAGCCAGTAGTTAGTAAATAAAGGTTTCACAACTGACCTGAAACTGACGGAAGTCTTCGGGGAAGAGCTGCTTCATGGTGAGCGTGCCGGAGTTCACTCCATCGTTCCAAACGTCGAAATACTCCGCCGCTTGACCTGGCAAAACAAAACTCTTTCATTAAAAATAAATGTTGTGGATGGCACGCAGTATAACCTAAAATATTATCAGCTCATGATCGGCACCTCAGCTCGCTATCAGAATCGCTATCGTTACTTTTAAAGCAGTATGTCACAACTAAAAACACTCCTTTGTAAATATATCTCCCACATATTAATAATGCGGCTCACCCTCAATCTAAAACTGTTAGTCGTAACTTATCACTCGCACTAAACTAAAACACCCTATATAAACCATCGATTGCGTTCGATCCGTCGGCAACATGATCTCATCAGGGACCGAAAAGGCCACCCGTATATGGGTTAAACCGGTTTTTTTTTTTTGGGGTAGGTGAAATACCTTGCATAAAGGTTAACCCGTATTCTGGGTTAATCAGCCTAATAATAACCGGTTCACGCATAGAGTTCATTTTTGTTCCTTTTTTTCATTTTTGTTCTTTTTCATTCGGGTTAATCAGCAATATTAACCGGTAACGGTATCCGTATTAAAGGGTTAACCGGTTACCCTGCATTAAGATTAACCAAAAATATGGGTTAGAGATTTAACCGGTAACCTTTTAACCCAATTAATCGGTCCCTGGATCTGGCATTAATCAAAAAATCTGGTTTGGCATTAATCAGCTCCATTATGTGTCACCAAATATAGTGAGGAAAAAATACCTAAATGTATTGTTTCCATAGTATAGAAGCTAGGAAATATGGAAGGAAATATTACCGTCTCCTGTGATTGCGAAAGTCACAACTCCAGCATGCAGGCCATCCTCGTCGGTGGCAACGATTCGGTCTAGGAACTCTCCGCCCACTGTTGCCAGTATACCGTTGACCACTGCCCGCTCCTGAGGATAATCATATGATTACATGTGGAAACTCGATTCCGAAAAATTATGAGCCGCGATGATGATAATGCGCGGTTCGAAAATGTACAAGAACTGTACCCCTAACATGAGTTTTTTTGACGTATAGTTTCGTTAATGTAAGCATATTTTGAATTTATAATAATAATAATAATACAGCAGTCCTGGAACATTTTGATAAAATGTTATTTGAATTGGAATTTGCACTTTAAAAAATTGCATTTAAAAAAATACAGAGAAATTAATTAAGTATTTAATTTATATAAATATTGTGTAACAAACGTGTATTGTCAATTCAAAATATGCTTACGTTAACGATACTACACGTCAAAAAAACTCATGATCGGGGTACTGCTGTTTACAACAGAACAAGACACCGCCGCGTCGAGAAAAATTATCGTGGTTTTTTTTTTTAAGAACGTACGGTATAGAGAGGTAATAAAAAAACCGGACAAGTGCGAGTATGCCTCGCGCCCTAAGGCTTCCGAAATATGATCATAGATGGCGCTACTGCATACTTCCAATGGCGCCATCTATGAGCAGATGGCTCCACTTATGGTCCGGTGACTAACGGCGGACAACAAAGTGATCCTATAAGGGTTCCGTTTTTCCTTTTGAGGTACGGAACCCTAAAAAACATGAAATAATCAGTGCGTGGCACATCTCTACTTTCATGTGTTTCGGTGGAGTCCCCGAAACGATTAATTGCGATTGGCGTATAAAAAATATTGACAATCGCTTCAATTGCATAAAGTAAACGATCAATCACGTAATTTACAATCAAAATTGATCGTTTCTGGAACCCTTTAGTTTTTTATTAAATTTAATAATAGGCTTGTGTTTGACCGCCATCTCACCTGATGTTAAGCGAAGACGCGGTCTACGAAGGAGCACGCCTGCCTAGAAGAAATCGATTCACTCGCGACTTGAAGACACCCACAGATTGTAGTTATTTTTAATGTTTCCCCTTTCCATCAAATTCCTCAAAAGAACTTACCCTAGCCAGTCTGATGGTGGAACCAGGTGTAGGGAACACGAACACAGGGTCGTAGAAGTTGAACACTCTGATCACCAACTCGTACTTCTCGTCTGATTTCAGCTGCGGGTAGCCGTGGTCGTATGCCTGGAACAGAAGGATGAACAGATCATATTCATCAGATTATTTCATGTAGTGACTCCTATGAACCGGAACCAACTAAGACTTTTGACAAAGATCCTTACTGGGCACTCCTCCATAAATCAGATCAGATCCTTGTCATTAATAGATCAAATTAATAATTGTGTTACTTAGCTTGTACTGTATCATTTGTAAGTCCATCATAATTTACCTGTATATGAATTTCATAAGTGCCCCAATATCCTCTTAAGTCCATTGCAGTCTCAAGTTCTCCCGTCTGGTCGTATCCACCCTCCTTCTCTATCGTGATCATGGTGAACAGGTCCGGCACCTCGATGTCTCTGTCCGTGGTGAGGGATCCTAGTATTTCGTAGGCGACGCGAGAGTTATCCGTGAAAGGTTCATCTCTGTCCGGAGCGTAGATGTCTGGTTGTATACGGACGCCCTAAAAGGAGCAAGGTTTTACATCTCATTCGTAGTTGAAAACTATAGTTTCAGAATGTATTTGTGGTTTGTTTTGGTTTGTTGGCATCATGGACCTAGTATCGTGCCTTGAGGTACCCCTCTTCAATGGTAAATCGGACGATTATAATAGGTATATATTTTTTTAATTTACGAATTTAAGCTCCGATTACCTTACCTAATGAATCATATGGGCAAATTAATTGAAAACCAAATATCTAATAAATTTGTCAAAAAATGATTTTAAAAAACCCGACCGCGGTCGCGAGACATTGCAGTCGTAACATACAGGTTAAACACTATCCCTCCTTTTGGGCTTCACCGCAGTTGGGCAAAAAAAAGGCTGTGCGGAGTTCAAACCTTCAGCGAGAGAAGTCAATACCTACATCAATTTAAAGGGATATCCGGGATATCTATACATAAAATATAATATTTTATGTATAGATATCCCGGGATAAAGCTGAAGAGTTTGTTTGTTTGAACGCGCTAATCTCTGGAACTACTAGTCGGATTCGAAAAAATCTTTTTGTAAATGATAGCCAGATTCATGAGAAATAGTATAGGCTATTAACATCACGCTACGACTCTTAGGAACCGAGCAACGGGAGTGAAACCGCGGGGAACAGCTAGTGATTCCATAAAATTACCGTACCGCTAGTAAGCTCTCGGAGATGGACCAGGAGAGCTCGTGTGGCTCGGGCAGCTCGGGCGCGTTGTCGTTCACGTCCAGCAACACTACCAAAACTTCCGTGTTGTTCTGGTTTCGGTTGCCATCTGAAAAAAATAATTAAAGTAAGTATAGAATACAGACCGCCACCGGTTATGACTTGACAAGCTTTTTGGGTGACGATGGGCAAACAATAGCACCGGAATAGGTTATTATAGGTATTATACCTATTTATTGTACAATGTACGCACAGTTAATATGCCACGCCAGGCGACGCCAGCAGCGCTTCCATGGCTACCCTGGCGTCTGTGAGACGCCAAAACTGGCCGCCAAAGCGGATGCCAGACGAGTTTAGTATCGCTTGTTCACGCAAAAAAATGAACGTCGAAGAAATGTAGGTATGCGAGTCGAGCGAGTGAACGGGGCGTCCGGGCTGGCGGCGACGCCAATCTGCCGCCAAGTGAGGTATGGTTAGGTACATTGTAAAACAATTTGACATGTTTTAGTTGGCGGCGCTGCTGGCGTCGCCGCCATGGCGTCCTTATGAGATACCTATGGCTCTAAAACTGACCTCCTTCGCCAAAGAAGTTGTCAATAACGCTGAAGAAGATCCGGTGTTGCGGCTCATCGCCGTCCCTGTCCAGCTCTTCGTCCGTGGTGTAGTTCACGTACACCAGGCCGGTGTCCAGGTCCACCGCGAAGAAGTCGCGCAGCCGAGGGTTGACGCCATAGTTGATCTGGTAGCCAAGTTTGTGATACATCTCTGAAAATATAATATAGAGATAGTAGCTGTCCCCGCGGTTTCACCCCCGTTGCTCGGCTCCTAAGGGTCGTAGCGTGATGTTACATAGCTTATACTATTACTCATGAATCTGACTATCATATACAAAAACATTTTTTTGAATCCGACTGGTAGTTTCATAGATTACCCCGTTCAAACAAACAAACTCTTCAGCTTTATAATATTAGTATTGATTCCAACAAATTCGGGTTTAGAACAGTTTTATGAAGAGGTGTGTTTAGACACACATTTCTTCGATAGTTGTCCTTTAACCCGTCAAACCCGAGCAGCTAATGAGACACAATACATAAACAATGATTTCTAACTCACTGGTAGGTCAGCAGGACTTGAGAGATTAAGGGTGACAGGAAACATTTTTTTTTTTTTTTTAGTTTATTGTATAAAATAAAACGGTAACATTATTTAATTTACATAACATACAGCACAAACCATCGCGAGTTTAATATCGGGTTTGAGAGGAGTTATAGCCTATAGGCTCATGTCAAAAGTCTATGAAAAGGTGTACAGTATCTGGTGCCTTACCATCTCTATCCAGGTCGCTGGCAATGATCTTGACGACCTCGTCACCGCTTATCGCGTTCTCGTAGATGTACACAGTAGAATTGAACTTTTCCACCTCCAGTTGAGGCACCTTGTTGTTCGTGTCCGTTATTTGGATCGTTATCTGCCGACACAAACGTACGTAAAAATAAAGAAACCTAAATATTAGTACAATAACGGTGATGAAAATTAGGTATTTGACTGATTTTGGGAAATGGTTTATATTAATCTTCATTATATTATAAGCACACTACATTGATATTTCAGGGAGATCTACTGTATTTATCAATAAAAATCAGTAATAAAGTATAAATTTCCAAAACCGCTCCAAAAACGCTGTTTCTGCGGAAGGGACGTAACACGCTAGTAAACGAGCTTTGTCAACAAGACAGACGGTGCAGCTGAAATTAATTTCATCAATAAATCATTTTTATTGGCTATAATGGCGTATATAAATGGTGTGTAGTTCCACAATGTACAAATACGTCTTTAAGCAGTCCATTATGATTCATGACACAAAAGAATTTATAGGTAATGTTTCTAAGTTTTTATCAACATAACCTAAAATGAGATTTCACAAAACTTCTGAATGAATAAATAAATATGTGGCAGGTAGGTACTTACACTGCTGTTTTTTACATTATTAAGTTCCGCAGCATAATAATCAGCGTTAGGTATTCTTAAAGAAAAGTGCAACCTTAAATGCGTCTACCTTAGGTAGGTTGTATCAGCTTGCACAAAATTTGACTCCATTTTGAGATTCGATATGAATATTTATGCCACTAGATAGAAGATTTCTATGAAAACAGCTTCAGAACTAGCTCTAAGATCAAATATAGCACCCAGAAAACATAAAACGCAAACTACAATCTGTCAAAGCCGTGCTTACTCCAATGTTGCCAAGCTAGATTTTCATTTTACCCCAATGCCTGATTAATTTTACTCTAAAATCATAACTATTTATACAAAAATACCTGGCTAAAGTTTTGGTTTTAGATATACAATAAAACAAGTTCTTTCTTAATCAATGGTCATGTTTCACAATAAAAATATGCTGAATTTGTTTAACTCAAATTCAATTCAAATACTTAGCTACCTACATGTATTGCTTACCAAAAAGCCCATAAACTATAGTAATCATAACAACAATACGAAATCTAACCTTAAAATTTTGGAAGTGACTCCGCGACCGCCGCCGTGACCTGAATTTGCAGCCGGAACTGGTTGCTAAATTGGCAGCCGGCGCTGACTTTTGAAAAAAAAGCGGGAAAGGGAGTTGGCAATTTGTCACAATTAAAAAAACATTTCATGTTTCATTTGAGTAACATACCTAATTAGGGTCCAAGAGCGAGCGAAGCGAGCTCGGGAACTTGGACACCCCGACACGGACAGGTTAGGTTCGAAGGGGTTGACGGGGGCTTCAGTGAGCGAGCGAACGAAGCCCCCGTCAACCCCTTCGTGTTATGTTACTTTTAACCTTGCAGATAGAAATAGGAGCTCCGCGTACTGGGGTTCCGTCGACCACCTCCATCCCCCTTGTAAGTCCAAAAAAGTTGTATTTTGTTTTCCATTAACACTGTTATTTAAAAGTCAGTCTAAGGTATTTAATTCAACTTAAAACACGGCAACATTAATCTGCTGCTACGGTAGTTTGCAATTATTTTCGTCTGGTATCACTGCTACTTCAAGGCTACTCCGGTTCCTAACGGCATTATTTTTGGGAGCCTAGTCGGCGCCGGCTGCGGAGGCGCTCCCTAAAATTTTACCCTCAAATTTACCCTAAAGAATTCTTTACCCTAAAAATAAGTTGGCAACACTGGCTTACTAGCGTGTGACGTCAACAGAGTGCGACAGGCCGTTCTTGTGACAGCTACAATAACAAAAAATATTGCATTTTATTTTCGTGTAATTGGCAAAAAATATACATATTTTAGTTAAAAATCAAGTGAAATAAGTTTATTTACGCTATGAACTGATAGGATGACCACAATCTGTAGCATATTTTCAATGTTGTCAAGAACCGAATTGTTTAATAAAGGGTGAAAACGTATATTTTTGCAAATTTTCAAATTTGCAAAAATATACGTACATGTCAAAAGTCAAAGACATGTTATGCTTCTATTATCAAAGAGATTTCAAACAACTGAAGCAGGCGAGACGCGGTAGTTCAGTGGTTAGAGCATTGTCACGGTTCGGCAGAGGTCGCATTCAAATTCCACCCGTGTCAGTTAGTTTTTGAATATTTTGTATATTTAATAACAAGGGTGACTATATTAGCCAGTCAGCAAGGTTGAAGGCAGATCGATTTCGCTTTAAGTACTCCGAACGCCTGTAGTAGATACATTGTTACTGATTTTCAACACTTACCTCTCCAGGAGTATCCCAGTAAGTGGGGTCGGGAGGGCAGTCCTCCTCGTTCTCAGCGTAACACTTGTCGCTGGCGATGACGGTGTAGTACAGGTGGTAGCGAGGCGGCTCGTCCGCGTCGATGGCCTGGTGCTGCTTCACAGTGATTTGACCGGTGTAGAAGTGGATGTCCACCAGCTCTGCCGGAGTGTCGTTTCTGGGACTGAAAGTGAAGAAATAAGAAACCTTTCATATTCTTAAAGCCTTATTACGGTCAAATTTAAGTATAAGAACAGTAGACATGATTGCAAACTTTAGGTATAACGCGTTCAGTCCGACCAGAGACGAAAAAAACTTTTTTAACAAAAAATAACCGACTTCAAAAATCCACTACTAAGAAAATAATAATTTTGGTTTCGGAAGTCGGTGGCTTTGGTTTTTGTTTGCTTTTTTTTGCCACCGACTTCCGAAACCAAAATTATTATTTTCTTTGTAGTGGATTTTTGAAGTCGGTTATTTTTTGTTAAAAAAGTTTTTATTTTTCCCTTTTTAGTTCTTTATCCCGTGTTAGATTACTTTCACGAATTCGTTCAGCAGTAAATCTTCTACGGAGTGTGTACATTTATGCCTGTAACTTTGTACATAGGAATGATTACATAATGTATTATATACTAAAACCTTCCTGAAAGTATGTAGATTACATTAGTGAAAACCCCATCCAAATCGAATCAGTAGTTTTTGAGAAAATCGCGCACATACAAACATACATACATACATACTTACATACTTACATACATACATACATACATACATACATACATACATACATACATACATACATACGGGACGAATACAGAACCTCCTTTTTTGAAGTCGGTTAAAAATAGTTTGATATGGAGGCAAGAAAAATTCAATAATCAATATTATTGCGAAAGCAATAATATTGATTATTGAATTTTAATAATAATTTTTCTCCAGCAGATCATAATTATGTCAAAGCTTTCCTTTTAAGCTCTGACTTAGATGAACAGAGGCGCGTTGCGCGCCTCCCAAGGGGGATGTATTTAGAGATCATATGGGAGGCCCCAAATGTTCAGATATTCTTAAGAAAAAACATTTTATGGCTTAAATTGTAAATTATGCTTTCTTTTACTTTAATTATTCTAAAGAGTGAACACAAATAATTTGCTTGATTCAGTTTATAATTGAGAAATAATTGCGTAACAATGAAAAAAAGAAAATAAGGCTAAGAAATGAGTACATTTTTTATAATCCAGGGAGGCTCAACGCATAAAAGGTTGGGAATCCCTGATATAAGTAATGTCAAAGACTCAGCTACACAGTCACACCATATAGGGTAAGTATAAGTAGTTATAGATGTTTTTTTTTTATTTATTTTTTATGAATTGATAGGCTTACCGTTTGACCGCCATCTCGTCTGATGTTAAGCAATGATGCGGTCTACGATGGAGCACACTTGCCTAGAAGAAACCGATTCACTCATGGTCTAAATGTTTTGCTTACAATATGGTGTAGCGCACTTGGTTGTAGAGCGGGCCGTCGATGTCGGTGGCGAGCACGGAGCCGACGACGGCGCCGCGCGCCGCCACCTCGCGCGCGCGGAACTCCTGCGCCAGCGAGCCCGCCGCCCACACCGGCGGGTTGTCGTTCATGTCTATTATCGTGATCGTGAACGTGGCTGGGGAAACGAATAGAAAACACTAGATTTTGCCCGCGACTCCGTCCGCGTGGACTACAGTGAAATGACCAGTTTAAATGACCTCCGCAATGTAGAGTGGCTAGTACTACCAAGAAGTCAAGCTGTGTCTCTGGTTTCTCCCATCAGAATCAGATGAAACGTAGCTAAGATTTTAAGTTGGACCCCAAGCTATCGAACTGTGAAAACTACATCAAAATCCGTACAGTACTTTTTGCGTGATGCGCGCACAAACAGACAAACAGACAAAAAATAAAAATAAAAATTTTATGGGTATAGTTACGTCCCAGTACCCTATCCCGACTGTTTTTTCTGGAATATCTTCAATGTACAGACACAGCTTGTTTACAATTTTATAATAGTATCTAAGATTCTATTATACAAGCGGCACGCTATGTGGAATACGTAACCCTGGCACCCAGCACTCCAGCAGCGTACCAAAAGTGGTACGCTGCTGGAGTGAGTGTTTCCCGATACTTACAAGATGCACCCATATTGTAACTATCGGGAAACACCCACTTCAGCCCCACTCTTCAAGTCGTGAATGGTGGTCAAATGCATGCTTATCTATTCTAATGTAAAGCTGAAGAGTTTGTTTGTTTGTTTGAACGCGGTAATCTCTGTAACTACCAGTCGAATTTAAAAAAAATATTTTTGTATATGATAGTCAGATTCATGTGAAATAGTATAAGGCTATTTAACATTGCGCTACGATCCTTAGAAGCCGAGCAACGGAATTAAATCGCAGGGAACAGCTATAGTATTAGATAAAGTATGATCTGCCGTTGACACCTCAGATCATAGAAACAAGGGAGATGTGCCAAGGCGCTATTGAGCTTGATGCTTTAATTTGATCACATTGAAATGTACTAAAAGTGGCATCAGCTGTTCCCGTACTATGATCGCATATCTCCTTGTTTCTATAAGCTGCCGTTGACACTTACATTCATCATAGTCGTCTCCGATCACAGTGTTGAGGTCCCTGACCCTCACAGTGAGGTACAGCACCTCGAACTCCTCGTAGTCGATGGTGACGTTCTCCCTGATCTCGCGCACCACCACGCGGCCGGTGGCGTTGCCGCGATTGTTTATGGTTGGGTAAAGCGTGTCGATTACTACACAACTGGGAACAACAGTTTTTGAATTAGTACCTATCAGCTGTGGAAGCAGTGTACAACAGTACACTGGCATAATATGGGAAGTAAAAAGATTAAAAAAATAAAAGTAGAGTAAGTACAACTTTGTGCAGTGATAGCCTAGTGGATTAACCATGTGCCTCCCACGGCGAATGGTTCGAGTTCGATCCCGAGGCACGCACCGCTGACTTTTCAAAGTCATGTGCGTATTAGAAATTAATTATCACTTGCTTTAATGGTGAAGGAAAACATCGTGAGGCAACCGGCATGTCTTAGAACCAAAAATTGGAAGACATGTGACATCCACCAACCCGCACTGGGCCCGCGTGGTGGACTACGGCCCACTCCCTCTCACAGAGGAGGCCTGTGTCCAAGCAGTGGGAACATTATAGGCCGATTATGCTATTATGCTAAGTACAACTTTTGGTCTCATTGTGTTGTTGATCAATAATAGTAAAGTGGGTAGTATTTATAAAATTTAATGGTTTACATTTTATTACTCTGAATATAGTTTAGACTTTAGAGAGTGCGTTATATATATTCCAGGATGCCGTGATTAGTACTATTTTAAAGTGTTATGACTGTTTTCAAATAAAGTTAATAAGGTGCATGATACTTCCATGTGGTGGACCATTGTATAATCAATTTCTAAATAAGACTAAAGCCCGTATTACAGAACGCTACTCGAGCACAGATCTCGCCGTGAGCATAGATTTAAAGCCATTTGATTGGTTGAAACAAGTTTCAAGTAATACTTCAGTCTTCACCATTGCTCGAGTATCGTTCTGGAGTATGGCCTTATTCAGGAAACAATTGAGTGTCTTGTACTTGTGGAACTCTATAGCTGGTGTCTCGCGGCCCTGCTTGGTGGCGTACGAGGTGCTCCAGTCGATCTCGAAGCGCAGCTCGGCCGTGGTGTCGGGGTCCGTCGCCGTTATCTCCTGCGATATCACGAACCCGGCCGGCTTGTTCTCTTCCACACTCGGAGTCCCGCGCGGCTGGAGGAACAAACATAGATTTTAAGGAGGCCCTTGTTCAGGAGATGTGATGCTGAAATTATAGTGAGCTGTTTGTCTATTCTGTACCGACTGGCTGCGTGATATCACCGCGAAAGCTGCCAATGTATTTGCGAACGTTCGAGAGAAAATGTCAAGATGAGACCACGCCCGCGAGGTAACGTGAACAAGCACTTAAACGTAGATCTGCTGATCTGGCTGCATACTTTTGCGTAGCTTTGGATACTACGCAAAAAATGCTATTTATTTTAAATTAAAACTGCATGTGTTTTCTAAAGTTGTTACTCAGTCATCTTAGGTATCGTTAGTAGCCTAACAAATAAATCAGATCTACATAATATTCTGTCTTACCAGCCTAAGAGTGGGTGGTGTGTTGTTGATGTCTTGCAGCTGTATCACGAGCTGCGAAGTGGCCGTGTTGTAAGGCTCGCCCAGGGTGTCATCAGCTCGTATCTGAAATATCAAGAGTTAGACTGAACGAATAGGTTCACGCACAAACAAGTGGATGAAAGAGTTATGAAAAGAAGGTAATTAGCATAAACTGTAATTTGAAACTCAAGCAAACATACCTCTGTAGGGTTCCACCGTCCTATACTTACCGGCAAACAACTTGAACAAAAAGCAGCGTAGTGGGGATAAAGCGCACGTACGCTACGAAAAATTGACTATAGCGCAGTCAAGGTCAATGTTCAAGATGTTTGCATTGAAAAACTCATAAGAACAGAGAAAAAGTAAGTAGTAGGTCAGTAAACCGTAGGCGTAGATAAAGAGTAAGTTATTACCTGTACAAACAGCTCGTTCTGCCTGTGATAATTAAAACCATCATCAACTGTCACGAAGATTTCGCCGGTGTCCTTATCTATCCTGAGGTAGTCAACAGCGTTGCCCATCAGTGAATGCCTGAAGAAAAAAATTACAGTTATCAATTTTACAGGAGAAATATCACATGTGACTGTTTGAATAATGAATGTTATATATAAAATAAAGTATTTATTCAGTATCTACAGGGCAGCACTCTAAGAGCCATATCTCATTAGGACGCCATGGCGGCGACGCCAGCAGCACAATTGCAGCACAATTGCATTACAATGTACCTAACTATACCTCACTGCGTCGGCTTGGACGCCAAGCTGACTCGCTCGACACGCATACATTTCTTCGATGTTCATTTTGTTTTCATACTAATCTCGTCTGGCATCCGCTTTGGCGTCCTTGGCGTCTAACGGACGCCACGGAAGCGCTGCTGGCGTCTTAATGAGATATGGCTCTAAGGCCCGTATTATAGCCACAGGATCAACTCACTCGACCCTATCGTCGACGTCCCTGTCCTTAGCGAGGACAGTCCCCACGCGGTAGCCGGCGCCCTGCGTCTCCTCGAACGTGACGGTCTGCACGGCGTGCTCGAACATCGGCAGCTCGTCGTTCCAGTTGATCAGGTTTATGTTTATCGTAGCGTTTCCAACCAACTTTGTGTTGTTCATGTCTGTGGCTATAGCCTACAAAAGAGGGATATTCATCACTCATTATTACCGCTCCAACACAGCACAGCACATAATTATGTAATTTTAATTAGGGCTTTAAGTCGTGTGTGTACAATACATTTTATAACATCAAGACAGATAGATTAGCGTTCGTCGTGCCAACGATTCACCAACGGCTCGCAGTAATCGCGCTTGGCATTATAAAATGTATTGTACAACACACGACTTATAATAATATTCTTACTTAATTGAAATTATGACAATATATTTGCTGTGTTGGAGCGGTGAGGTAAAAAGTTAAAAAAATAATCATAATAATCAAAACAAAAGAAGAAGAATTTTATAAGTTAAACTCGTTAAAAACAACACCGCTGTGGCTTCTATCGTCTCTTGCTAATTTTGAAAAAGTTAGAATAATAAAATTGGCCGCTAATATTGTCACGAACGTGCTAGGGCCCGTATTAGAACGTGATAAAGCCATCATTGATCCAGCGTGAAAGAGAGATGCAGCTATACGGGACAACTAGCACCATCCCTGTTTGGTAGTAGAAGAACACTTCTAAGGGCTCTTTTAATTTAGACGTTTGGTATCGTTCTGCGCATGGACGGTTGTTTTTTTTCCATACTGTTGACGCGTCGAGTGCGCCGTCCTGCTGTTGTCCGTGCGCACTACGACACCCGTACTGCTGCTGCACGCCAGCAGTCCGACAGCAAACATCTAAATTGAAAGAGCCATAATACAGCCCCTGATCTAAAAACGTTGACTTACCATTAGTTTAATTTTTTGAAACTCCGGCACTTCATAATCCAGCATGCGGTGGTTCTGAGTGCCCATGATGAAGGACTGGCGCTGGTAGCCCACTTCTGGAGCGATGTAGAAAGCCTCATGAGCCCTCGGTGGGTATATACTCTCCAAGTGCACCGTGTACTGTGCATGTGGACCCTGGCAAAGCGGAAACAGTAATATTAGAAAGGTTTCTTTTTATGAAACTAGGAATTTATCCTATAACGTGGGTGCGTTTGCAAACACAAACACCCAGACAATAAACAGATGTCCCGTGCGAGAATCGAACCCTCGACACACAGCACAGTAGCCAATGGCAAGACCACTGCGCTAACAGTGCCATCCAAATAAACTCTAACTAAATTAGCTGGGAAATAAAACTTTAGGACATCCTTTGTAAGACTGTTAGATATTCATTGATATTCTTTAGGGCATCCTTTGATCGATTCATTTATTATATTCGAGCAGATAGGCCGTAACGTCTGTTATAAGATCCTTATGAAACAAGCAAAAGTATTATTTAACATTAATTAATTTATTTAATTACAACGGTTGTACAACCAATTACAGTAACTAAAATTAAAATTATAAAAATAAAAGAAACAATAATATACATATAATGAATATACAAGAAGGTTAACAACACTTTCATACATTCCTCTCACAGTACTTCTGACACACCAATAAAATCTTCGTCTATCCGTCCGCAAACAGATCGCCTGTTGGATTGGAATCCAAGAGATCATTAAGCGCCGCCAGAGTGCGAGGAATTGGCGACTTAGCTCGTGCAACAGTACGACACGGAGGCACGCACGGCAAACAGCCTGCATGTGCTTTTTGCCCCGGCAGTAATTGTCTGGGACAAAGAAGCGTATTATACCTACTTATAAAAAATCTCAGATACTCACTAGATCCCGATCGTGAAAACCGAAGTTTTCTAAATTCAGAGTCATCGCAGTCTCCTCCATAATTTCAATAAAATATTCTTTTTCGCCGTTGAATGACCGCGGTGTCTGATCATTGATGTCGTTGACTATTATGACGATGTGGGCCGGTGTCTCGAACGACGGGCTGCCTTCTTCATCGTCATCACCGTACTTGTATGCTACGATAGTCATGTAGAACACTTCTCTTTCGAGAGTGTCTCTGTCTATTGGTGCGACAAGAAACCAAGCCCCGTCTGGATTACCTTCTGCAGTTTCTATAGTTTCAATTTTGAATAACCCTTTGTCTAAAATGGTAAAAACATATTTTTATTTTAATGTGGTATTTTTGTTTATTTTGTCTTAATGAACTTCCGTTTATCGGAAGTTATGCTGTAACAAACTTGCTTATCTTATGGGACTCCCCACTTTCATATTATTGATATAGTTTAGGACATACTTTGTAAGATATTGTTAGACATTCTTTGATATAGGTACGATTGATTTATTATATTCGACATATACTCTGTAACTTCTGTTATAATTATAAGATCCATACAGGTGCGGTTAAACGGGCTAGTTTTTGACAATTTCTTGCTGCAATCTTGCAGTGTAGCCCGGCGATATTGTCAAGATAATTCAGAGTAGTCGCAAGTATTCAATATCTAGTCGGCTATTTGTTGTTTTTAATGATTGAATCCACATATTGATTTCTTACCTTCCTCAGCAGTTTCCAGTCGATAGTGTATAGGCTTGCCGATGCCCGTGTCACCATCTATTGCCCTGACTCTGAACGCCTGTGCCTGCTTCTCGTCGAACTGTTGCACGGCGAAGATCTCCATCCAGAGCGGCGGCCTGTGTTCCACGTTCTCTACTTCCACCATCATGGTCACCGTGTGCGTGTTTGGCAAGGAGTCCTGGGTTACAAATGCGTTTTAAATCGTAATTATTATTTGTTCAACGTTCAATGTAACGTTAAGCAGTCTACCAAAGTCGTCGACCCGCCGACCTGAGTCGTCATATACGCTTACTAGGCCCCCCAGAATCGGCGTTTTAGGTGTGCACCAATGAAATGTACTCGTCTTTAGGAGTATAAACTAAGTACCGGTTAATTTTTTGAAGAAATATGCAAAAAAAGGGCTGTGTCGGCGGGTCGGCGACTTTGGTGTGTAGACTGCTATAGACTCAAAAGCTGCCATATCGTTGCTTCCAAATTAAACTAACTCACCCATGCCGTAACTCTAAATATATGAAGTGGGTTCTCCGCGTAATCGAGAGGTTCTTTGAGGACCAGAACCATGTACAGCCACATCCATTGCCCTAGAACATTTTCTTTGATAAATTCGAAGACATCCTCGTCATTTCGATCGCTGTCAATGGTGAAGGTCATGAATTCTGTACTGATCCGGCCATCAGCGTCGCTGACGTTGTACCTGCACGTTGTGACTCCAGTTTCACCAAGTTCCTGAGAAATTATACTTAAATTAATATTTGGGAATTTGGATTCAGGGAGCAAGAATATTTTCTTACTGTAAACTGGCAGTATCCGGAGTGTCAACTTTGAGGAGGTACATAGATGGTTGGTTTAATGCCTTGCTGCATGGTCTGGACTATAGCTAAACGTAACGTATCTTAAAACCAAATACTCACAGGTATGTCACAAGGCTCGAACATCTGGATGATGGGGGCGTTGTCGTCGATGTTCACAATCTGCAGCGCCACCATGACTACCATCGCCTCGTCATCTACTCTTATGTCGAACATGTATTGCTGCATGCCAGGAGTCTCGTAATCCTGCCTGCGAAACGTATAATATCCAGATATGTTTTATTTAGCGTTGTTATTCAGTTTAACTATAAAGTTGCCTGATCCTAAGCAAAGATTTGGTTTAACTTCAAACACGTTTTTGCTTCGTGTTTTTATCCACCCAAGATGTAAAACCAAAAACGGTTTTACTTTAAATAGTTTGAAACTATTCAAAGCAGTGGCGAAGGGTCAATTTTTGTAAGAGGTACGGCTTACCTCTTACAAAAATTGACCCTTCGCCACTGCTTTGAATACTATATATATATAGCTACAAATGTTTACCTAGCCACGAAAAGATAATTATAAATATTTGACAATAGTAGGCAAAGTATTGCCTACTATTGTCAAAAAAATAGCACAGGCAGTAGCCTGTGCTATTTTTCAAAGGGAAGCCGGTAGGAATCGTATTGTAGGGACCCTTCGCTACTGATTCAAAGTAAGCTAAATCAATCATTAGTAGTAGGTACATATCTTGAATAAATATTTTGTAGTTAGTTTAGTAACAAAGGAAATCCGTCGTGTTGAATAAAAAAAAAAACTTTTTATTAAGTATACCTTTGAGTAATAACAAGATGCCAGTCTCCATCGTCTTCAGGAATCCTGCGTATGACTGGAGCGAGCATTCTGTATGAACCCAGAAGAAAGGGAACCACCACGTATGGTGTATTATCGCCTGAAATTATTAAATGAATGATAGAAACGGTCTATTAGGTTACCACGCTGCTGGAGTACTGGTCCAGAGTGGGAAGACTGCCACATTTTAGTAACTATTATACTAAGGGCGTCTTCAAATTAGAGGTGTGAGTAAACGCTGCAGTGGCGCCACTACCAATTTTTCATACAATTTCTACACGCACGTCATGTGGCGCTTCTAGAAATGTATGAAAATTAGTATTGGCGCCACTGCAGCACTTACTCACGCCTCTAATTTGAAGGCGCCCTAACTGTTTCTGACATGGAAAGCGTAACATATTTTTTTAATTAGCAAAAAATGATTGTGAAATGTCTATCAACTCCGGAGCGCCTTGCCCGCGGGCTGACCACACGCGGACGGTGAGTGGACCACTCGGTGACCACCCGTTGCTCGCACGCTTGCCTCGCGTTGTCCACGCGTAGGACCCGAATGGATCGCGCGTTGTCCGCGAGTGGTTCACTGATGGTTGACACACGCATCCAACCGTGGACCACCTGTCGACAACGAGTGGACACCGAGCACGAGGTGGTGCTGGTCATAACTCATTAGTTATGACCAGACCGCTGCTCGGAACAGCTATCTTCATTAGCAATCGTGTTATCTCTAACCTTGGTAGTTAAGTCTGGCGATGGCCACGTCCCCTAGGATCTCCTCCTCCATGTAGATGACCTGTGCGCCGTAATTTGGGTTGAATTGGTCACGGTGGAAACCGTCCATGCATACATCATCCCGTTCCTCGGCTGGCACCAGAGGCCGCTGGCTCCATGGGAGTCCTACCGATTATAACTTAGTTTTAAGTTTATACTATAGGTGCTATAAACAATCCATTGCACATTCAAACGGCTAACTTCAGAGCGGGGCAGAAAAGTTTGTTGATCTATATTAGACCATAACACGATACGACAGAAGTCCTATATTTATTCATGTGGTCCTAGCCTGTCGAAAAAATCGGGTGTAAAAAGACCCTTAACGGAAACTAAAACCACAAATATTCTACCAGAGAGAGCATAAGAGTAAGAGTCAGCATAGTTCCCGTTCGAGAAAGGGATGTTGCTATTCGTCCTGTGCGTCTCTATCTCTCTCTCGCACTAAAACAATGATGGTTCTGGCGTTATACAGAATCGACTTAAAGGGAGATAGATAGATAGAAAAATACCTAAATATTCTTACCTGTAAAATTTTGACCAGGTAAATCTGGCTTTGGTGGTCTTGGTATGGCGATCATGTACCCACAACGTTCTGAAAAAGTAATAACATGATTGCAGAATACAACACAGTGCGGAAACGAGCAGTACAATAATGACTACCTTTGAGAAGAAACACCGAAACAAACTCAAAAGCGGTACCTAACCATAGTTGAAAGCACAAGAGTGTAGTGACATCAAAAGTTCAATGTCTCTTTTATAGCTTAGCAATTCGAGTCTGAAATGGCCTTTTGAGGAGACAGCCATACAGATTTGAGTGGACCTGTCTTGGCAGTAGGCACACAATTTAAAAGGGATTACCTTCTGCGAGCGCAACATTAACAGCAATTGTCAACAGCGCTGCCGTCAATATCCGGACGTCGACAGCCATCTCATGTTCTTAATAAATAGGCAAGCACGAACTTTGTATGAATTCTGACTCTATAAAAAAAATAAACGTAACATTACATACATTGTATTTCCCGACAATTACAATGTATTTTATACCCGAAATGTCGGTGTAATTATAGTATCGCCTGTGGTCGAATTTCGACCATGCAACGATGGAAAAATATATAATTTTTAGCTTTCTGTAGGTACTCCTTTCTCCTAAACTTTAACTATGCCAAATCTCACACTCCTCCGTGTGCGCAATATATTTAAAAAAAACCGGCCAAGTGCGAGTCGGACTCGCGCACGAAGGGTTTCGTACCATTATCTATAAAAACGCCAAAAAAATCATGTCTGTGTTATGGGAGCCCCCCTTAAATATTTGTTTTATTTTAATTTAATTATTTATTTTTAAAGTGAATATATAATTAAATATTCTGTGAATTTTTCAAGCGTCTACCTGTTGCCGTTATCAATATCCAGCAAAAAAATCACGTTTGTTGTATGGGACGCCCCCCTTAAATATTGATTTTATTGTTTTTAGTATTTATTATATACAATACATCATCTGTGAAAATTTCAACTGTCTAGTTATCACGGTACATGAGATACAGCCTGGAGACACACAGACAGACAGACAGACAGACGGACGGACGGACAGCGAAGTCTCAGTAATAGGGTTCCGTTTTTACTCTTTGGGTACGAAACCCTAAAAAGGGGTACATGTACCTACAACGTTTTCTCTTAACGTATAATTCATTGTGTAGTTTAGAAGAATTAAGAAGATAAACAAAGACGAAAAGAGATTTTCTTTTAAACTAACTATAGAAGGAAAAAACTTATCATAATTAATTATATTCTCACCACAGTGATTGGAAGTTAGTGAAATATATAATTTATCATTCACACGTCATATTCAATTTATCTTTAAATGGATGCTTAGATGTAGCTCACGTGTAGGTATTTATCATGATTAGCATCATGTGCACTACGCTGTATGACGAGACAACACCACAATTCTACGCAATATAAACCTTTGTTTATTTTTAACCATAACCCGTAAAGTAAGATCACAAGTTCTACGTAAATGGATAAGTACATGACATCTTTTAATTAACAGCCTATCTATTCTGTACCGACTCGCCGCGTGATATCACCGGGAGAACTGCTAATTTGTTTGCGAATGTTCGAGGGAGAATCTCACCGTTTATTCTCACTGAAAAAAATGATTTGTCGGATTTACCAAACTAGCAAAGGTTGGCTGAATTACATGGAAACTACGATAAATATAACAAAACCTCGCTATTGACGTTAGAAGACTAAAGAGGTTGAAGTTGGTACCAGAGTTCTGATGTAAACAAATCAACAAAGATTATTGTACATTTTACCAAACAAATCCATTGAATATAATAATAATGGTATAATAGTACAAAATATAGGTGTAATCTACCAAATAATTTGGTACAACACCAACTTAATATGTTTGGTAAAATCAATCATTGTGATAGGACCGAAATCAACCGCAACTTTGGTAACATTTACGCAGAATCTGTTAAATCCAACCTAACATTTTTTTCAGTGCTCCCTCGAATTTTCGCAAACAAATTGTCAGTTCTCGCGGTGGTGTCGGAACTAAATAGGCTGGTCTATGTCCAGTAAACCTAATACCCGCCTAAGAGCTCACGATGACAAGCAGTGAAGTCCTGTGAAGCCTGGCAGAACTAGAATACAATCTTGATAAGTAGGTACCAAATGACAAAGAATAAATAGTAGGGTACCTTAATCTACATAATAGTGAGTCATTAGATTCCAATTTTGCATTTGATTGATACATACAATAAAGAATAAAATAATCTAGACCGGATACCCGATTTGAATAATCAATTGTTTCTTTCATATTCATTCAGCTTTAAGCATAGCCTATAATATTCCCACTGCTGGGACATATACCTTCTTTCCGCAGGCGCGGTCGCAGCCGACGACTTTGGGGGGGTCATACCGCAGACGAAGACTTTGGGGGGGGGGGGTCTAACCGATGCCGACGTGCTATACTGTGAATTACCGTTTTTGGAGGGAGTCATGACCCCCATGACCGATGGGACCGCCACTGCCTCTCTGTGAGAGGGAGTAGGCCGCTAGTCCATCACGCGGGCACAGCGGGGATTGGTAGATCCCGCAGACGTTACAATATGTCTTCGAATTTTTGGTTCTAGGACATTACGGTTTCCTCATGATGTTTTCCTTCAGTTTTTGCAGCAGTAATGGTGTGTTTCATCATTACTGCTGCAAAAACTGAATTGCACAAAGTGTGCGCCTGCCGGGGTTCCGTTCCACTACGACTTGGGCACCAATATTGCTCTATGAATCATACAGCTATGAAGAAGAATTTCAATCTTACCGTTTGATCACTTTTTGTACCTAAGCTATGCCTTATAACACTTCACTTGACACCAAGATCAGTAAAACAAATATGATGTATTTAATTCCTTTTAAAATAACAACACACAACTACACAAGCCAATCGCTTTGTTTTACTTCATTAAATGTGAATGTTATTTTTTGTCAAAATCGTGGACACAGATAAGATAATCGATATTAATATTTTATATATCGATTAAGGCGGCCGATAGTCTGCGATAATACATTACAGAGTGTTGAAATTCCTGTATAATTGATATGGAGTTTTTCAGGAAATAGCTACCTCTCTTATATTTACTTATGTCTAGTTTCGAGCTAGGTCTTTATCTCAGATCATAGAAACAAGAAGATATGTTATCATGGCAAATTAGTACGGGAACCGCTGTCGCCACTTTTAAAGCAATGTGCGCCACAACAACTACAAACGCTCCTTTGTCAATATAAAGATCTTCCACACATTAAAAATGCCGCACACAATCTAACACTGATAATCGTCACTCACACTAATCTAAAACACTGTATATAAATCATCGATCGCATTCGGTCCCTCGGCAACATGATCACATTGATCATGTCAAAGTGTCAAGCTCAATAGCGCCTTAGCATGTCTTTCTTAATTATTTAAATCATCTCAGGTCTTTATTCTATCTTCAATACAACCCAAGGTATTGGACACACAGAGACTCATTATTATTTGGCCTTAGAAGGCCTTATGTTACTACAAAAAAATCTAATATCGTCGCTGCGCCTGCAAAATCCGCTATGTATTTTTTTTTTTAAATCGGTTTTTGATGCTTATTTATAGTATTTCTCGAGCCACCACACAAAACACAGCATCAAAAACCGATTTAAAAAAAAAATACATAGCGGATTTTGCAGGCGCAGCGACGATATACTTTTTTTTTTTTTTTCTTTTTTAAAAACGTTGCCCCACACTAGGATTTCTCCTGTATCGTGGGTGCGTTTACAAACACAAATTTCACATACACAAACAGCCAGACCTATGTGCAATGCGGGAATCGAACCCGCGACACGTTGCGCAGCAGCCAATCTCTCAGCCACTGCGACAACCGTGCGGTCAAATAATACTAATACTAAATACTTAATCAATAGGTAATGTCAAAGTTGCCAAAAAAACTTATAAACAATCAAGATACAGCATCAATTACTTATCACATCATTGACTCGCAATTTCCATACACTATGTTATGACATTTCTTTGTTTTTACAGGAGGAGAAATTCAAGGTGAATTGACGCTCCCCTGACGCTTATCACAACTGACGTTGAACAATTTCTAAGACTATCTTCAATTGACGAAACTGAGATACCACGTACGCACAAGAATGAACTCTGACCTCAGATCATAGAAACAAGGGAGATGTACCAAGGCGCTATCGAGCTTGATGCCAGATCTTGAGCAAATTGCTCATATTAAAAACGTACGCACTGGCGACGAACCGAACACGATCGATGGTATAAATACAGTGTTTTAGTTTAATGCTAGTGTTGAGTGACGATTAACAGTATTAGATTGAGGGTGTGCGGAATGTTCAATGCGTGGGAGATCTTTTTATTCACAAGGAGCGCTTAATTATGCGCGTAATTGTATCGGAAAATGTGCTAAAAGTGGCATCAGTTGTTCCCGTACTAATTTGCTATGATGGCATATCTTCTTGTTTCTATGATCTGAGACTCTGACCCTCCACGCTACTCAACCAGGCAGTAGCCACGTGGCCGCCACGTGGGTATTAGCACTGACGTACGTACAAACGTACACACTACCACCCCTGAAGGACAATTATTAGTAACTAGCTTCCGAGTTCCGCGTTTTCCGAGATAAAAGGTAGCCTATGTGTTATTCCAGACTATAATCTATCTGTGCGTCAAACATCCAAATCCGTCCAGCCGTTTCAGCGTGAAGAAGTAACAAACATACACACACACACGCACAAACTTTCGCATTTATAATATTAGTAGGATAATAATAAAGTTAAAGATAGCTGAGTAGTCTACATACAACATAAAAGAACCTTTGTGTAGAAATATTGACATTGGTAGGTATTTCGCAACTTTTTTTTTAAATTCATTTATCATTTTCATTGAATGTTGTTTTTTTTGCTTTAAAAAATCCCTCTTGTATCGTGGGTGCGTTTACAAACACGCACAATGACACAAATACTCAGACCCGAAACAAATGTTTAGTTCAATGAGGGAATCGAACTCGCGACTCGTCGCGCAGCAGTCAATCGCTCAGCCACTGCAAACACTGTGCCGTCAATTTATTTTTGTTTTTATTTCAGTGAAGAAACGCTAGGATATTTAACAGAAAAGTAATTTTGTTACTGCAGTTTACTGGTGGACAAAACTTGAAGTTGTCAAATAGTATCAATTTACAGAAACGCACGGTATTCTGAGACGTTGTGTTTACCTTAATCAAGGCATTGCTGACAGACCGACCACGCAGAGCTGTCCAATGCTGGCTTCGGTACCTAATCCGACATAACTGTGGGTTGGATTGGGTATTGAAGGTAGATACGGGCACTAGCCGGCTAACGCACTCGGCTGATCCTCCTAGCTGCTTTAACATTACCTAAGCGCTTTAGTATTGCCATAAATATACACCTAAAAAGAAAGAAATGAACATAAACTTGGCATGGTAAGTATAAAAAGAAAATAATAATTTTGGTTTCGGAAGTCGGTGGTTTTGGTTTTTGTTTCCTTTTTTTTGCCACCGACTTCCGAAACCAAAATTATTATTTTCTTTGTAGTGGATTTTTGAATTCGGTTATTTTTTGTTAAAAAAGTTTTTTATTTTTCCCTTTTTATTCTTTATCCCGTGTTAGATTACTTTCACGCATTCGTTCAACAGTAAATCTTCTACGGAGTGTGTACATTTATGCATATAACTTTGTACATAGGAATGATTACATAATGTATTATATACTAAAACCTTCCTGAAAGTATGTACATTACGTTAGTGAAAACCCCATCCAAATCGAATCAGTAGTTTTTGAGAAAATCGCGCACATACAAACATACATACATACATACATACATACATACATACATACATACTTACATACATACATACATACGGGACGAATACAGAACCTCCTTTTTTGAAGTCGGTTAAGAAGTCGGTTAATAATAAAAAACTTTTTTAACAAAAAATAACCGACTTCAAAAATCCACTACAAAGAAAATAATAATTTTGGTTTCGGAAGTCGGTGGCTTTGGTTTTTGTTTGCTTTTTTTTGCCACCGACTTCCGAAACCAAAATTATTATTTTCTTTGTAGTGGATTTTTGAAGTCGGTTATTTTGTGTTAAAAAAGTTTTTTATTTTTCCCTTTTTAGTTCTTTATCCCGTGTTAGATTACTTTCACGAATTCGTTCAACAGTAAATCTACGGAGTGTGTACATTTATGCCTATAACTTTGTACATAGGAATGATTACATAATGTATTATATACTAAAACCTTCCTGAAAGTATGTAGATTACGTTAATGAAAACCCCATCCAAATCGAATCAGTAGTTTTTGAGAAAATCGCGCACATACAAACATACATACATACATACTTACATACATACATACTTACATACATACATACATACATACATACGGGACGAATACAGAACCCCCTTTTTTGAAGTCGGTTAAAAATAGAGTACCAGCTGGACATAGTATCCAGAAAATTCAATACACATTTAAATATTTAATCGCTTCAATATCAACGATAATGGCAGTGATACGATAAGGAACCAATAATAAAATATCTAAAAATTGCACACAATCATGAATGGTGACGATTAGATTTCCGGACATTCCGCTAATTTTGTATGGCACTGCCAATAGCCGACGATTTCCTCGAATCTGCGTAATTTAGTAGGCTTGTGCTTTATCAATATTAATACAAAATTGTATTGGTAATCGACGACTTTACGACATTTTAAACTAAATATAAATAATTTACGTTGCCTGCACGGTAGAGTAGGTATGATAGAGAGCTGTAATAGTCTGAGATATTTCAGATGGAAATGCGACTGCTAGGTGAATAAACAGTAATTATCTTATAAAATATTTGTATTTGTAATTAAATAATAATAAGAATATAATATCCAAAATGACTGCAAACTATTGAGTGCAAACTACGTGGACCTATATTAATAGATAAACGTGATGAGAAAACGTTGTACCATATTGCGCGCATGGAGGTGAGATTTGGTACAGTTAAAATTGGAGATGGAGTAGTGCAGAAAGCTAAAAGTTATATTTTTTCCAATGTCGACCACAGGCAATAACTACTTGCTAGTCAGTGAGGGCGAGTTGTTTCTATCGGTTGCTTAACTAAACCCATCTAGTCAACCGATTCGTTGCCACCACAATTTTATAAATACTTGCCATCTATGTGACTAACAAAGTTTTTGATGATGACATTATCTAGTAACCCTTTTGAGTTCTGGCGACTGTGCATTACTTGATTAAGACGATGTATGATCTGTATGATGCTGGTATTTCGCTGATGCAAAGAATAATCTAAGTGGTTGTTTAGCAGAAGAGGCACGCACAGGAGCGTAACTACCGCTGTATCAGCCGTATCAATTATAGGGGGCCCCCACGCTATTACAGGCCCTGATTCGCAAAATGTTATCCACAATCTCAAATTCTTATTAGGTATTAAAAGACTAAAAACTATCATTATTTTCATTAATCATGGGCCTCATTTAATTTAAATGAGGCCCATAATTAATGAAAATAATGATAGTTTTTAGTCTGTGGCAACTAGAACAAATTAATAATTTGTAAGATGAAACTTTCGGCGCCAGACATCATTTGAATTGAAGAATATTATGTCGGGTGTATGTTAATGTTTATGTAAAATGGAGGATACAAGCCATGCGCTAATTGCCGATTATGTTCATTGTGAGGCACAATAACGTTTATTTCGTATAAAAAAAAACCGACGACTTTTTTGAAGTCGGTTAAAAACATTACCCTCCATTACCCATTACTCCTTTTGGCCTTCGCTGCAGTTGGGTAAAGGGGGCCCCCAAACAAATTTGGATACAGGGCCCATTTAGGATTAGCTACGCCACTGGAGACACATCAATATTTTGCTGATCTCGTGTAGGTGTAGGTAGGTGTATACTCCAGTCGAGTGAAAGAATAGTAATGATAAGAAAAAGAGATAAAAATCTATTTTTGTTTACGTTTACTGTACATTAATTGTTAACACATTTATTGGTTCAATGAAGTTGCGTAAAACATCAATGGATGCCTAGCTATCGTTGGGAAGAGTTGGTTACCACAAACTTCATTGAACCAATAAATGTGTTAACAATTAATGTACAGTAAACGTAAACAAAAATAGATTTTTATCTCTTTTTCTTATCATTACTATTCTTTCACTCGACTGGAGTCCCGGACGCTGCGAGCAGCGATTCAGTACACAGCAGTAAAGTGGACCTTTAAAATAATATTGAATACGATTAAAAATACTTGTAGATCGATGGGTGTAATAAGATGTGTGAAAAAGGGATGAATTCGTCCCGTATAGCTCCGTCTTTCTCTAACGCTTGAACAATGATGGCAAAACGCATCATAGTACGGTTACAGTATTACTTGTAGCCTTTAAGATCAAGTACAACTATAACTGAAAGACAGCGATATAGTGGTAACTCTTGGCTTTCATTACTTTTCGTTTCATTATGATTGTATGTCAAATGAGAATTGAAGTCTGTAAAGTCTGTAAATGTTTTTAATCTGACTTGAATGATATGTAATGATATTATTTGAAGAAAACGGTCGTATTATCCTGTATCTACAAAAGTTTTAACTCATTAATCACCTAAAACTAGAGCTAATGACATAATTTGGCTAAATACTTAGTGTAAACAAATCGATTAATGTCTAATAACAAATATTGACCTACGATAAGGTCCGCTATGCTCCTCGGTGGGCGGGCCTGGGGCGTGCGCCGGCGCAGAACTCATCTCAGTCGAGAGCAGCTCGTTCACGTATCAACGCACCCTTATCTTGAAACACAAGTGAGTTTTAGTTATAACTTACATTTATTTATTTTATGCTATTATTTATTGCCGGTTTCAATATTGATTTAGGTACAATGGTTTGGTTTTAAAATGTTAGTTTATGTGAAATTAATGCATAGATTATGAGAATAGCTCAGAGTCCATAGACTTATGTTTATATTAAGTATAAGTTGTGCCCGCCTCATTGTTTATTTAAAAATAGAGGGCTTCAAATAGGCACCTTAACAAAAGGTGAGATCTATAGAGCGTATTTAGGTAAGTCAGACTTAACCATAATGCAATCTTTGAGTCCCTATAAGTGTGTGCTTAGCAAAGTTGTGTTCACAAAATCGACTTACTTACGAAAAACTTTACGAAACATGCACTTTTCTGAGTCAGATGAGCTCAAAAGGTTGCATTATTAATACCGAATTTCTCATAACTGATTTAAGTCTGAGCAAAGTACCTATAAGTACCTTGGTCATTCTCCGGTGTCCCATTGTTTGGTTGATTTCGGTGGCACAATTTTCTCTGATTAACTAAGACATTTTAAAGGAAATATGTGTACTCTCTGCTACCAATACTCTCTAAGTTAAATCTAGATTCGATATTTCCTGTTAAAATGTCCTAATTAACAGAAAAATTAATGTGCCACCGAAATCAACCAAACAATAGGACACCGGAGAATGATCGACCTACGCTCTTAGATCTCAGTCTATGTGAATTAGTTTCCTATAAGTTTCCAATTTGCAACAAAGTACCTAGTTCTAGTATTAGCATTATTACGCTCAGGCGAGTAATAATATAAAATTGTAAATACCGATGCCTTTTGTAATTCGTATTGGACGAGACAACAACAATTGATTAGAATGTAATTTAATAAGATTTATTGGAATATTAATTCAATGAATGTAAACAAATGTACACTCGACGCCATTGACGGTCGAACACTTTTGACCCTTATTACTAAGAACATAAGGGTGAAAAGTGGCCGACCGTCAATGGTGTCGAGTGTACATACGGGGTGTAAGTGACAGCGTAGCGAAAACTGAAACCATTTGTTCAGTACCTTATTCTGAACCCCTCAGCGTTAAAACTTTTCGTCAGACAACTTAGCGTCTGACTCAGACGTTAAAAAGAAAATATTACGTCTTTGTATGGTTTTTTTTAACGAATTGCAATATCGGTTTGTTTGTTTATCATCATGTATTCTAATCTCATATCTTCTCTTTACGCTTAATGCAATCTAAACCCAGTAATGAGAGCTCTGGTGATGTATCACAAGAGCCAGACTTCTCTTTACAGGGATTTCCGGAAATCTATTAGTACTTACTTACTTAGGAGCCAGGGCTACACAGATGTGCTGTTTTTTTGAAGAGCTAAATAAACTTAGGTACGGTACTTAATGCATCGCGATTGCGAGTAGATAAGAAAACTTTTTTTATCAACGTAAAATGACACACTTGGTAGAAATATACCCCCACCTAGGCGCGGTCCCAGGGTCAGTCACGGTCATGGGGGTCATGACCCCCCCCCTATCGTACAAAAATGCGCCAAACACGGTAATATATATTATATATCACGGTATATCACACCGGCATTCATCGGTATGACCCCCCCCCTAAAGTCTTCAGCTGCGGTATGACCCCCCCGAAAATCGTCGGCTGTGACCGCGCCTGTGACCCACGTGACCCTCATGACGATATCGATATCTCAAAATATTGTCGGAATGATTTGAGCATGTCTAATATAATAAGTAAAGGTCATTCGATTGTGACCTTCATTTGATTGTGAATTTGTTTTGCAATCAAATACCTCATAAAGGCACGAGACTCACCAATCTATTTTTGGAGACCTCAACATTTTGTTTAAAAATCCGCAAAATCTCAAAAATACTACGGAAGTAAAAAAAATACTCAGAGACACGTAATCTTACTATACACACAGTTAGGCATAAATCATTATGTAACGCCATGTTATCGCTACAATTCAGAGTTGAAACAAATCCACTGCTTGTTTGACCCGCGTTAGATAGTTCCGCTAAGTTGGTAAACTCATGCATTCGTGACTGAGAGCATGTGAGCGTGGGGCACAAAGTTCATGCCTGATTCTAGCATAACCGTGATCATCGTTCAACCATCGATAAGCAAGGAAGTTACATGACTCATTGTCCTGTGGGCCTAGCACGGATAGTTTTGACGTATGATATCGTAAACGTAAGCCAATTTAGAATCAAAATGCAGCAACCCTAGAAAAATTTCATAACTTTTTAAGCAATTTGCGCATTTTAATAAATACAGAGTTATAAATAAAGCATAATATCGTGCAGCAAACGTAAATTTTCAATTTAAAATATGCTTACGTTTACGATACAACGTCAAAATTGTTCGTGCTAGGCCCTCTGTTCAAATAGTACAGGGAGCAAAACAGTGATTATCGTTCAACCCGTCTAATGCAAGGAAGTTACATGACTCATTGTCCTGTTCAAATAGTACAGCGTAATAATTCAACAATGATATTAGAGCACAGTAGTGACCACATAAATCAAAAGAATAAGTCAATAGAAATGTTATCTACTACATTTTATTCACAGACACGTGTTGCCGGTTCGCAGTCAATGTCAAAGCACATAGTTTTCATAATTTATACCTATCTAACCAAGTAAATAAATAAAACTTTATCTCAATGGGATAAAATTGTTTTTAGAATGTCACTTGTCGTTTAGGTATTGTGTTCATTTATTCTTATACACTTGTTATGTATTATTGAGTTAAAGTTTTTTCTTTAGTTGTAATAGTAGTTATAAATAGTGTGTTTGTACCGATATTTATGATGCTAATTATATCTAAAACATTTTTAAGTCATATATTGGGGATAAATTCAAACGCGGATCATACAGGAGAACAACCAATCGATAGGAAATTATTTTGAACTGAACTTACTATCGGGTTATCGAGATAGATATATCTACTTAGAAACCTATATCCGATTTCTGAAATGCAAATAGTCTCTAATCAATTAATCTGCAGTTAAATCTACTATGAAATATTGTGATGGTGACCACCAATCCTGTACTGACCCTTTCTAAAATCCCAATCCGATACCACAAAACTTTCTTTTGGGATAACTTTATACGTTACTTCATGGAAACTGGTTATCATAATGATGTGTTTACAACACCTAGTTATTTAAATCACTGGACTAATATCACCTTATTAATTGGTCGAAACTGTGTTCTCTCCCGGAATCAGTTATCTGTAAACTTTGCACCGCCAAGCAAGTACTTGTTTGTTATCACTATATAGAGTGCGGTGCATGTCAATATATTGACTCATTCTTTACGAAATTCACAAGTATGAAGTCCGTTAAGATAATTGAAATATTGGAAATGTACATGAGCCATACAGTCGGTTGCAGAAAAGGTCAAAAGTCAAAAAAAAAGTCAAAAACATTTATTTCAATTAGACCATTTACAGGCACTTTTGAAATGTCAAACAATATTACAATAGTTGTCAGTCGGTTTGTCCGTTAGTTGAAGCTAGTTGTCCGTTCCAAAACGTAGATTCCTATGGAGAAGAACGGACAAGAAACTCCATGGTTACTCTTTTTCAATAAATTCAGTTACAATTTCTTTGATTACAGTGATGCCCTAATATGTGAGAACTATGTTTAGTAAGGTCATTTAGTTTTAAAGGAGGCTTTAACCATATACAATTTCTATGGTTAAAGTCTCCTTTAACTGCAACTAACTGATAGACTCATTAACCACTATTATTATAATAAGTATCTGTAGATGTAAATACTTGACTGCTATATCGCAAAAAAAATAAATTAAGTATTCGTAAAAAAAAACTAAAGCCAACGGTGTTAACTAATAATAATTTCCGTACTCCGGGACTATTGGGTTTGTCAACCTATTTCAATGCCGTGCGGGCCGTGGTTCCTCGGCGTCACGAATATACCATGGATGGGCACGTGATACCGCGGGTAGTGTCGGTGCGAGATCTTGGTGTCACTTAGCATATTGTCCTCTGTATGACTTGTGTCGATACTCAGAGTCGTTACTTGGGACTAGTGAATAATTTGTCATCCACGCTAATGGACAGGTATAAATTTGGACCCCGTCAGTCAAAATAGGGCGGGCTGCTTAAAAGCAATAATTTTGTTGTTGGTGGTGGTGACTAACTGGTTGTTGAGTGACGTCTCTGAGTGTGGAAATTGTGACTACATTGTTGTATTGGGTTCCAACCTGTAAAAACAAATGTAAGTGGAAATAGTGAATAAATAAATAAATAAATAAAAAAAATAATAAATATTTTAGTAATTTTGAGTACTATAGGTACAGTTAAAAATATCACGCGATTGGTTGACTCACGAGTTGTAAGATCACGCACGACTATGAGTTATCCTATTCTTGATATGCATAATGAGGTGTTTACAATTGCTCTAGCTTGTTTATTAGAATTTTACGGAAGTTTCTCTGCATTCTCTGCACCTAACGACCTTGTTAGATAGTTCCAGCTTTTTTTGAGTACTTCCAAATTATTATTTTTAGGGTTTCGTACCCAAAGGGTAAAAACGGAACCCTGTTACTGAGACTTCGCTGTCCGTCCGTCTGTCTGTCTGTGTGTCTCCAGGCTGTATCTCATGAACCGTGATAGACAGTTGAAATTTTCACAGATTATGTATTTCTGTTGCCGCTATAACAACAAATACTAAAAACAGAATAAAATAAATATTTAAGGTCCCATACAACAAACGTGACTTTTTTGTTAGATATTGATAACGGCAACAACGACAACGCTTGAAATATTCACAGAATATTTAATTATATATATATATTAAAAATAAATAATTACATTAAAATAAAACAAATATTTAAGGGGGAATCCCATAACACAGACATGATTTTTTTGCCGTTTTTATAGATAATGGTACGAAACCCTTCGTGCGCGAGTCCGATTCGCACTTGGCCGGTTTTATTTTGTATACGTCGATAGTGGCAAACAGCTATGATGGTAAGCGGGTACCATAGCCTACGAAACGTGCGCAAGTCTTGCAACACCGACTATCAAATGCGCGTTGCCGACCCTTTAAAATGGGAATTCGAATCGCTGTGTCGACAGCTATAGGGACAAGCAGGGTACCCCCGCTGTCAACACAGCGCATCCTTAGGAGCTCTGGCGACCTTATTCACCAGTGGAACAGAACGCTACGGAAGAGTAGCGTTATTCGGATGTGGTGCTTATTCTGTAAGGTGGAGATAGGTACTTACCAGTCGGGCTGCTCTAGATTTGAACGAGTTATCCCGCTGTGCTCTACCTCTCTTAAAACTGAGGCACTTATCATGCTCCTCACCCTTGAGGCTTAGGTACTTGAAATGGATTTAATCATTTCCATAATTAACGATGACCTAATTCTATAGCCAGTAGGTATTTGTAACCTCTTATTACCAATACACAATTATTTTAAAACTTACAGATAACCTTTGCCGTAAAATAAACAATGTCAGTACATATTCTTGTTTAATTGAGTAACAATCGACAGTCGCTCCCGTGAAAAATTACAATCAACATCTTTGTCACTAAATAAATTTAAAAAAGAATTTACTTAATTTTTTTTTCTAATTTCCTATTTTGATTTTCGAATGTCATACGAATATAGCGCGAAAATTACCGTGACAAAGATGGCGGAAAACGGTGATGTTTTTAAAAAAAGTTTTAATGGCAAATGCACCTTGGGTGTGAATAAAAGGACGACGAGTTCGATCGCTAAAAAAGCTGAAGCTTATTTAAATGCAGTTAAAAAAAGTGTAGGAACGCCGCCAGGTCTGTTGTTTTATTTAACATTTTTAAATCATAAGTACAATTTTCTATTATTTCGGGAGAATTAAAAAATACAGTCATTTAATGATTATGTTCATGAAAGCAATTCAGTGTTTTTTCTAATGGTGAGTAGTGAGTATATACTAGAGCATTTACTTGTAACAGAACAACGAGCCGCTCTATTACCTGTATTGTACTGTACCATTCGTAAGAACGTTACATTACACAGAAATGCTCGAGAAATGCTCTATAGTCTATACTCACCCTAATATATGACCAATAATGAATTACCTGTTAAAAATTGTGCGATTTGATTAGTAAATAATATATATAGGTATAACCGCGGCGCTAAACTTAATTTTTTAATTTAATCTGACCTTGTCGGACTGACCGGATCTTGAAATTATTTCAGTAAAATTAACTTCCAGCTTTTGTTTAGTTTATGAAATATAAGAAATATAATTCACAAACTAAACTTTAAAAAATATGTATTACAATTCAATCATTTTATATTAAAACTCCTATCGCGAGCATTAATTTTAACAATAACTTGTTTATTGAATCATTTTTATGAGCCAAACGAAACAAGAGATACTTCGATCAGCTTGCACGGTCGCGCACTGCATCGTAAAACATCGTCAAAACAATGATAAGATTATAATATTGACGTGCATGCATTTATGTATTATAAAATAGGTAATAATACTATTTTAAACATGCACTATCAATCTGAAGTCTGAAGTCAAGAACATTAAGAAAGTAATTATGTAATTTTGGTGGTAATAGATTAGTGCGCTAAACCTCTACGCAGGATTGTAGTAGCTAGCCTACGAACTACGCTACGGCTGGGTTACGGGCTACGAGCCTACGTAGCCTACGTAGTCATACACTGCATAATGCCATAGTAATAATATTATTATTATAGTCTTCTGGAAAATGGTCTTGAAAGTTATAAATAAATGAATTCTGTTATTATGTCTCTCGCGTTATTTACAATATTAATGAATCTGTTAAAATTATTTAAGCAATTGTAAAATTTAACATAACTGTTGGTATTTTAATTACAAGAATTCATAAAACGTGTATTTTGTTAACAGTGGCGAAGGTTGAAAGACCGAGTATACCGAAGCTGGAGGTGGTGCAGAGAGTGGCCGCCATACCCATCGTGGGGTCCGGCATTGAGGTCACGGAGAAGGTCTACCACAAAATAAGGGTGAATATTGGTTTAGGGTTATTGGATCAGGAGGATGGAGCAGACATTTAATATGTAAATACTTAAATAGAATAATAAGATAACTTAAAATATCTGACCAAGTTCTCGATGACAATCTTTGATGTGTTGTGACCAGTGACAGATTTTGTCCCCCTAAAGTAACATTCGTTCTTGGCTATTTCATTTCTTTATCTGTATCAATAAAAAGCTTAATTAAAGCTACTTTGAACGTAGTTGATGTGCCACCAAAAATAAGTGTGTTCGTATTCCTAACTACTGGTATACATAACAATATTGTGGTTATTAAATATTAAGTAAGTATAAGAGATTTAAAAATTATGAGGCTTATTCAAACTGATTCCAAATTTCGACTGACGCGGGTAAGACGCGGTAGCTCAGTTGGTTAGAGCAATGCTACGGTGCGGCAGAGGTCGCGGGCTATGTACCGGCCGCGGCAATCGTTTTTGAAATATCTTATATATTTAATACTTAATAATAAGATAAGCTTAACATGGCTTGGACATGTTTAAAATTCACAAAAATATACATTTATAACATTGTGTTATTCTTCAGGAGTCCAACCCGCTGATCCGCTGGTACTTGTCCCTCGGAGAGAAGTCGTTGGCCACAGGAGTGCAGCTGGCCTTGCCAGCAGTGTTGCTGTTCGAGACCCCCATCCACCAGCTCGACAAGTTTCTGTGCATGTCGCTAGATGTCGTCGAGAAGACCGTGCCGTCTATTAATCTGCCGCCGCAAGCAGTAAGTACCTATCTATCAGTGGCGTGTAGTGCCTACCTCATTTATTTATGTGGTAATGGTTAAAATAGTTTTATTGAATCTTATGAGGTAGGCACTGCTTACTTGACTACAGTCAAAACCGTTTACGACGACATCATTAAGAACAACATACCGGTTATAATAACCAAAATCATAGGTGACTGTTCCCTCAAAAATACCGCCGGTTATTACGACTATCGGTTTTTATAACGAAATATGTGGTCCCTTCGATGTCGATATAACAGATTTTGACTGTATATGCAATGCACGCCACTGCTATCTATAGGTATTCATATAATACTGAAGAGTTTTGTGTTTGATTGTTTGTTTTTTTTAACGCGCTAAACTCTGGAACCACCAGTTCGATTTGAATTATAGAGCTTCGACCAAGACTGTCCAGTACCCCTATCATGAGTTTTTTTGACGTATAGTTTCGTTAACGTAAGCATATATTGAATTTAAAATACAACAGTCCTAGAACATTTTGATAAAATTTTATACAATTTGCACATTTTAAAAAATACAGAGTAATTAATTAAGTATTTAATTTATATAAATATTGTGTAGTAAACGTATATTTTCAATTCAAAATATGCTTACGTTAACGAAACTATACGTCAAAAAAACTCACGATAGGGGTACAGTACATAATAATAAATGTTACAACTTATTCTGGAAAAAAATATTAGCACTATGGTTATCAGTTATCATGCATTTACTTGCCTGCATAAAGTAAGTAATAAAATTTCCATGCTGATAAAATGACCATTGCAACATTTGTGACCAATTAACAATGCTTTGATTCACTATTATCTACAGTTCTACACTAAATTAGGATGCTGTGTTGTGAAAATTGATGTCCGGTTGGGATGATTGTAACCATTGATATTGAAGTTATCGTCTCCGTTTTAGGTCATGTTAGTTCATGTTGTTAGTCACTTAACGTTCTGGTTAACAAATAGTTAAATATTTTTTCTCCAAAATAGTTTTAATTTTCGAAAGTGCAGCTTTAAATGCATCTTGTGTATGTTAGTCACGAAATATGATGGGACGGTTCGTATTCTCCGCCAACCAACTCTTACGCAAAAATTTATCAACACAGCCTCCTAAAAAAATGTCGCTGATCTTCCATAACTATTTAAAAAACTATTTAAAAAACATTTGCGACGTTGTACTGTTCGCAGATGATACCTCACTCATATTCAAGGTAGACAGAAAACGAGAAAATTTTGACGATGTGAATAGTGCACTCTCAAAAGTTACGCATTGGTTTACTATAAATAACCTAGTACTGAATGCTAAAAAAACAAAATGTATTAAATTCACGATGCCCAATGTAAAAAACCTTGGACCCAATATTGTACTCAATGGTGAGTCGCTTAAGGCTGTTGACTCAACAGTATTTCTAGGTATAACAATAGATAAGAAGCTACAGTGGGGCGCACATGTAGAGTGCCTCGCAGGAAAGCTCAGCTCTGCTGCTTACGCAGTTCGTAAAGTTAGACAACTGACTGACGTGGACACTGCTCGCTTAGTTTACTTTAGTTACTTTCATAGCGTCATGTCTTACGGGATTCTATTGTGGGGCAAGGCCGCAGATATTGAAAGTATTTTCATTCTCCAGAAGCGAGCTGTTCGAGCTATATATCAGTTAGGTGCAAGAGTTTCCCTTAGAGACCGTTTCAAAGAGATTGACATTTTGACAGTTACATCTCAATTTATTTTTGCTAACATAATATATATAAGGCAAAATATAAATCTTTATACTAAAAATAGTGACGTACATAATCTCAATACTAGAAATAAGCATAAATTATGTGTTCCTTATCATCGATTGCACAAGGTACATGATTCATTTTTGGGGCTCGGCATACGCATTTATAATAAACTTCCTCTTTACTTATTGGAACTCCCGTTTTCTGCTTTCAAAATTAAAATCAAGGCTATCCTAGTTAAAAAGGCATACTATACGTTAAAGGAATACTTCGACGATAGAAATTGTTGGTCGCTGTGATGGGCACAAGATGACTCTGAATTTGATGTTTGAATTTATAAATATTTTACACCTTGACATTCAGTATACTAGTTTACAATGTTTAATGTTGACATAATGTATTGTTCTCTATTTCTTCTCTTTTTTACGAAGAGTTCATGTAACAGTGTGATGCAGTTAACTAGTGACCTCGGACAGTTTTATTAGTTCTTTAATTTTTCCTCTTGTCAGCAGGTTCGTCATGCTCCCTTAGACGTCATTGCTTGCGGTGGCGTCATTGGTCGGGTCACCCCCTTCCCTTTAAAATGGCGAGGGAGGTGATGGCTGGCCTCTGCGTCATACTCGTGAACGGGTGCTGCTTGTGGTGACTGGTCGTCTTGTTGACTGAGCTCAGTTAATTTAACATACCTAGTACATTGTTGAATTATCGAGCCCCTGGTCCTAGATTATCATGCATTACATTTGACTGCCAAATAAAATTTATTTGTCTTTAAACTGCCCTTGTAGCCTGGCACACGGCCTTCATTACCGATTAATAATAATTTATCATAAAGCATTTTGTTGTGCGCACTTATATCTTTCTTCTTATAGATTTCTTTGATTAGGTATATTGACGGGTGTCAGGTTACATCATTATTTCTTTACTGTTAAGTATATACTTAATTATAATTTTTTTTGTTGTTTTAAATCTCAGTTTTACTGTTTTGTTTTATATAACTTTTACATAAAAGTAATTGACAGACAGAATTGTGTTGCTGCGGAGTTTGTTGCGCCGTTTCTTCTTCGCAGCTAAAACACTAGGAAGCGGTGAAGGGCGGGCGTTTTTGGGGGCTGTCTTATGTATATTTTGACGTTCAAAAAGTGCTAATTGACTTTAGCCCAGTTTGAATAAATGTCTTTTGAATTTGAATTTGAATTTGAATAACACTAGGTAACGGTCGTATGTAGGTATGTGTTGGATCTATCATCGTTCCGTTGTAAAAAAGTTGCGTTAGGCGATTTGCACACCGCACCGCATCACGCAGCGTAGCGCTGGAGTGCGTGATCTTCCGTTGTTTGCAATTTAAGTACAATTGTATCGAAATCACGCGTAGTGCAACACACTGAAAACGCATTCACGCGCGGGGCTTTTGTTCCGTCGCCACTGTGGTCGCCACGCACCCCGCAGCGTAGCGCGGGGCGGTGTGTGATTCGCCTTATAAAGAAGTTCCGTTGTAAAAATGTCTAAAGACCGTGCTAGAGACCATTTAAATAGTCTAAGATAAAATATGTCGTTGATCTTCCTTAGCACTGCAGCCATCTAATATCTATAAAGTTTTAGAGAACCAAGAAGCTTTAGGTATATAAGCAATTTGAACTATTACGCCACATTTTTTGCCAACAGATGTATTCAGAGACTCGTCGGTTCGTCCTCCGCCGCGCCGACTCGGTGAAGCAGCTGGGCGAGGCCGTACTAGACTCTCGCGTCACCGCCGTCACAGCCACGGCGCTGGACCGCGCGCTGACCACGGCCGACAAGTACGTCGACAAGTACCTGCCGCCCGACCAGCAGGACGCTACTGACGGTGAGTGTTACTGCCAGGTAGTAGTGAGACAGAATGGAGGGATGAGGTGGAATGTTCCTCCTTGTGAATATAAAGATCTCCCACACATTGAACATTCCGTACACCCTCAATCTAATACTGCTATTCGTCACTCATCACACAGCACTAATCTAAAACACTGTATTTATTTCATCGATCGCGATCGATCCGTCGCTGCGTGATGTTTTAATTATGGTCAATATGATCAAACTAAACCATCAACCTCAATAGCGCCTCGTCACATCTCCCTTGTTTCTATGATCTGAGGGGTCAAAAGACGCGGCTCATCGCGGCCTCGAACGGTGTAAAATTCACGGACTTATCTTTTGTGTAACCATAGGGGATTTCAGGGTGGGTACCCTACCCTGAAATTGTAGGCACATAAAGACTTTTAAATGTCGGGGGTTGGCTTGGCAATCAGCAATACCTGCGTTGTCCTAAGGACAGCAAAAATCATCATGAATTCCTCGAAATTAGTCGAAAAAGGACCATTGCTTGTCTATTTCGTAAGTCACAAAAAAATAAGTGTAATTGTTGTGTTCATGACATCCTCGTTATTAAAGCCAATAATTTCTGATAAGATAAATCATTTTGATACAGGACGGTATGCAGATCGAGCCGATAGCCCCAAAAAGTAATTGATTAAATAGTTGAATGATCTCATTATTTCTTTTGTTTTAATCTTTGGGGAATAAACATGCCTGTTGAAACAAAATAACAATAACAATAAACAATAAACTTTATTGGCAAATAAAATAACAACCAACAAAATTGCAAACCCAACAGTAGGTACTGGAACTTGCTCAAATCAATATACTTAGTAGGTACAAAGTTATCTCAGAATAATGTAAAAGTATGCGGTTGTTCAAGAATAATTCACCCTGACCTCCGTACTAGTAAATACTGTATCACGGTAGGTCAGTTTTCCTCGTTCTCCAAACAATCACACACTTATGCTTTAAAAACAGTGAACTCGACGCCATTTACGGTCGACCACTTTTCACCCTTATGTTCTTAGTAATAAGGGCGAAAAGTGGTCGACCGTAAATGGCGTCGAGTGTACTTATCAGATGTTTCTGAAAAGTATATCTTTTAAAAGCACCTAAAATACCTATATAAGAATTCCTTCTAAAAACATTATTTCAAACCTATTTAAGTACGATATCTATTAATAAATTATTACTCATAAATCATACGCAACATAAATAACAGCACAATACGATGTGATGACCAATAACGGTTCCACTTTAGTGCGACCACGGCAGATTCCAGACAGCTCTAACGATCGGTCGCAAGGTTACAAGATAACTCCTGTCTGAACCCCGTCTGATTGCTCGCCTAATTAAGAAAGCTTATAAATTACTCTATTGTCCCTTTATAATTAGTCCATATTCCAATGTAATAAAGACTATATTATCTATTCGGTCCCTAATTAATGAACAAGCAATAACTGTTACTTTTAACTGTTATCTGTTTGGAACTGGTGACAAATTAGATGCGATATCGCTGCACTGGACTCTGCGCCCATTCATGTGCAGTCTGCAGAGAATTATTTAATGATGTTTGAATTATAATTAGAATATGATAAACGCCTAATTTGTCTTTTGTACATCCATTGCTGAAATGGTCCAGTTTACACTGGCTATGAGAGCTTCATCATACCTCCTGCGCTCATCCCAATTTATTTGTGGTCGGTGCAACATTACTTTTTCTTCCATACCTACATCTCTATCAGCCGTCATCTCACTAGTCACCCCCTTTCTGGCCATTATCATCTTCCAAAAAGTCTATCCATCGCTTTCTTGGTCTTCCTCTATTCTTATAGCTTTACACATTCATACTCGGAACTTTTCTTGCGACATTTTACTTATTAGTCCGCATTACATACCCATACCATGACAAACGATTTCCACACAACTTTTCGGTCGGCGGTGCTACTCTGACCTTATTGATCAATAAAACCTGAAATCCCCAAAGGTTGTTCCTGGCCAGCACTCTTCGATTTCCACAAAAGAATTGCACATTTGGAGTATGGTTTCCCTAAAGCACCTAAAGGTATATGTCGCCGACACCGATGGCAAATTTTTTACAATAACATTATTTTCAAATAGAAAGTCACAAAAAACATCAGAGTGCCTAGTGCGAGTTTTTCTAACATATTCGATCGCGCGAAAGTCATAGTCAACGACCAATCAAACATCGGCTTGTGCTCGAAAGTGAAGACGCTAAAGGCACGTGACGTGATTGGTTATTCCATTCACTCCGCGAGATGTTTCGATGGTATCTAACTCGCACTCAGCACTCTGTTTACTAGAGTACAAACATCGACGTCGACAACGGTGTCTAAGGGCTCTTTCAGTTTAGACGTTTGTTCCGGTCTGCTGCCGAGCTGGTGTCGTACTGCGCACGCACGGTTATTTTTTCACATACAATTGACGCATTTGATAGCGCCGTCCTGCTGTCGTGCGTGCGCAGTACGGCGTCGCACGACAGCCCGATGGCGCTCTCAAAAAACGGCAGCAGTCCGACACCAAGGGCCTTACCACAAAAAAGATAAACACCTTTAACACGAATGCTACCAAAAATAATACCTACTCACTTGTTTTAGACAAGTTAGTTCTAAAACAAGTGCCTATTATTTTTGGTATCATTCGTGTTCAACAGATGTTTATCTTTTTTGTAGTACGGCCCTAACGTCTAAATTGAAGAGCCCTAACCTAGTGTCCTTACCGTAGTGGTGATCATAGTGACGAGCCCGGACGCGGTGGACGGCGGCGACAGCGGGCGCGCTCTCGCCGCGCAGGCCGTGCAGCACGGCGCGCGCCTGCGCAGGAAGCTGCAGCGCCGCCTCACGCGCCAGGCGCTCGCCGAGGCCAAGGCTATCAAGGAGCAGATCCATGTGCTGGCTTACGTCGCTGAGCTGGTAAGTTTACGCAAATATTAAGTACTGGAAATTGACGCTCCTAAAGTGTCTCTCTTATTTTCTTTTAGATTCCTTATAGGGTTAACTAACGTACCAGAAGTGGACTCATATGTCAATTGTAGTCACAGCCAGTTACCACTCGAACCATGCTCTCACTCAACTCACGCTCAGAAAGAGAGAGAGAGTAGAGCGTGGTTCAAATGGTAACCGGCTGTGGCTACGATTGCAATAAAAGCAAGAGGGGAAAATCTACTATCTAGAGTAGTCTTTCCAACTTACAGTATGTTCCGTAGGAAGAAAAGGTCATGTGTCGCAGTGTTAATCTTTTTTTACGCTACCTCTTTAGTAGGTTTCCTCCTGCAGATCTTTAAAACACTAGAGCATATAACCTAAATACGGTAGGTACTCAAAATTAAAACAATAGCGGAGTCCCTTAAAACTCACGGACATCAAACACGCACACATTTTCTGGTCAAACCGAAAGGATGGTTTTCAGAGCAGGAAAATAAGACGACAGAAAAACACGGAACACAACTATTTTTTTCTATTGTGCATTAAGCATGAAACTTAGTTGGTTAACTAATTTTCTAGATTAGTTAACCAACTAAGTTTCATGCTTACCTAGTTACTTCATATTTTTGGACTAACCAGAATGAATAATCCTTTCCATCACAGATAGCCACAGACCCGGTCCTCGCTTGGCAGAAGGCTAAGGAGCTGTTCGCGAACCTGAGCCAGGCCGAGCCTGAGAACCAGGCGCGGCCCGCCACGCTGGAGGAGCTGGTGGTGCTGCTGGCGCGGGAGACGGCGCGCAAGATGGTGCACCTCATCAACTACACGCACAACGACCTGCCCAAGTGAGTGGCGTGGAGGATGTAGGGAACTTGCTGAGAAAACATAATTTAATTACCTTTCTATGGACCAATTTCAACATCGTTAGATAACATTTACCAAGGAATAAAGTTGAGATTTGACAGATTTTGTTTAGACAATTTGACAAAAATATCTTTGAATAAAGTTATCTGACGATGGTATAATCGACCCAAAGAAAGGTCTTGAAGTTGTCTTGAAAACTATGTACTTACTTTGAAGCGTAGCGGAGACCAATCATAAATCTAAGCCTAATATCCCTTACTGCATTGTTCTAGGAACGTTCGTCAAGGTCTGACGCTTGTTACAAAAACCCTGAATGCTGCAACCGAAGCTCTGATGAAGGTAAAATAAAATAAAAACCGGACAGAGTGCGAGTACGACTCGCGCCCTGAGGGTTCCGAAATATGCAATAGCGCCATCTATGCCGCTGTTACATCATAGTAGTTATATCTTGATCATAGATGGCGCTATTACACACTTCTAGTGTCGCCATCTATGAGCAGATGGCTCCACTCATGGTCACGACAGACGGACAACAGAGTGATCCTATAAGGGTTCCGTTTTTAGTTTTGAGGTACGGAACCATAAAAAGATCGCGTGCGGTAGCTAGACCCCCGTCAGAAATAAAGTTCCTTACGCCTCCTAGAAAGAGACAGAGAAAGTCGTATGGAGAGGGCATAACGCTTTTTCCTTATTAAACGATATCTACAAGTCAACTCCAAATCCGTTCCAAAAAAAAAAAACCGGCCAAGTGCGAGTCGTACTCGCGCACCGAGGGTTCCGTATCAATTTTGGACGTATAAAGTGAAAAAAACCGGACCGCATAACTAAGTTTGTTTGTCAAGTAATTTTGATGATTTTGAAAAAACTGTAATAGTTAGGAACATCATTTTATTTTTGGTGCAATATTTGGGTCAATTCCTATTGACTCTAATTATTTCAGATTTTTCGCTCCGCAAACTTCGGAGATAAGGGGGTATTTATTTATTTTATTCAGGGTATATATTTATTCAGATATTTTTCATCATAAGTCGAAAACTGTGAGATTTAAAATAAAAATATATTTTGAAATGTACAAATCAAGCCCTTTCATATGATATGTCACTTGACCTAGTAACCCCACTTTAAAATTTCGGACTGTTCCAAATTTCAAGTCGATAGCTTTAGTAGTTGCTGAAATAAACAGGTGTGACAGACAGACAGACAGACAGACAGACAGACCGACAGACAGACAGACAGACGAAGTCGCACCATAAGGGTTCCTTTTTTACCATTTTGGTACGGAACCCTAATACATTGCAAAAAACATAGAATGCACACTTACCGGCAAATAACTTGAACATTGACCTTGACTGCGCAATAGCCGATTTTGTGCATTTTGACCCTTAATGCATGAAATCGTACATGCGCAGACTTTCCCCACTACGCTGCAAATGTTATAGTTATTTGCCGGGTACTGTATCACCACTTAGTTCCACTGATGTTATAGTTATTTGCCGGGTACTGTATCACCACTTAGTTCCACTGATGTTATAGTTATTTGCCGGGTACTGTATCACCACTTAGTTCCTCTGATCTTATAGTTATTTGCCGGGTACTGTATCACCACTTAGTTCCACTGATGTTATAGTTATTTGCCGGGTACTGTATCACCACTTAGTTCCTCTGATCTTATAGTTATTTGCCGGGTACTGTATCACCACTTAGTTCCACTGATGTTATAGTTATTTGCCGGGTACTGTATCACCACTTAGTTCCTCTGATCTTATAGTTATTTGCCGGGTACTGTATCACCACTTAGTTCCTCTGATGTTATAGTTATTTGCCGGGTACTGTATCACCACTTAGTTCCTCTGATGTTATAGTTATTTGCCGGGTACTGTATCACCACTTAGTTCCTCTGATGTTTGCAGTCTGTGCCCATGGAGACCGCGATGTCTGAGATGAAGGGATGGCGTAGCAAGCTGGAGACACTGCTGCAGCACCTGCAAACCGCTTCCAAGACCTACCTGGTAATATAAACAAACACACGATTATGGGAGTTCGCCTGTGGCGACTTTTTGCAGCTGTAAAGTCGTTTGCATCCATGCAGTCGCGCATTGCTAATGCGAGAAACGGCTAAAAGTAGCGATGCAGATGCGCGCACTACTGAATCGCTTCAAAAAGTCGCCGTGTGCGACCTCCCTTATATTAACTGCTGGCACCACAGATATATGAATATTTTTTAATTTTATTCCCAGACGCGTGTCGCCGGTTCGCAGTCAATGTCAAAGCATCCAATGCAATTCAAACGCGCGCTCTCGATGTAGTGGTGTCATGTAAGACACCACCTGTCTTACATAATTTGCTCGAAAGCGGCAACAAGGTCGCGCGCCTTTGCGACTTCTATTGACTTGTTATTTAGTTCCCACCTAGTTAGGTTTCCTATTCTGATACCTATGAAAGGAACATTTTGTATCCAAACCAAATAATATTAATGCAAAAGTAATTCTGTGTGTTTGTCTGTTACGTTTCACGCCTATCCATGCTACCAATTTGTAGGGCCAACAATCGGGTCGACTTTTAACCCGATTTTATGACCGACTAATCGCACACGTCATGTCCGTCACTTTAGTTCCCTAGTGCACACGAAACGGCCGACTGTCGGTGAGTAAGTAGTATGCGTCAGCGCATAATTTCCGAACTTTCCATTTTCCACCGACAATCGTGTCGGCTGAGCTGCACCGATTTTTTTGGACCGACTTTTTGTAGGTCGTGTGCGTTTCCATATTGCAATCTGTACGTATATTTGGTACAAAAAATAGGCAAGGCCGAGGACTGATTTTAATGTGGTCTAAAGGAGCTACCTTTAGGTCACTTTAACGCTGTGGGGAAGGACATAGAGAATACTTACTTTAATTTTATAGTATTAAGCGCAGGCCACACCGCCAGCTAGCGAGCGAGCTAGCGAGCCGGGCGAGGCATCGTTTCACCTCTCTTGATACTTCGGTTCACACCGCGAACTACAGAGATAAGCTACGTCAGCGTGTAAAATGCCTCGCCCGGCTCGCTCGCTCGCTCGCTAGCTGGCGGTGTGGCCTGCGCTTTAAGCCGAGACTTCGACGTCCCGAACTGATTAATTAATCGTATATTGATTAAGTTTATCTTTCGTGGTAGGTACCGTTGGAGGAATCCATATCAATACAGGTACTACAATATTCCAACATGAATTCAATATCTATTAATATATTTGCAGTTTAACTGAACTTGCCGTCGTCGTTAATTGATGGCGCTATATCTACAAAATTTCAAGCTATTCAAGCTAACGTAAAACAATCTACCCTCTTCTTCAGGAACACTTGGCCATATTTTTGGCGGGAAACGAGGAACGTGAAAAGATCGCGCCGCGGTCTACGTACGAACAGCGTGACGATTTAGCGGCTATCAACGGACTCAACTAATATTTTCGAAGATTAGAATTAACTTGTAATTAAATATAAAATATTAATATTGTTAAACTGTGCCTAATACTTTATCAGTTTTCGCCTTATTTAGAAATGTTATTAAGATCTAAGGTTATTCTTGTTTATGTTCTCACAACCTAATAATATTGGTGCTGATTCTGTTGAACATCGCACTAAACTAATTTTAATCACGCTTTGTCTCTTTCTTACAAATACCATTGAAAAAGGACAGAAAATATTAAGAACTGTCAAATTAGTCTACGCCCGTCATTGACATGACAGAGTGCAGTGATAGCCTAGTGGAATAACCATGTGCCTCCCACGGCAAATGTTTCGAGTTCGATCCCGAGGCACGCACCGCTGACTTTTCGAAGTCATGTGCGTATTAGAAATTAATTATCACTTGCTTTAACGGTGAAGGAAAACATCGTGAGGAAACCGGCATGTCCTAGAACCAAAAATTCGATGACATGTGACGTCCACCAACCCGCACTGGGCCCGCGTGGTGGACTACACTGCCCACTCCCTCTCACAGAGGAGGCCTGTGCCCCAGCAGTGGGAACATTATAGGCCGATTATGCTTATGCTTATGCTTGTCATTTACGGGAAAATTGTCGTGACCTTTTGCGATAACATCTAAATTGACATCAAAACTATTCAAGTGGACTAATTTGACAGGATTAAATTATTTCTATCCCTTTCTCATGTTTTTTATTAGAAAGAGACATAATGAGACTAAATTAGTTTAGTTGGTAAACAACAGAATCGGCACCAATAACTACCTACCTATCTTTTATTTCCGGACTTTTGTATTATTTGTCAAACTTTTTTAATGGTCCCTAGAGTGCATAATAAACCTGCGTGAGCTCAATAATATAAAAGACATCTGAAAGCACGGCTTTAGGCTTTAAAATACCATAAAGTGATCCCATATTAACTTACCCTCGTATTAAATGATACAAATATTACGTCGTAAGTAGAGTTTAAGGATACCTAGTGTAGGAAATCATTGAACTCATCCTTTCCTAAAACTTCACGATCCTTCGTTTAGGCAGTCACGGTAGGAATAATAGTTCATTTAGTCATTTCATTAATTATAAGTTTTATGTAGTGATTGTGCGAATACTTATAACTAACTAACATAAATTATGCTATTAAAAGATATTTTCATGGGGCTCATGAATACGTATCTAATATTTTGATAAAATATATTTTATACTTACTATCCTAACACTTGTTTTATTATTTACCCTTGATCCTAAAGTTGTCCCTCAATATAAATTGACCGGCGCGCCAGGCTCCTGAAGTTCGTCCGTCATCGTCGGCCTGATGTTATTTTGTTGCGCAAGTTATTTTAATTCTGTGATATTCATCCAAATTAAATGGTATACAGGGCAATTTTGGTCTAAATTAAATACTGGAGATGACTAACACATTTATTTAGATAAGGATTAATACCATGTTAGTAAAAACACCTTTGCAAATAAAGCATTATTTTAGACCAAAGAAAATCATAAAAATGGTTATTGTGAGTCAACCTTAAATGTATAGACATATGCTATCGCGGACTTTTTTGTAGATCTTTTTAAGGTGTACAATACTGTAGTACATTATTTTGATCTATCTCGTAGGGTTCAGCCAGCGTTTGCAATGTAAGCGCAAAAAAATGTGTTTATTTACGACATCACATTAGAAACCTCTAAAATTATCAGTGTTTCTCTACTATGTTATGCATGTATTATACATATAAACCTTCCTCTTGAATCACTCTATCTATTAAAAAAAACCGCATCAAAATCCGTTGCGTAGTTTTAAAGATCTAAGCATACATAGGGACAGACAGACAGGAAGCGACTTTGTTTTATAGGTACTATGTAGTGATAGTGATTCTACTCTTTGCATGTGCTAGTCTTGCCATCAACGCAAGCGCATTATACAGCAAACATTTAGGCTGACTGTCCACTGGAGCGGAGGGAGTGGAGATTTAATGCTATCCCATTGGTTAATAATTTAGCTTCGCTAATGGGTAATGGGTGTGGTGGTACCTAGTACTTTCTCGGATGAGCTCTTTCGCAGAGAGCTCCAAATGTCATATTCGATTATAGTTTACTTTACGCCGACTGTACACGGACTGCTCGACCAGTCAAATTCAACCGCTTGAAGCTGCCATTGATAACTGGTGCAGTAGCTTGTTTCTAACTTCATTACTTGTATTTTGCACGCCGCATGTGGCAGAATATGTCGGAACTTTAAAACTATAAGACCATTGTACATACCATGTTCTAGCAAATAAATGATTTGAATTTGAATTTGAATTTGAGCAGTCGGTATCAACTGCTCGACAAGTCACAATTTTAAATCAAACAAGAAGCGAGCGGGCAAATGAAGAGCGCGGGTGGAGAGGTAAATGGTTCAATTTATTATATCCTATCTATTAATTCAACTTTAAAGCCGTGTCTCCTGCGCCCTGTTTTCGTGTTCGACGAACATCGAAGAGTGAACAGTGAACGATAAAGGGGCGTGGTCTACGTGTTTTGACGACTAAAAACACTCAAAATACGTAGACCACGCCCTTTTATCGTTCACTGTTCACTGTTCGATGTTCGTCGAACACGAAAACAGGGCGCAGGAGACACGGCTTAATACTTTCAGCAATACGAGCAGAGTGAGGTTCAAAGAGAATGTACTACCCAAACCGCTCTCTGGATGATGGTGTTCGCTGTACTGCTGTGCTGTGGTCAATCACGTATCTGATGGTGGTGACTATGACCATGTGCTTCGACATCAGCTTCCGGTCCGTGGCGAGTTTCACCGGCTTGGTACACTGGTATAATGGGACGTCTCTGATGATAACTAACGATGGTCATACAAGATACCTAACTAATAGCTAAATTGTGATGTGTTCTAAGTGTTCTAAGTTCTAATAAAATATATAGTTCGTTCAGATTTTTTGTTAATTTATTATTGCATAGGATGTAAGCATTTTAGAGACACTAGATAAAACTAAAAGGTTAATACCATAAACGGTAAAAAAAAAATTGCTGGTGATTAAAAGGATGTAGAATAGTATAGATAATAATAGTAGTAGATGTAAGTTGTATAGAATATAATAGTAGTAGATGTAAGTAGTATAGAATATAATAGTAGTAGATGTAAGTAGTATAGAACATCCAGCTGATTAATTTATGCAATGAAATCCATAGACATAGGATCTGTATTATCTGTGCTATCCTTTGTCATTGATTGGAAAAGCGCGGGAACCTTGAAACGAACAAGGCGCCAAATCGTGAAACTTTGAAAATTAATTTGATAAGTACTGTTAAAGTGCCTCAAAATTTGTTGTAAATTTAAAATAATAGTTGTATATATTAGTGTAAATAGTATAATAAACAATGGGGGGAACGGGTAAGAAAAGAAAAAAAGCGGAGCCCCCTGATGGTCGTGCAGGACGGGACATCATGGAGACTTCTTCCGACTCCGATGATTCAGCAGACCACAGCAGCAGGAAGTACCAAATATTTAAAGTCCCCGGATACTCAAGGAGGTATCCTGAAAACAGCCAGAAAACAGAGTACATAGTATTCTTAACTCATCGGATTGAACGCCAATTTACTGATAAAGACAGACTGGCTATTTCGCATGCTATACGCAAACATTGCGTCACTGGCATATTGCATTTAAAATCCATAAATAAATTCAAAATAGGTATAACTTTTGATCTATCTAACAACGCCAATGTATTTCTACAAAATAAAAAACTTCTTGATGAAATGGCCTTAAACGCTACAATACCTGCTGTCGACACCGAGGTGACTGGGGTTCTTACTTCAGTCCCTACCGATCTTTCTAATAAAAGAATATTTGCTCTAATTGGAAGTTCCAGGAATGTAATTCAGGTGAGACGCTTCATGCGCCGCGTACAAAGCGAGGGTGGCGCGGTCACGTATGACCCCACTCAAACTGTTGCGGTTACGTTCGCCTCGACTGAGCTACCGCAATATGTCTACCTTGACTCCTGGAGGCACGAGGTAACCCAATACGTTCCTCCTGTTAAACAGTGCTTACAATGCATGAAATTCGGGCATATTGCTAAATACTGTAAAAATGAAATCGTATGCTCAATATGTACAGAGAAGCATAGTTATAAAGTTTGTATAGAAGATATTAAAAACGCAAAATGTGTCAATTGTGGTGGCAACCATGTATCAACATCAAACACTTGCCCACAAAAAAAAATTAAAATAGAGGAAAATAAGGTCAAGTCCAGAGCTGCTAAGTATTCCGACTTATTTAATGAACATTCTTTTCCAAAATTAACACAGAAGAACATTGAAACACAGATTATTAATTTGTCTAAATCAGATTTTTTTATGAATACTTTAACAAATGCTATAACTAAAATTATATTAAATCAAAAAGATAATCCCATTAATTCAAGCTCCATAAAAGAAATTCTGCAACAAACTTTCCGTACCAGTACTTCCACATCTAATAATGGATCTTAATATTATGCAGTGGAATGCACAAAGTATTTTAAGTAACAAACTTGTATTAACCCAATTTCTTTGTGAACATAACATACATGTTGCAATTATTTCAGAAACATGGTTAACACCTATCAAACATTTTAACATTAGAGGATACAAAATAGAAAGACATGATATTGGAAATAAACACAATGGTGTAGCTATTTTAATTCGCAATAATATAAATTACAGGAAAATAATAACATATTCTGACAATTCTCTACAAAATATTTGTGTAAGAATTACTGTAAATAATACAGAAATAAGTATTGTAAGTTTCTACTGTCCAACAAATTGCACTCCATCCTTTGACAAACATAAATTTGAATCTTTAATCAAATCTGTGCCTGAACCAATGATATTTGCTGGAGATTTCAATGCCCATCACACATCATGGGGATGTAATTCTACAAATCCTAGAGGTAGGGATATTTTAGAAATTGTTGATGAGAATAATTTGGTGTTAATGAATAATGGTGAAGTGACAACTGTTGGTTCTTTAACGTGGCGTCCAAATGCCTTAGATTTGTCCATAGTTTCCCCATCATTGGCTCTTTCTTGTGATTGGTCTGTTCATTGTGATCCTCTTGGCAGCTACCATCTTCCTGTAATTATGAAAGTTTTTATTAATAGTAATATAGATAACACTAGTAATAGCACAAATTTGCCCGCCTATCCTAACTTTAAAATGGTGGATTGGAAGATGTATGAACAAAATGTAGATTTACAAATATCTACTTTTCAGGATCAACATGTTGCTTTATTGGAAAGTTATACAGAGTTTTGTAAAATTTTGCATTCTGCAATTAATAAGTCCCTTCCTTATCATAGTAGGCCAGCTTCTTCCTCGGCTGATTATTCTATCCGTAACTCTTATAGGAATTCGGCAAAAGCCCCTCCTCTTCCTTGGTGGAATATAAAATGTTCAGAAGCAGTTCAAAAGTCTAAGTCAGCTTATATAAATTTTAAAATCAACCCATCAGATGAAACATTTATTGAGTTTAAAAGATTACAAGCCCTCAAAAAACTTACTTTGAAAACAGAAAGATCAAATAGTTGGGTTGAACTTTGCAGCTCCTTTAATCGATGTACGCCTCTATCCAGAATCTGGAAATATATGCGGAAATTTAATAAAACATATTCTTGCAACAATAATGATGTCAATTGGATTCAGGATTTTCTAGAAAAATTTACCCCAGATTATGTAAATAAGTCAAATTTCCCCATTGCCAGTGAGACAAACTCTGAAAATATATTTTTAGTAAAACCTTTTTCGATACAAGAATTGAAGTCTGCTGTTAATTCTAGAAAAGATAGTGCTTTTGGACTGGATAATATTCCATACATTATGATAAAAAAGCTTAGTGATAAGGGTATGCACACTTTTCTCAAAGTATTGAATAATTTGTGGTTGAACAATGCTATACCTCATTCATGGAAGTCTGATTGTTTGGTACCCATTTTGAAGCCAGATAAGCCTCGTTCTAATCCAGATTCCTATCGTCCTATTGCTCTAACATCCTGCGTTGGTAAAATTTTTGAACAATTAATAAAACAAAGGTTGGAATTTTACATAGAACAAAACAATATTTTACCTGCTAATCAATTTGGTTTTCGTAGGGGAACATCAGCTCGTGAAAGTATTTGTCAGTTACAGCTTGATATCCAAAATAGTTTAAATAACAAGGATTGCCTCATGTCAGTATTCTTTGATGTTGCTGGAGCCTTTAACAGTGTAAATATTGATGTCCTTTGTTCTGAATTACTTCTTATTGGAATTCCAAATAAACTTGTTCACTGGGTCCATGACTTCTTAACTGAAAGGAACGTTTATGTTAGATATAATGGTAAATTACATGGGCCAAGATTTGCTTCGGTAGGAGTTTGTCAAGGAGGAATTCTGTCTCCATTGATATTCATTTTGTACATACGTCGTTTAAATTTGGTTCTAGGTTCCAAAGTAAAAAATCTTCAATTTGCTGATGATTTAGTTGTGTATTTGTCTGGGAAAAATGTCAATAATATGACACAGTGCCTTAACAAGGCTTTGGAAGGATTGTGCACATACTTTTCTTATTTAAATCTAGACATAAATGCTGTTAAATCTAAACTAGTAGTATTTGGTAGAACTAGCAACTTCAGTTCTTCTGTTTATTACAATCAAGTTTCTATACCAATTTTTTATGAAGCTAAGTTTTTAGGTGTGACATTCACTCATAATTTGGTTTGGAAAAAATATGTTGAATTGATAAGTTCTAGAGCTAACAGAATTTTTAATATTTTGAAGACATTATGTAGAACCTCCTGGGGAGCTGACCCAAAAATATTGTTGTTATTATATAAATCTTTGATCCGTAGTCATTTTGAATATGGTTTTCTTTGTTTTGGTGGTGATAAAAGGTTAGTAGATATTCTTGATAAAATACAAAATAAAAGTTTGAGACTCATTACTGGGGCATTTAAAAGTACTCCAATCAATGCAATGCAAGTTGAATGTAAACTTCCTCCATTAAGTATAAGATTCTCTTACTTGAAGGAAAGGTTCCTATTAAAACTTTATAGTAAAAATAATAATCACTTGTTTTTCAATTTGAAACAATCATGTACATTATCCATTTGTAACTTCACATATATACTTCAGGGCTTTCCTCAATATGTAAATTTTCTTGAAACTCTGCAAATTCATAAGTCATCTATTCTTCCATGTTATCAGGGGGATTTTGACAGCAAATTTCCTGCAATTGACATCATTATTGATCACAAATTATCCACTAAAGAAGATGTATATAGTAAATTTCATGAGTTTGCCGATCATAGATTTGTGTATACTGATGGGTCTAAAACTGAGTCAGCAGTGTCATTTGCTATTTTTGATGAGCTATTGAATTCTGGTACTGGTTATAAAATAAATTCAAACACAAGTATATTCACCGCTGAGGCTGTGGCTATACTTGCTGCCCTGAAGCACATTAGGCATACAAATGATGGATGTTGTCAATGGGTAATAGTTAGTGACAGCATGAGTGTTCTTGAAAATCTCAAAAATAATAGGTTGAATGCTAACACAAACTATTTTATAACATTAATAAAAGAATCTTGGTTGCTTTTGTCATTTCATAATATTAAGGTTTTGTTCATGTGGGTCCCTTCGCATGTTGGTGTGATGGGCAATGAAAGGGTTGATTTTTTAGCTAGAGCTATAACAAATTCTGATGATGTCCCAGATTCAAGTAGTTTTCTCAACATAACTGTTCCTTGTACAGACATAGCTCCTCTGTTGCAAAAAAGGTCCATTGATATATGGAAAAGGCACTGGAATCATACAGTCCAAATTCAAAATAAAGGTATGTGGTATGCAGTATACAATATTCCCATAGGAACCATGCCATGGTTCTGTAAAACCAATACCTACATGAACAGGAAGTTTTACTCCACAATACTCAGGCTTCGTTTTGGTCACTGTCGACTGAATTATCATTTGTCTCGTCTGAAAATTGTACGCAGTCCTCTCTGTGATCACTGTAACTCTCAAGCAGAGCAATCTCTTGCTCACATTTTCTTTGAGTGCTCATCTTTTGGCATTCAGCGCCTTGTGCTGATGGATGAGTTAATTGAAATCTATGGTAGCTCTGATTTGGTACCGCGCTCCATTCAGGCTCTTCTTGTAAATAACTCGACGTATTTACCTTTGTTTAATTTTATTATTAATACAGTTGGACAAATTTAATTCATGGTGTTTATAGATTTAACTGTCAAGTGTACATAATATGTATATTATATAAATATCTTTTCATTGACTTTCATAAATATAATTAACCCGTCCCGCGCGCCACTTCTGATCTAGATACCTCTAGACTACTAAAACGTATCTAGGGCTTGTAGAAAATATATATATTTTTCTTGTTTACTATAATTAAATGGTTTGTGGTATTTTTTTTTACAAGCCCCGATAGTATACCAAGAATTAGAATATAGATAAATGATGTTGAACTAACCTGTTGATTTGTAGAAAAATATTTTCCTTGAGATTTGTTCCATCCCAATAATTGTGACACAAATACACTAACAATACACTGCACTCACACACACTATTCACATTTCGAATATATCACTGTGCACAGTATTAGTTTACGCGACGATTACATAAATTAGTTTTGTACAACACTCACTAATTACTTCCTAACAATCATTTGTTTACGCAAGAAAAACAAATGACTCCCGCGGCCATCATTACTGCGCAAAACACTAGCCGGCGGCCGGTTAGCGCATGCGCAAACTGGCGCATGCGCTAAAACGACGACGCGGCCATCATAGGTACAGTTGAGCTGACATGCATTCCGAAATGTTTTACGAAAATCTAATATAATATTTGCCTAGTAATACTAAATGAATTCGTTACCTACTAAATTATTATTTTGAGTTCAAGTGGGACTGAAGAAATGCTTCTAAAATGATATCCTCACAATTTACAAAAGTATAAGTCCTTAGTACTTACCTACTTATATTCAAAAGATAGTAGGTACAAACGATTTTCTCAAAGTCAAAGTGAAAACATTTACCTATCTCAATTAGACCATTTACAGGCACTTTTGAATTTTTGAATTGTCAAGCAATAGGTACCTACCTAGTTGTCTGTAAGTCACTTGTCCGTTAGTTGAAGTTCTCAAAAACTATCTACTGAACCAATTTCGATGATTTTTCACTAGGTGAAGTTATCTAAATACCTACCTACTTTCAGAAAGGTTTGAGTAGGTATATAATACATTAGGTAGGTAGGTAATCTTTTCTATGTACGGACACGGAGTTATATGCATAATTATACACACTACGTAGAAGATTTAGTGATGAACGAATTTGTGAACTCGGAATAAAGTAGGTAGGTACCAACTAAAAGGAAAAAGAAATAAAAACTTTTTTCCCAAAAGAAAAACCGACATCAAAACACTAAAAAGTACTTAGGTAAATAAGTTTCGGAAGTCGATTGCAAAAAAAACAAACTAAAACTTCCGAAACTAAAAGTAGGTATTTTTTCTAGACGCAGATTTTTCTACCATAATCAAGTTTCAAGCAAATCATGGACATAATTTGTAATTTAGGTAGGTATTCGTAATAATATCAAAAAGAGGCCGGGGGATCAGGGCTCGCTACCTCACGGCGGCGACGGCGGGGTGCAGCGGAGCGGTAAGTAATACGAAATGAGTGAGCGTGAGTGTTCGTGATTGCCAGTCCTACCAGTTCAGAGAGTCGCCATAATGGAACCCCGCAGTCCCTGCACCAAAGGCTGCTTGATTACGGTCGGTTCAGGACCACTAGCCTGTATCCATGCTCAAGAGTCTGGCAGATCTCGGAGGCGGGTATAGAGTGAGTACCTACTAAGTACTTACCTACCTACCTAACATGGCAAATATTGTCCAATAAAGTATGAAGGGAAGATTTTAACAAATTCAACGAAAAAAGTACGTAGGTATGGGTACCGGCACCACTCATGAGCACAAACGTCACCTGCGCATTAGCTGATTTTTGGTCTCTTTGGCGGAATGAAGAAGACAGGGGGCGCTGAGGCTGCACGCAATTGGTCCGTCAGTCGATGCTCTTCATCTATTGGACTATTCTTTATTACGTATTGTCAACTGTCTATTGTCTATTGGGCCGAAAATGTACATGCGCGATCTGTGCTCATGACTGACGCCGGGACCTATACCTACTTATGTAAAAGTACCTAAGTACTGTAGATGTGTATTGTGTGTGTAGTCAGTAGGTCCGGCAAAGATACGTAAAAACCTACCGTATTCATTTACGTGAATCACATAAATTAGTAAAACCTCTACAGTACCTAAGTTCTGTAAATTCGCATTAGAACGAAATTGATAAAACTGCCGGGTCAGTCATCGCGCCGCCGCCGCCGCCGCCCGTCGTTATGAGTGCTCGCAGCTGGTCTTAGACACATCATAAAAATTGAAAAATAGGTTGGTACCTACCTACCTATGTGTAGTAATCATATATGTATATGTCAGCGCCCTCTATTGGCATACCTACGTAATATGGGCAACCACCATGAAGACAGCTTGATGCAATGCAGCTCATACTTCGCGGCATCGTCGATGTCTTCGTTTGTTCAAGGATGGATAGATGGCGCTTCAGAAAACCTATAAAAGACATGCGCAGGCGCGCTGGAAGCTTCGCTACTGCAATATTCGCTTTATTGTAACTTGTACTTATACTTATACGATAAAGTGATGGATAATAGTAAAATTAATGAAGAAGTATAACGTGTAACTATGTGATGGTTGTGTTCTATGTGTAGTGTAAATTGCATACATTACTGGTAACTTATGCGGGAAAAAAAATAAAACAAGAATGACAAACTATAAAATATAATTATTTATTATATAACGGAAGAAAAAAAAACAATAAATTAAGAAACGAGGTAAAGTCCGTCATTTATTTTTACCATTATGTAGGTTTTTTCCAAACTGTAAGAGATAGCGAAAAATACTCAAAGGAGTCTCGGGGCCAATTTTGATAAAAACAAAAACTGCATCATTAGATTTTTATAAATTAATTTTCCTGAAAAATTCACTCTGAATATCGCTCAATGAATACAAAAGGCCACAAATAAAAAAAAAACTGAAGTATTTTATTGCAAAAATGAGGCCTAAATTTATCATCATTTTTTTTTATTTGTGGCCTTTTTGCATTTAGTGAACGATATGATAACGATGCGAAACTTTGGCCAAATACGCGAAGTGTATTGCAGGCTATATGATATGTAGGTATATGTCAGATCGACATAATTATTATATTTTATTTCATCCATTGCCGCACATGATTTATGTGCTGATCTTGGAAGTTCGCATGCTCGAATTCGTTTCAGCGGCGACGCGACGCTGCAAAAAATAATTGTGATTAGACAAATAAAGATAGGTACAAGTACGGCCGGCGCACGCTAGGCAGTTGATCTTACTACTATCCTTGTTGACTAGCTATCTAGACTACAGCATGGTAATTATGTGCTGTTTCCAAGAGAAAATTGGCACATACCGACACGAAGAAGAATTATACATATATACCTACATGACGAATGAATATATTAGGCAACACCCTGAAACATACAGCACACATGTTGTAAGTATGTACCTACTTACTGTTGACTGGTCCAGCATAGTATGGTTCCTCGGGAGCCACCAAGGTCCACCGTCCGTCGCGTGGGCAACGCGCCGTGATAAAGTGTGTCGGGGTGCCCACTACCCGGGAGCGCTGACGCGAGCGCGTATGGAAACACATTCTAAAAAACAAATAAAATGTTATTTCACATATGACCATTTTGCAAATAATAGGTATACAGGGTGGCACGTTAGACAGTAGAAACTCCTCATTATGAACAACTTCTACTATGAGAACAACCCGGAAATCGCAAAAAAAAATCTGCTGTTTCATACATTTTGTTGTGTGAACATAAATGTATGGAACAGCTGTTTTTTTTTTGCGATTTCAAGGTTGGGCCCATAGTAAGTTGTTCATGATGAGGAGTACAATGACCCCTTTCAATATTTCCACTGTCTAACCTGCCACCCTGTATAATGGTACCCCGTAATAATGTAATCGGTATACTGTAAATAGGTATATGTAGTAATGAATAGTGGGTATGTACCTATATTAGGTATAAATAATAATACATAATATATGTACCTACGTATAATAAAATTATAACACTCGTAAACTGTTATTTGAACTTATATCAATATAATATTATTATTGTTTATACCTATATACTTACATAATGTATGTAATACATAGGTATCTACTATTTGGATAAAATAACAAAAGAAAATAAAAATATTATATGTACCTATAATAAAATATAAACCAAAAAATCAAAATAAATTATTTGATTCAGGTCTCGATAGTACTTTTGCAAGCTGTGTCTAGGATGTCTATGTGTGCGTCAGCAATGCATGAGTAATTTAGGTACGCGTTTACTTCGAACACAATTTTCTAAATTTCGATGCAATAAAAGACTAAACTGATACTAAAAACAGATTCCTTGCTAAATTTGCCACAAACTTATCTATATTTCTCCGAATAAAGAGTACAATAACTAGATTTACTATCATCGAAAGCATCGGAGCACACCTACCACATAGCACCAAACAAATGTAAAACCACTTTTTTCACCAACATATTTTACAAAATGGCTAAAACAAATGGTTGAAACACATACTACACTAAATTTCCAGTAAATTGATGTATAAAACACATACCCGATCCGTTTGCGATCCATAATTATAACAGTTTGTTTATTTTCGATTACGCACACTTGACATTTCTCCGCAACAAATTGTAAACATGGCGGCTCGCGGGCCGCCGACTCGTACATTTTATTTTTTTACTCATTCAAATACGTTCGCATTGCACTGAAATTAACCTCGTATTATTGGCTAATAAGTGACCGAACCATATACATCATTAATATAACAGCCAATAACAGTAGAGAGACTGTAGAACGCTAACAAATAGCGGCCTTGCAGTGTGTTTCGCGCGCAAAATTCTTACGGACAACTGTTGTCCGCTGGACATTTTAAAGGTATAAGAAACTGATGAATTTATCTGGATTTGATTACCTATGAATTTCGGAGAATAACAAATCTAAAACACGGATTTTATTGAACTAAACTGAAGACTTTAAACGGATTTACTTTACATGGAAATAAGAAACTGATGAATTTATCTGGATTTGATTACCTATGAATTTTGTGGAATAACAAATCTAAAACACGGATTTTAATTAACTAAACTGAAGACTTTAAACGGATTTACTTTACATGGAAATATAAGAAACTGATGAATTTATCTGGATTTGAATATGTATTTGCAGAAAGGGCTCAAAACAGACGCCCAAAAAAGCTAACCGATGACTAGGCAGCATGGTCTCAGACCTTAGCCTGTTCCGTCAGTCAGGAACAAATTAAAAAAAAAAAAAAAAAAAATGTCATTGATTGTCACCTGCTGTCAAGGTGTCAAGTTGCTGTCAAGTTTCGTTTAGCAAATTGCATTTCGCGTCGAATTTTTAGAATGATAATATTTTTTTGAATTGGAAGCTATAAAAGTTAAAATATTACAAGAGAAGTGTTTATAAGGCAGATATGCCTTCGATCGACGTGTTGCCCCCTCCGGGGCTGCCGATGGAGCCGCTGGAAGAGCCCCAAGCTCCCCCTGCACCCGTCATTGGCATCATTTATCCTCCGCCAGAAGTGAGGAGTATCCTTTAAAATAAATTAGACACTATAATTGTCTATATGATTAGTATTTAACATGTCTTGGGAATGGTTTACACATTACAAATTCATTACATTATGTTTTGCATCATAACCTTAAAAACGCAACAATTAGTTTTGCTAGTATAGTAAACCAACTGTGCAACTATGTAATCTCTAGCTGCTTGATATCCATTCTGTTCTTTATGGCTTAGTTTTATACAGCAAACTTTAGAGCAAGCCATTGGTTAAGAAATAAATATAATTTGCTATTAGGTTCATAATTCTTCATTCTCACTCAGCCTTTGTTCACCCAATGCTGAGCCCAACGCCTTGCTTAAGGATGATCCATACTTCTACATATACCTGTATCTATTCTAATATTATAAAGAGAGAGTGAATTTTGTGAGTTTGTGTACATGTGGAAGGCAATCTCCGGAACTACTGACTCGATTTTGAAAATTCTTTCACTAATAGAAAGCTACATTATCCCTGAGTGCTTGTACTTTTTACCCCGATGAAATGCACAGATCCTGTGGGTCATGTGGACAAAGTCATGGGCAAATTGCTATTCAAATATAATATTGGTATTTATTCAATCTTCATTTGTTTTCAGCCACTTGTCAGTAAACAATTTGCAGAATTCTACAGTCTGAAGAAAATATGATGTTGTTATTATGATTTCATCGTTGAAAAATAGGTAACCTATCATTTTTGATCTATGAATTTCATTTTCAGACATAAAAAATCAAAATTTCTTTAACAACATTCTTTAGATATTGTGGACAAAACTGCTAGCTTCGTAGCTCGTAATGGGCCTGAGTTTGAGGCCCGTATCCGACAGAATGAGCTTGGCAACCCAAAGTTCAACTTCCTCAACTCTGGAGACCCGTACCATGCTTATTATCAGCATAAGGTCAAGGAGATCAGGGAGGGGAAAGGTAAGTCTGTCATTATTATTTAAAATTTAATTATTGTGTAATATGAACACAGAAAGAATAATAAACTACATGCAATTGAAAAAAAAAATCTAGAAAAAAAAAGCAATGAAATGATAAATCATTTATCAATTTGAGTTTGAATATCATTATTTCTTGCAATAATAATCATCAATAATTTATTACATAAATTTTATGTCAACATTTAGTTTGCTTACTTCATAAACCTTCCAGAGTTGCTTGTTATATTAGCAGCTCACTGTCAATTTATCTCTTAAATAGGTCCAGACCTGGGCACGCTGGCGCTAATGGGAATGCCAGCTATCCAACGTCCTGGCCTCGCTCCCGCCACAGCCCTTCGTCAACAGGAACTGCTGAAGGCCGCCGCGCCCGCCGAGCCGCCCCCGCCCCGCGACCCCCCACCAGACTTCGAGTTCATTGCAGACCCGCCCTCAATCTCAGCTCTAGAGCTTGACATTGTCAAACTCACTGCTCAGTTTGTTGCCAGGAACGGGCGACAATTCCTTACAGATTTGATGAAGAAGGAAGAGAGGAACCACCAATTTGACTTCCTTCGCCCGCAACACTCGCTGTTCCAATACTTCACGCGGCTCCTAGAACAGTACACGAAAGTACTCTTGCCGCCTAAAGAATTAGTTTCCAAACTTGCTGCTGAAGTTCGCAGCGGAGTGTTAGAGCAAGCTCGCAGTAGAGCCGCCTGGCACTCACACCAAGCGCGACGTAAGGCGGCTGATGAAGCTAAGATCGAGAAAGAGCGCCTAGCATACGCGTCCATTGACTGGCACGACTTCGTCGTCGTCGAAACTGTGGATTACCCAGCTGGAGAGCCCGGAGACTTCCCTCCTCCCACTACTCCTCTCGAAGTCGGAGCGCGAGTGTTGGCTCAAGAGAGAGGCGAGGATATCACACACGGAAACGAGGATGACGACACGGAGATGCAGTTGGAGTCAGAGTCGGAATCTGAGACAGATGACGACCTCGCCGAAATGGAGGACCGCACGCAGCAACAACAGCGGCCCGACGACAACCGCGTGCAAGACATGGAGGAGGACAGTTCATCATCGGACGACGACGGTCCGCCAGAATCTGGGCCGCGAGCGCCGGGCGACGAAGCGCCCTTACCGCCGCGTCCGGACCGCGTGGTGGTTAAGAAGTACGATCCGAAGCGTGCGCGACCTCAGCCCGCACCCGCTTCAGAGGAATGGCTGGTGTCTCCCATCACTGGTGAGAAGATACCGGCGAACAAGGTGGCGGACCACGTGCGCATCGGTCTGCTGGACCCGCGCTGGTTGGAGCAGCGTGACCGCGCCGCCGCCGAGCGCACGGACCGGGATGAAGCGCTCGCGCCTGGAGCCGCTATTGAGGCTTCTCTTAAACAGGTATGTTTGACTTCCAGGGCCTGCAGTCTTGACGTAGATAGCGATCGCTTTACGACCGAAATCGGTTGCAAAGTCCTAAAAATCCGATTATAACGATATTTGGTAGTCTCTACTGTCAAAGCTATCGATTGATATCGGTATCATAGCCGACGTTGTCGCTCACTTTACGATTTTTAATAATGTTTGCGAATATCTTTGCGACCACTTTTGACAGCCCACAAAGTATTCGTTATGCACATGCACACGTTAGGTAAGATTAGAACAATAAATTATTTGGTGTTTTTAAAATCAACAATAAATATGGCGCGTTAAGATTGCTCGTTATCTCAAGTTTAGAGACTTGCATTTATCGTAAACATCGTTACGGCAACCGATTTTTTCGTTATTATTTAGCGATCGGTAGTTTGCGATAACATCGTTAACATGTCGAGACTGCAGTACTGCAGTAGCATATGGGTTACCAAATAACTGATAATTATTTGTTCATTCAGAATTCAGTTTCCCTCCAACTCCAATCAAAATTACATTTAAGTTGACTAACACAAAAAATATTATGGTAGCAATTTTTATGTCACCATTACCATGAGTCTATTTACAATTTATTATTGATCCTGTTTTAGTTTTAACTTGTAACTTTAATACCTATCCTATAATTGTTTCCGTAGCTCGCCGAACGTCGTACGGATATCTTCGGCGTGGGCGACGAGGAGACGGCCATCGGTAAGAAGATCGGTGAGGAGGAGCGGCGGCGCGACGACCGCGTGACGTGGGACGGCCACACGTCCAGCGTGGAGGCCGCCACCAGGGCTGCGCGCGCGCACATCACGCTCGAGGACCAGATACAGCAGATACACAAGGTGAGTACATAATCACAGATAATATAATAATATGTACAGTAGCCTAGTTTCATACAAAGAAACGTGACCGCCGTAACTCGGGCTACACATTTTTTCGATCATAGGGGATTTTTTTTTATATTAGAACAAATATTTTTCATGGTCAATTTTTTCTTGTCCTGAATTTAACACTAACTTCAATAACAAATAGATACATATAACGCCATCTATTGAGATTTATTTGAACAAAAGTTCCTTTCTTCCTGATGAGACCCAGAGACATGGTTTTCTATGTTTATTTTTGGATCTAATTTTGTAGATTCATAAATTATTGGATCGTTGTAATGTAAGGAACTAAATAGCAGTGGCGAAGGGTCCCTACAATACGATTCCTACCGGCTTCCCCTTTGAAAAGTAGCACAGACAGTATTGCCTACTTTTATTAATTAGCTTTTTGTGGCCAGGTAAGCTTTTGTAGCTCCGGCTTACCTCTTACAAAAACTGACCCTTCGCCACTGCTGCAAATAGTCATGCATAAAACGCTGAAAAAAAAATGAGTTCCCCTATTATTTGTTGGCCTTGTTTTAAGCTTGTCATTTGATGACCAGGTCAAAGGCCTACTGCCCGACGAAGAAAAAGAGAAGATCGGTCCGAAGCCGGTGGGCGCGCCGGGCGTGTCGCGGGCCCCGGCGCGCGCGGCCCCGGCGCCGCCGCCCCGGCCGGCCGCCCCGGCGCCGCCCGCCCCGCCGCCGGTGCTGCTGCAGCCGCTGCCGTCGCTGATGGTGCTGCCGCCGATGGCGCCCCGCCCGCCGCTCATCCCGACCCCGGTAGGAGCGGTGTCGGCTGTCGGTGCTGTGGGAGCCGTAGGTCTGTATTTTTTGGTTATTTTTTGTTGAGAGTCCAAAGCAATTTTAATGTTGTGCGTGAGAGGCACCCTCTCACGCGCAAGGTTGAGGTGTGAGGTTCGATTAGACATTGAGTGAGGCTTTACCAACATTGGTTGATTTATTGTGAAGGGCAATTCGCTTAATTTAATTCCGATCTTGTCTCAGTGTCATCATACATATAGGACTGCCATCACCTAAATTGCTGACGCCGGACAAAAACTTTAAAAACCCCGGACATTTGGGTGAAGTTGAGTATTTTCCCCGGACGCCCTCGAAAAAATATTTCATCGTTCAGGATTCCCCTGACACAAAGTGTCCGGGTTTTACCCGGACATTTTTTGAAACCCCTACCGGACGCTCCCCGGACGCCCTCTAAACTAGGACAAATCCGGGGAACCCCGGATGGATGGCAGCCCTAAATACATACATAATGTCATTTTTCTAACAAACATCGACAAATGTGAACAATCGTAATGAAATGAAAAATTGCGAAAATATTGATCAAAATCAAGGCAGATTCTGCTGATTGGTGCCGATTCTGTTGTTTACCAACTAAACTAATTTAGTGTCATTACGTCTCATTCTAATAAAAAACATGAGAAAAGAATAGAAGATGTTTAATCCTGTCAAATTAGTCCACTTGAATAATAGTTTTGTTGTCAATTTAGTCGTACGTTCGGTCGGTTCGGTCACGACTATTTTCCCGTAAATGACAAGGGCGTAGACTTATTTGACAGTTCTAAATATTTTCTGTCCTTTTTCAATGTTATTTGTAAGAAAGAGATGCAGTATGGTTAAAATTAGTTTAGTGCGACGCTCAACAGAATTAGCACCATTCTGAACTAAGAAGAAGAACTGAAGAAATAACAAAAAATAATATATTCTTGTGCATAAATATACGACAAAACTGATAAGCAGAAAACTATTTTTATTCAATTTTAAATCTAATCTCAGTTCTGTCAGGCCGAAATAAATAAACGTTCAAACAGCCTCAGTGTCAGTCGTTCCAAATAATTTCTCTTGGCCTTCTGAACTCCTGTGAATAATCCCATCTATATTAATAAAATGCTCTGTCCTGACTGATGACAACGCACAGCCTAAACCGCTGGTCGTAGAAACGTGAAATTTGGAGGACATAATTATTCTTTATATGATGTAGGCATCCGATAAGGAAGGTTTATGACTTTTTGAATGACTCATCTTTATGTAATAATTAGTTAAGATTATAATGAACTGTTCTAATTAATTGATGATTTAATTATTAATTGCATCTGTTATTATTGCCTTAATGTGACATTAGTGCATTCTTTAATTTATTCATTAATTATTATTTTTTTTTTGGACATAATGTTATTGTAGATATGTAATTCATCTAATTATTTTTGTATGCCTTCTGGCGGAACATGGTATGGAACCAAAATTTATTGTAACATCTCTATAACCCTGTGTTCACAAATAAATGAATTAGAATTTTGAATTTGAAGGGTTTTTGAAAATTCCACCCCCAAGAGGGTGAAAAGGGGTGGTGCGAGCGAAGCCACGGGCAAAAGCTAGTCATAAATAAAATTGTCATTGTAAGGTAACACTGATCGTTGTGCAGGTGCGGTGAGCGCGGGCGGGTTCCCGTTCGGCGCGCCGGCGGAGGACGACGACGGGCCGGCCGCCAAGCGCGCGCGCACCGAGGACGCGCTGGAGCCGGAGCACTCGTGGCTGGCCCGCCATCCCGGCGCCGCGCCGCTGCAGGTATGGATCACTATGAGCGTTTCGCGTAAGAATTCCCTTCGGCGCTGTGTTGGCTCCCCTGTTTGTCATTCCTATTTAGGTCAGATTTTTGTAGGTTTATGTTTTAAAGTAATGTTTGGAACGTTAAAAAGTGATGAAAGTGAATTGGTGCTGAAAGAACTTCCCAACACCGATAAAAACGTTGTAATAAATGAACATTCAGGGTAGCCAACGTAGCGTCGAAGGGAATTCTTACGTGAATCGCACAATAGCTATGTCTACAGCAGCGTTGCCAGATACACTGTAATTACAGCAGATTTACTGTATTTTCACACGATCTACTGTCTACTGTAATACTAAAATTACAGTGTATGGAGAGCACTGTAATTTTTCTACAGGCAAAATTCAAAATAGTTTAATGTAAACTGAACGCAGCCTTTGTGAAAAGAAAAAATAACTTATACATAACAAAACGCAACTGGCTAGTAGAGCTCGCGCCACCTCTCTGCATATGTCACAACCCTTGTTGCTATTGAAATTCGAATATGTCTTACTTTAAACGGGAATTTCCCGTCATAGACTAAAAACCACTTCTTAGTATTAACCACCTAAATTGTGTCAACCGTGTTTTAATTTAGTTTTGAAGCCTATTGGGACTAACTTAAATTAGTATGATTGTAAATTGGTTTCGTATGCAATGCATTACGTTTTTATTTGGCTCTTTCAAGCCTTTCTGTAAAACTGGTGCAAGTGGTTATTTTGTTTGAGGACTTGAGAATTAAAAATGCCTATATGCTTATTCTAAATGACAAAATGTGAAATTAAAACATTATTTTAGTTTATAAAAGTTAATAAAAGTTTCTTGAAATCTACTGTAAAATTCACTGTAATTTTTTTTTCCTTTTACTGTAATTTTGTCGTAAACACTGTAAATTTGAGCACGAAACACTGTAATATCATTTTTCTCATCTGGTAACACTGGTCTACAGTAACTACAAATGAAGGGTCCACTGCAATAATCATGAAAGTCCACTTTACTTTGTTTTGAGATAATTGCATTAATTCTTTTTTGTTGGTGAAAAACATTCATACATTGCTGAGCGTTCTAACTGTGTACTTAATTTTGAAAACTTATTTATTGCAGTAGACATTCATCATTATTACAGTGGACCTTTCAAATTAAATGAAATTATATTTATTCTGTAAATGAAACAAACTCTTAGGTCAACATTTCTTATACAGTCTATAAGTCCAGACACTAAAATATACTATGTAAGAACCATGCAGGTTAGTCTGGAATGGCTTTTAAAGGAAAGAGCCACACATATTTGAGTAGACCTGTCCTGACTGTGCACACATGCGTCGAGTAGCATAGTAGCTCAACCCTGACGAACAATACCATCAGAAAGGGACATTCGGGAAGGCCTCATAAAGTATTCAAACTGTCAGACTGCACTTCAATTACAAAATAACATCGAACTTATCTTCGTTATCTATATGTCTTTATAAAACAACTTTCTGTCGCGTGCAGGTGGCACTGCCGTCAGTACCGGAGCGCGCAGAGTGGCGGCTGGACGGGCGCGCCCTGCCGCTCAGCGTATCTCTGTCCACGACGGTGGCCGAGCTCAAGAACATCCTGCAGCGCTCCACCAACATGCCCACCGCCAAGCAGAAGCTACACTACGAGGTAACTCACACTTTTTATTGATCAAAACTTAAGGAAACCGTCATGTATTAGAACCAAAACTTCGAAATGTGATGTCCACCAATCCGCACTGGGTCCATGTGGTGGACTAGGGCGGGTCGTTCCCGATCGTTAACACTCCATCTGTCACATAAGTCACATTTGAAAAATCCGCCTCATCATCAGGTCAAAATCAATTGTGTTTGTCAAGTGCGACAGACGAACGATTAACGACTCGGAATGTTTTGTCCCACTCGTTAAGTGTTGAAGAATCTCCGAAACTACTTATCCGATTCTGAAAATTCTTTCACCGATAGAAAGCTACATTATCCCTGAGTGTACGAGAGGCTACTTTTTATCCCGAAAAAAGTGCACAATCCCTGTGGGCCACGCGGAAATTGTGGCGCGCAGTTCTAGTTACGCCTTGAGAATGCCGATGGTCGACAGGGAGACGTTTTATGGTCGCTATGAATGTCCAAAAGGTGCCACTCTGTACAAGGAGTAGTTCTTCTACCAAACTGACGTTTTCTTAATAATTTACGGCTGTATCTCACGAAAATTTCGAAAAAAAATGCTAAATTAAATCTAAAGCGGTATACTGTGTTTATGTCGAATTGAGCCTATTTTTAACTAGTACTGTATATTGCAGGGTCTATTCTTCAAGGATACAAACACTTTGGCGTACTACAACGTGCCGCCCGGCGCCGTGCTGCATCTGCAAGTCAAGGAGCGCGGTGGACGCAAGAAGTAGATGCATTTACAATGAACGTGGTTCGACACATTTTGTTTACTTGTGTTTTGCTTCATGATGTCCTAAAATCGGTCTTTCAAAACACTTTCAAATGTTTTCCTGATATAATTGTGTGTTGATGGGTATTCTTGATAAAGTAGACTGTATTCAAATTGATGAAATAAATCTATGACATCTATAGACTTTTGTCTTATTGCAACATAGCTTGGACGGTGTTTCACGCTCTCCAAATCATTACATACAAATTAAAACAACTGCATTTCTAGCAAACATTTATTATAAAATGTATAAAAAATAACAAAATGTACAATATATAATAACAAAAAGCTTTCAAAACCTCGTTTTTAAAACGTCGACGTTAATTGCAATATTTTAAGCAGATAAAAGTCTTACATGAATCCATTTAAAATCCGCTTTCAAAACATTATTAAGCTTATAAATTAAAATAACCATTGATGGAATGTATAAAATTGGATATTGCACAGCAAAGCACCATGAGATTGTCAAGTAAAAGTGCAAATAAAACATCTTTACAAACACATTGCTTATATCTATGATCACAAGACATTAGATTCTGAACGATTCTATAACAAAAAAAACCGGCCAAGTGCGAGTCGTACTCGCGCACCGAGGGTTCCGTATCATAGTTTGTTTGTGAAGGAATTTTGATGATTTTGAAAAAACTGTACTAGTTAGGAACATCGTTGTATTTTTGGTGCCATATTTGGGTCAATTCCTATCAACTCTAATTATTTCAGATTTTTCGCCCCGCAAACTTCGGAGATAAGGGGGGGGGAATGGTATTTTTTTGGACATTTTTCATCATATGTCGAAAACTGTGAGACATAAAATACAATAAAAATATATTTTGAAATGTGCAGATCAAGCCCTTTCATATGATATGTCACTTGACCTAGTAACCCCACTTTAAAATTTCGGACCCCCACTCCGGCCCCTTTTGCAATGAAAATAAAAATATTTTTGGACTTTTTTCATTTGCAATAAAGTTGAACAAGCATTCTTTATAACTGTTCCAAATTTCAAGTCGATAGCATTAGTAGTTGCTGAAATAAGCAGGTGTGACAGACAGACAGACAGACAGACAGACGAAGTCGCACCATAAGGGTTCCTTTTTTACCATTTTGGTACGGAACCCTAAAAAACAACAACAAACTCGTTAACAAGTAATAAATGCTGTATATCAATAAAATGGAATGGAATGTTCTACGTACTATCAAATGCGAGAAGGTGCTCGATTTAAGTTTGAAAGCAATATTTTAAATACTACCTTAATAAAATTGGAATGCTAATTCACTAGACTGAGCGTTAAACAATATAAATTATTATGTCAGTATAAAACTTAGCTGCGGGAGGTATTCAGTTGATACTACCCACCAGTGGCGAAGGGTCCCTACAATACGAATCCTACCGGCTTTCCTATGAAAAATAGCACAGGCAGTATTGCCTACTTCTATTAATTAGCTTTTCGTTGTCAGGTAAGCATTTGTACCTCGGCTTACCTCTTACAAAAACAGACTCTTCGCCACGGCTACCCACGCTATATTATAAATATAATAGAAAACTCATTTACCACAAAATGGAAAGATTTGCACCAATGTTGGGACCGGTTCTTGAGAACCTGTATTTGGAAATTAGCTGCTTGTCAGACTTTCAGGCTTCTGACTGTATACAATAGCTGTGATAGTTCTGACAACTAGGATTGTAAAAGCGCTCTAGGAATTATCGAGGGCTGTCCCTCGGACCGATTGAAGGATTGACTATAGCAAGCGCTTTTAACTTTATAGATCCATCTATTCTGCTGGTTGCCATTTAGCTACAATCCCCTCTTTAAAAAGCAAGATAACGATTCAGGCACTAATTAGCACCAAGTTGATTTTAACAATTAATCGCATACTTATAGTGTGATATGTCGTTACTACCAAAGTTAAGTGACTGAGTTAATTTAAAGCGCTACCCGAGCTTAGGTATGGTTTCAATGATCTGTCTGTAGCGAGCCAACATGGGAGTGTAGATTTTGTCGTGGTCAGGGTACGGAGTCGCCACTGGGGAGACCTTCAGCTCGGACCCTGGGTAATATAAATAAAAATATAGGTCTAGGGACGCACAATCATACATACATCTTTATATACGGTGTGTAAGTGACACCGTAACGAAAACTGAAACCATGGGTTCAGTACCTTATTCTGAACACCTCAGCGTTAAAATTTACGACGGTCTTTTAAAAAAAATACGATTTTATTTGGAGATTTTGCATTTGTTAAAAAATCTTCATACAAAGTCGTATTTTTAGATTTACCTGGCAGTGTGGTGCCGGTTTTAGCGCTCCATACTTCAGCGGCGCGTATCGCTGCTCCTAATAACGCTGCATTTGCGTGTTGATCCTGTAAAGAATCAATCTTCAATTATTTAGGGGGGGGGGGCTCATCTACATATGGTTTTTAGGGGGAGGGAGGATTTAAAGGTACAAAAACAAAAAATCACTCAGTCTGAAATCTGTCAGAATTTAAGATTTTCTGGATCCGTTACTGCCGGAGAAGATGAGTTGAGTTGTTTGTAATAAAGGTATTTATTGTAAGGATTTAAGGATTAATTATATAAATACGGTATTTTACCTGCACGTATACGGGTGTGTCGAACACGTCTGCAAATATCTGCAGCAGTTCCTTATTCACTGAAGCACCGCCCGTCGCTATAACACGCGACGACTTGTCTGTAATGTGACGATTCTATTATAGACCATATTCAATTATTTTTGGGTAGTTATCAAACCAAATTAGATAAGACAGCCTTCATGTTTAAGCCAGTAAACAAAGTCAAAGCATTTATTTCAATTAGACCAATTACAGGTACTTTTGAATTGTCAAGGAGTCTGTCAGTTAGTCATAATGATGAAGCTAGATGCCCGTTCCAAAGCGTAGAACGGGCAAGAAACTCCATGGTTACTCTTTTAAATCAAACAGCTGGGTTAGTTATAAATTCGGCAGTTATATTTGTTTTTGAGATCAAAAAATCTTATCAACCGGGAGACTAAAGTGTTCTGCTTGCTATATGCTATGCAATGCTAATACTTATATAAAGCTTCTATGCTTATAATAATACTTGCAGAAGTGTTCGAAACGTCAGGAAAAGTCAATAATATACGCGATTTTATTCGTTTTTATAGCTAAATAACAGTAGGTATACATATACCAAAAATCTTCAAGAAATACTTATATGTTTTTTTTTTAAATCACAAACAATTACAGGCACATAAGAAAAGTCGAATCTATCATCATTTTAATTAGTTTTGTCTCACCGAGCTTGAAGCCCATGTCCTCAGCGTGCGCACGTCGCGCTAGGGCCTGCCCCTCCAGTAGCGCGCGCGCCTCGAACTGCGGCGCGGGCCGCTCGGCCACTCGCCCGCTCGCGTCGTACACCCAGCGACACGGGGCTGCGCGCGGCACTATCTCTGGCGTGTCGTAGTAGATGCCTGCGATAGTACTTACTCTTAGCCGGGCTAGACACCAGACATACCTCAGATCATAGAAACAAGGGAGATGTGCCAAGGCGCTATCGAGCTTGATGCCTGATCTTGAGCAAATTGCTCATATTAAAAACGTACGCGCTGGCGACGAACCGAACACGATCGATGGTATAAATACAGTGTTTTAGTTTAGTGCTAGTGTTGAGTGACGATTAACAGTGTTAGATTGAGGGTGTGCGGAATGTTCAATGCGTGGGAGATCTTTTTATTCACAAGGAGCGCTTAATTATGCGCGTAATTGTGTCGAAAAATGTACTAAAAGTAGCATCAGTTGTTCCCGTACTAATTTGCTATGATGGCATATCTCCTTGTTTCTATGATCTGAGAGACATACACTGTCTTGTATTTTATCATAATATACAGGGTGGCAGGTTAGACAGTGGAAATATTTAAAGGGGTCATTGTACTCATCATTATGAATAACTTTTACTATGGGACCAATCCTAAAATCGCAAAAAAAAAATCAGCTATTCCATACATTTTGTTGAGTTATGTGAACATAAATGTATGGAACAGCTGTTTTTTTTTGCGATTTCAGGGTTGGTCCCATAGTAAAAGTTGTTCATAATGATGAATACAATGACCCCTTTAAATATTTCCACTGTCTAACCTGCCACCCTATACAGGGTAAAATTAAAACCAGTGCGGATATTTTAGGAGGTGAAAGTACTCATGAATATGATCAACTTTTATTATGGGACCGACACTGAAATATGAAATGATATGAAATGATAGATGCTGAAAGAACACTTCTAACATCGTTAAAAACTCAGATCATAGAAAAAAGGATATATGCCATCATAGCAAATTTGTACGGGAACAATTGTTCCCACTTTTAGTACATTTTTCGACACGATTACAAGCGCTTCTTGTGAATAAAAAGATCTCCCACACATTAAAAAATGACCAAACTAATGTATCAAGCTCAATAGCGCCTTGGCACGTGGCACGTGGCACATCTCCCTTGTTTCTATGATCTGAGGTTGAAAAGGTTGTAACTTAATGAAATTCAGCGCCGAAAGGAATTCTTAGTAAAACGCACACCACTTTTATGAATAGTAATAATACTGACAGATTGAAATAAACTTGTAAAAACAAACACAATAGAATTTCGTAAAGTACCTACCTGCCTACTAATATTTTTTTGAAAATTTCACCGATATATCGATATTTTTTTTTCGATATATTGAAACCGATATTAATATATTTTTAAAACATCGATACGATATATATCGATACTTTTTGGCACTTCCTGCATCCCTACATCACAACTCAATGTTGCTAGTGAAAATTGAACTAACGTACCAAGCCAAAAAATGGCAAAATTGTTATCTTTATAAAAATATTCATATAGCTTAAAAACTTATAAAAACTGAGTTTTAAACCTAAAATAAACTGAAACAATAATTTAATGATAGCGCAAGCTTCAGTTTTTGTATATAAACAGTAGTTTATTATTCTACTACCCTACCATATTCATTTTAATATGGCAGCACTGATTAAATTTATTTATCTGAAGCAAAAAGACTTGATTCCAAAGTCATGTCTTTTAAAAAAGCATTGTTCATAGTAATAATTTAGAATAGCGCCATCTCGTAGACAACCGACAAACGTTTTTTTTTAGAAGACCACTACATTTGTTCTAAGATAGCATACCATGGATATACGGGGGCGTTAAATGTACCGCATTTCAAATGTGGCGCCAAATTATCGTAATACAAGTGTATGTCTGGTGTGCGAGGGCTGTCACATTTTGTCACCTCTCGCTCGCACAGAACCATATTTTTAAGAATGTGAAATAAAACGATACATTTTTGAACAAAGCGAACTACAAAATAAAAGAATAGACGGACAACAAAGTGATCAGTGATCCTATAAAGGTTCCGTTTTTTTTTTTGAGGTACAGAACCCTAAAATCAAACGTGCAGTCGGGGTACTCCCGACAAGTTCCGCACACCCGTATGTAATAGATCATCAACCACAGATCGTTCCAAATATTATATATAACTCACCCATATAGCCCATGTTTCCTCTCACGGTGGCCCTGAGCAGCTCGTTGAAGGCGTCCCAGCTGTGTCCAGCCAGGCGGTCTCGATGGGCCTGCCGCGCGAGCGAGCCGTTGGCGAAGCACAGAAGCGCCATGTAGGGCGCGTCGGGCGTGGGGCCCACCAGCACGTGGCCGGCCGCCGGCGCCGCGGGGCCCTGCAGCCCCAGGAGCAGCGTGTCGCTGGTGCCCAGGGACAGCCCCACCCAGCCGGAGCGGAGCCGGAGACCTGACATTTAGGCTGAGGTTAATCAATGTTACTTAGCACGTGCTTTGACTTAAGCGAAGTGTCCACTAGCAATATTTGCGGAATTTAACTTGCGCAAGCGACTTCTCGAACAACAAGTCAACTTGCGCGAGCGTTTACACGTTGGAAGTTGCTTGCGCAAGTAAACTTCCACAAATTTTATTGCTAGTGGCTAGTGGACACTTCACTTTAGATATATTTCCGCCTCTATTTTGCACTTGTAGTTTGTCCGTTGTGCGACAGTGACAGGAATAAATAATCCTAAGCCAAAGCATATGCTAAGTAACGTTTATTCATCTCGGCCTGGGTTGTTTCAAACCATCTCGGGGCGAGGCTAAGGGCGGGTTGCTTCAAACCATCTGTATCCGTAAGTCAGTACGTAACCGTTAAGTCAGTATGAAATTGTCGTACAAGCCGCCATATTTGACGGTTACAGATACGTAACTGTAAGATGAAACAACATGGCCTCGAAAGCTAATGATAAAACTCAGAGATGAAGATTGTCAGATTTCCCAAATCAACTAATCCCAGAACATACATTGGTGCTGATTCTGTCGAACATCGCACTAAACTAATTTTAATCACACTATATCTCTTTCTTACAAATATCATTGAAAAAGGACAGCAAATATTTAGAACTGTCAAATTAGTCTACGCCCTTGTCATTTACGGGAAAATAGTCATGACCTTTTGGCGATTACGACTAAATTGACATTAAAACTATTCAAGTGGACTAATTTGACATGATTAAATATCTGCTATCCCTCTCATGTTTTTCATTAGAAAGAGACTTAATAAGACTAAATTAGTTTCGGCACCATTATCTAAACACCTAATCTAAGCCAAACAAACCACAATGCCACTCATATAAAGCAGAGTTTCTCCATTACATAGAAGTAAACACATCAAGATATGCCTATGATATCTTACAAGTGGGATAAGCACACATTAAATTGTAGTTACAGATAAGTGAACCTCTTATCACACGCTTGTTGACAATAACTGCTGATAACGATGTCTTTGATGTGTTATCGCATGGTGTATTATTATCAGTGTTCGGAAAAGGGTGAGTATTTTAGTTTTAAGGAAGTCTCCGATTTTCGTCTCTGTTCTACAAACTGTAGGTAAATATACTCACCCTTTTCCGAACACTGATTATTATATTACTATATTCCTAACACTATGGTCCATTTCAATAGAACTTGTAAACTATGCAAACAAACTTTCTATACAAATTCATCAAATTTTGACAGTTGGCCATACTGACATTGTTTACAAAGTTAACAAATTCAATTGAAATGGACCCTAGTTTGTTAGTAGTTGTGTATTTCAGAGACTGACAGAGATTGAATGCGTCCGCTTAAAATTCAATTTGTATTGTAGACCTTTCATGAAAAAAACGTATTTTTCGGCACAACTGCAGTTCGATTCCCGCACAGAAAAGCACTAGTCGAACTATGACAACATTTGTGCAAAATAAATTGTCAAACTAGTCCACCAAAATTCTGGATTTTACTTGTGCACGCAGGATAAAGGGGAAATACAGTACCCGGCATAAAACGACGTTTTGACTTGTCAGTCAAATATTACTTTGTTAGGTATAGTCTGTTAAAGTAGCTACAAAACGTCACATAGATATGAGTGACAGAGACAATGCTCTACCAAGCCGAAGCTAGCCGATTATCTCTTTCTGAAGCACGGTGTGTAATGTTTATTGCCGGGTGCTGTACCTAATGTGGGCAATCTATACTAACATTATAAAGCTGAAGAGTTTGTTCGCATGCGCTAATCTCTGGAACTACCAGTCGGATTCGATAAATTCTTTTTGTATATGATAGCCAGATTCATGAGGAATAGTATAGGCTATGTAACATCACGCTACGACCCTTAGGGCCCGAGCAACGGGGGTGAAACCGCGGGGAACAGCTGGTACCTATACACCATAATTATAACAGTACTAACTATTCCCCGCGGTTTCACCCCCGTTGCTCGGGGCTAAGGGTCGTAGCGTGATGTTAAATAGCCTATACTATTCCTCATGAATCTGGCTATCACATACAAAAAAATTTTTTGGATCCGACTGGTAGTTCCAGAGATTAGCGCGTTCAAACAAACTCTTCAGCTTTATAATATTAGTATAGATTTTGAAAAGTAACTACTGCGTACCTGCAAGAGCGGAGCAGTTGTCCCCAGTGAAGGCGATGACGCGACACTCCGGCTTGAAGCCGTAGCGCCCCACGAAGTAGGGACAAATGGGGCCCACCACTGTGGCACTGGGGACTGGGGTGCCCAGCTTAGCTGGTAGGGACTCGTCGCCGCATGCCTACGAAATAACATAGCTGATGAAAACTTTCTGCAGACTTTCGAAGAAATTTCTGAAGGCTCCTAGACTATAACCAGGTTAACTCAAGTCTCTTTTAGGAGTACTAAGAGATTACATGACTCAAATACAAGAAAATCAAAGTTGTGTAAGACATATAACAACGTTTTCACTGAGGTATGCATATTTATCATTAAACAAAAAAAAATTGATAAAATCTATCAAGCAAGAACTGCAATATTACAGCAAAATGTTTTAATAAACTTTCTAAGTATAATGAGTCAATTGACACTCATTCATCAAAATCGGGTAAGTAGTTTAGACCCTACAGTGGAACATGACTGCTAAAATCATAACCCTATTCTTTCGGCTTTGCCGTAGTAAGGTAAAAAGGAACCTACTTGGTAACTAGTTCACTCGCCTGTAAACACTTGTCATCCCACACCATAGTCCTGATATCCAGCAGGTTCATGCCGGAGCCATCGGCCAAGTCTATGGGTGCTATCTTGCCGACCAGCAGCGAGCAGGCGAAGGAAGACACGAGGGAGATCCTGGCAGTTGCTTGGTACACACGCGGGCGCGAACGGAACATCTTGCGGATCTGAGGACCTGTGAAACGCTCGTAAGCGCGCGACCCTGTGATCTTTGAGAGCTCCTGCAAGTAAGGATATAAGATCAATGCTCGAGCCTGAGGACGTAACCTTAATAATAAGTCAATAGACGTCGCAAAGGCGCGTGACCTTGTCGCCGCTTTCGAGCAAATGCTACACCACAACATCGAGAGCTCGCGTTAAAAATGTGACGTATGTCTGGCGTGTAATGCGACACCACAACATCGAGAGCTCGCGTTCAAAAATGTGACGTATGTCTGGCGTGTAATGCGACACCACAACATCGAGAGCTCGCGTTAAAAATGTGACGTATGTGAACGGCAGTAAGTTTAATTTATATTGCTTTGGATGCTTTGACATTGGCTGCGGACCGGTGACACGCGTCTGGGAGAAAAATATAGTAGATACATTACTATTGACATATTAGTTAGATGATTGTGGCTACTACACTGCCCTAAGGTAACACATAGGGCTAAGTGCTTCGGAAACCCAGGTACTCTACCGCGAGATTGCCGGCAACATTAAGGGCTAGCCTTTGTCGAGTTTGGGTAGATTGAATTATTTGATTACCCACTCGCACGCAAATACGCCCTTATTGCGGAAACAGCCCGCTATACTATACCATACCAAGATCATTGCTCTTGTATGGTACCTACTTTGGTCTATGTTTTAATTCAAATCTCAACATTTCTATGTCACATAGTGCATTCTGCCTGTAAACAATAAAAAAAAAATATGATTGATTTAATTGATCGCAGCTAAACAGACCGGCACCTCACCTCAGCCCCTACAGCCTCCTCCAGCGCCTTGCAGTCTACCGTGGTGCTGGAGTCCATCCACACGGGCGAGTCAGACACGAACGCCGTCGCCAGCTGCGTGTGTAAGAACTCGTCGGGTAATAGCTTGCCCAGCTTTGCCTCTGCGTCCTTCGACCACCATACTGAGCCGTGTTGCTGTAAGGAAAGTTGGGGAGGGTAGATGTAGGTACCGGTAGTTTTAAGAGTTCCGTACCTTAAAAGGAAAAACTGAACCCTTATAGGATCACTTTGTTGTCCGTCTGTCATGACCATGAGTAGAGCCATCTGCTCATAGATGGCGCCACTAGAAGTATGTAAAAGCAACAACTTGCTCATAGATGGCGCAAGTCGTACTCTTGTCCGGTTTTTTTTCGTGAATTCGATGACGAAACATCTCATTTTTAGCGCTTACTCGATGGTCTATGACGTCATCGCGGGTGAGTTGGTCAAACATATATTTTTGTGTTGCCAACCTCGATATAACTATGCTTTTTGTAACTTTTAAACTTTAGGAGTATGGAGCTTTCAAAAGTAGGTACATGTTTTTCGTTACAAAATTTTTCTTGAAAGGCCTGCTGGGATGAGGAAGACATTCATCGAATTCACGTCAAAAGTTAACTTTTAAAACTGGCATAAAATATTTTATTTTTTACCTTCTCATTTTTTAATTAAATGTAAAGACTCTGCAACTTATTTGTGTTTTGGTATTGAACTACACTTGGCATAAGGACCGAGAGTACAAAAGTTACCTGTCCAGCCCCTGACACTGCTTCAATAGTAGAAAAGTCAACTCCTGCGACGACGAGGCGGTCCATCACCATATCGAGTGCCTTCACCCATAGTAGTGGTGGAGCTGTCACCTCGCCGCGCTCGGCGCCGCGCACCACGCCGCCCGCGGTCCTGCGCACAGAATATAGACAAGAAACTTACACTGAGGACAAAAGACAGACATATTCGGGCCAAAAATGTAACTACCTCGGAGTTTGTGTATTTTGTGAGGATGCTCATTGATACAAATCATCATCTTCTAGGAGCTATCAGTATAATATTATACATCTAACGTGTTATGTTACTGTATGAGTTATCTAAATAATTATAGACCTTTTAAATCACATAATAAATTGATAAACAATTATTTTAATGGTAGAAAATATTAAATACACTGGGTTAAGAGAAGAGATGAATGAATGAAACCAACAGACACACTTTTGCTTTTATAATATTAGTAGGGGTTAGGGTTTGCAAGCTAATTTTGAACAACTTCATTTATATTTGTACTAATCAATAGTACAAATATAAATGAAGTTGTTCAAAATTAGCTTGCAAACCCTAACCTCTACTAATATTATAAAAGCAAAAGTGTGTCTGTTGGTTTGTCCTTCTTTCACACAGCAACAGAGTAATGGATAATGGATCTCCATGATTTTTTGCATAGACATAATTTATAGGTGAGAGAGTAAATTTTTTTTATCAAATCCCGCAGAATAATTTGTGGACCTCCATGTCGGCGAAGCCATGGACAAAATCCAGTAGATTATAATATAAAGTTAACCAAGTGTTTCCAAGGACAAAAATATAGGTAAAATAAGTAAGTACCTGAATTCTGGCAGGTCAACATCAAACTCAACATCGGCCTCATGTAGCACACCGAAGTCTTCACCAATCACTATGGCTTTTAACTGAAACAGACAAATGCACAATTATTGCAGTCACATCTTTCATATCTAAAAAATAGATAATAACATCAGTGTTTATTTTATTAATTTTTAAATAAAATGAATAAAAATCTTTGAAATTAAGTAGGTAATTGTAAGTAATATTTTATAAAATTATAAATACTGCAGTAACTTTTAATATTTATGTTACAGGGTCTCACGGCTACTATTTAACCTGTACACAGTTGAACAATAAATAATTGTTCGACGGGCATCGGTAAAGTGCTGCTAATTATTAATTATTAAAATAATAGGTACCTAATATAAGTTCCACACACCCACTTTTGTTTCCCAAGTTTTTGCTATTAATGATAACTTTTCAGTCAATTATAGTTTCAATCAATAGTCACAATAAAAAGTTTCAGAACGTAGGTAATTAAATAAAACCTTATCACCTTGTTTATCAATTTTATGGAATTAATTAGCTAATCGAATGTCTATAAAATTACATGCGGGGCAGTGAAATGTCTGTAAGAGCAGTAAAACTTTTGAATATAAATTACACTCGTCGTCAAAAATAAAAGTTGTTTTACGTACCCTTTGAGTGCTAAAATCAAATCCCAAAAAAGTTTTTTTGCTTGAATTCTCAGTCATTTTAATATTTTGACAGCACGGGCGCGCAGTGACACAGCTCTGCGGTGCGTTCAGGAACGCGATATCGACTTAGCTTTCGTGACTGAATGCCGTTTTGTAAAATTCCAACGCGATTTCACGATATCATAGTATTTTATTACTTAGTCTCAGCACACAAATTAATCGCTAGTTCTGACTCGGATGTTTGGTACAATTCGATAAAGATTAAACAGTCCCTAGGTCCCAAGAAGATTGTTAAAATTATCCATAGATATATTATATCTATGAAATTATCATAATGAAAATAATATCGCAATCAGCAATCTTTATGTATGCATTTAATTTATGCGGTTTTTTTAATGCATAAAAATTAGGCTAACGATGCATTTAATTAAGCGGCACATAAAACAAATGTTAAACGCTACATCATATTCCTAAAGTAAGTAGGTACCTAAGTTTGATTGATGTATGAAACCATGAAACGATCTTGGTTCTCGATAATATAAAAAAAACTACACACTTTAGTCAAGCCTCTAGCCGGTCTAATTAGCTAAAAACAAATCTCGAATACTTAGATAATTATTAAAATATGAATTGCCAGCCAATGTCGAATGGCCACTAGCAAACCAGCCAAGCAGATCGACACACAATAAAACAGTTATGTTGCATTGTTAGCCTTTTTAAGTAACATGCTTGGTATGATTCATAGCGTGGAGGCTTACCTCACAGGCAGTAGGTAGAACGGGTTCAGTGACCTATATAGCATCACACTAATGACCCATAGGGTATACCATGCTTAATTGAACATAGCGCCTAATATTAGCATAATATGAGTATTTTTTATAAATTACCTGTCCAGTTAATTCATTACCTATTTAAATTATAGGTAGGTAACTTAAATATTTTGTGGTAAGTAGATAATTAATTATTTCGTTTACGTAACGTTAGATTGGAATTCGTATTTAAAGACTTATCGTGATGTTTTTAACATGGCTACGTTATGTTCAATTAGTTTATGTTATTACAATACAATTGCATGAATAAATTTTAATAAAACACTAACGGTCAGTTGCAGAAAGAAAATTAAATTTTAAAGGAGGCATTAACCATACAATTTATATCGTTAAAGTCTCCTTTAAAACAGAACGACCTTTTCTGCAACTCAGCGTAAGAACATAATACAATTGACGAGCGCCTGATTTTGGCCTGCGTATAATATTGAGGATATATTGCTATTATAACTTTAGTAGGTGATGGGTAGGTGGCGCTGTATGGGCCTATAGAAGCTCGTAGCTCGAGGGTGCATAATGTTTAATCAGTAATCTAATCATCATCCTCCTACCCATAACCCAATCTAGGTATTTGGGGTCAGCGCAGCATGTCTTTAAAAACAAAATTAATTAAAGAATAACATTAGAATTGTGCAAGTCGCGACAAGAAATTGTGGGCGCATCCAGATAGTGGCGTGTGCCGATGCCGATGTTACTTTTGAAATATCAGAATCCGCGTCTTGCTAAATCTTTATACATACTTAGCGTTATTTATATTCCAAGCAAAAAAATTCCACGCGAACGAAGTCGCGGGTTGCCCGCGACTTCGTTCGCTGGAAATTTTTATATAGCTTTTTATATAGCTATAATTTTTTATATAAAAGCCGGTTTCACCAGTAATCTAATTATTCTACCTATAATATTGTCGTTTCATATTATTTTTCCATAAACACTAGACGGTACCTAGTATACCGACAGTAAATAGCCCAATGGCTAAAACGACAAATTAGCGATTGAAATCCCAAATGATTTTTGAATTTTTACGAACTACCTACGTATTGTAAGGTAGTTCGTAAAAATTCAAAAATCATTAGATACTTATGACAGCGTGTGTGTCCTAGTCCTACTCCCTAATGTTTATATAGCTGCGAAGAAGAAACGGCGGCGCGGCGCAACGGCGCAACAAACTCCGCAGCAATTCAATTCTGCCTGTCATGTAAAAATTCAATAAAATATTAAGACCCCACTCCAAAGACAAGTTATAAAACCCATTAGTTAGTCTATAAGGCCGCGGCCGCACCGGTACGCGCGACGCGACGGCGATTTCCTGAACAAATTTTCGCTTGTCGTTTCTGCAATGCGGCCACCGACATAATTATGTTTAAATGAAGTTGTTTTCACGAAATCGCCGCCGCTGTCGCGTCGCGCGCACCGGTGCGGCCTAAGACTTACAACGTCTTTGTAAGAGGTAAGCCGGGCTACAAATGCTTACCTGGCCACAAAAAGCTAATTAATAGAAGTAGGCAATACTGCCTGTGCTATTTTTCAAAGGGAAGCCGGTAGGGATCGTATTGTAGTGACCCTTCGCCACTGATATTTAGTAAGAATCGTCACCCCTCTGCTTCTGGTTTTATTTAAATAAGAAGCAAAAGTAACTAATACTAGCTTCCGCCCGCGGCTTCACCCGCGTTTTTGGGATAAAAAGTAGCCTATGTGTTATTCTGATGTATTACTTAGCTATATTACTGTAAAGTTTCATCAAAATTCGTTCAGTAGTTTCTGCGTGAAAGAGTAACAAACATCTATACATCCATCCATACATCTATCCATCTATCCGTACATCTTTATATCCTCACAAACTTGAAAAGATACTGAAAACTAAGTTGGTTGTTTTTTTTCATTTGTAATTGTTTTCTAAAATGCCTTAGAAAACAATTAAAAAGCCCGCCTTAACGGGTCGGACACCGGTGACCAGACACACTGTATACCATTACACAGATCACCGTCTTGCAGTATGATCTAATACATAGGAGCACAGCGAAGACCAATGGGTTGGTACCGGTTTCTATATGGTTTTTGTTATGTATAGCATACACCTACCTAGGGTAAAATGGGGTAATGCCGGTCACTTAAGCAAAAATCATAACACAGCAGTTATGAATCAACATTTCTTTATTTTAACTATCAGAAACGAAAATATAATAATTATTCTATCAATAGCACATTAATTGAGATAGTAATCATAGAATTTATACAATAAATGTTTAAAAAAAAAACGAGTTTGACCGGTATTACACGCAAGAGTGGCTAAAACCAGTTGGCCCTTGGGTATTACCAGTCAAGCCTAATTACTGTATAATCCACAAATATAATAAATATTTCACTTTTTCTTAATAATCTACAGCCGAATATTGCTAATGACGTTTCTTTATGAGTTGTTTGACAACACTAATGTGGATTTACAATGTTAAAATAGCGAGTAAAAAGACACTTACCTCTTATTTTCAGAGACCGAAAAATTAGATCAATATGGCGCGAAAACAACAAACCTACACCTCTCCTCAATGCGAGATCGGAATTGAGTGTGCTTTGATGCCACGGTGCGGGGAATTGTGCCGTCACATGATGTGACTGTGTGTGTGCTTATATTTGGCCGCTTTATAGGTAATAATGTGGTCAGACGCGGTCCCAGGGGGAGGGGGGTCACGGGGGACATGACCCCCCCCCCAAAATCGTACAAAAATGCGCCAAACACGGTAATTCACGGTATAGCACGTCGGCATTAATCGGTATGACCCCCCCTAAAGCCTTCAGCTGCGGTATGACCCCCCCCAAAATCATCGGCTGCGACCGCGCCTGAATGTGGTGACCGTTATTCTCCTGACCGGTACTCCCGGTTTTACCCTAATAGTAGGTACGGTACCATCAACACCAAACCGAACAGTTTTTTCTGTGAGAAAAAACACTGATATGAATTAAAGATCTATATTAAGTTTCCATCAGTTTCCTCAATTCCATTTCTAAATTCCCACACAACTATCTAAGTACCTAGCTGTCACAAGTATCTAGCTGACCAAAAAGGTAGCACCCACACATGCTCGTACAAACACACAAGTTTCCGTGTGTGCTTACAAGGGTGGCATGTAACGAAACTAATCGCATGGAAAACCTACACGGGTGGTGAGGCGCGCTTTCGACGGCTATATTTATCTGTGCCACCCCTCCGGGCACTGCTTGGACGCGGTGGGCGCTGGGACGAACGCTTACGCCTTTAAACTTCAAATACGTGTCACTTTGCGAGCGTTTGATCAAGATACTCGTATTAGTGGAACGCAGCCTTTTGGCGTTCTTTATTTAAACCGTTGTCAATATCAAGCGGAAATTTTGTGGTGATGCCGCAAGTCGCAAGTGTGTTTGTCAGTAAACTCTTAAAAAGCTGGACCAATTTTGATGAAATTTTTTGTGAAGGTATATGTTTGAGTGGGTGGATGGTTGAGATTGACAATTGGATCCGGTACCTATGTGGTTCTGCGATGGGGTTCTAGGGAATTTTGCTTAACCCGATAATAGTAGACAAGCCAATGTTCGGGCACCACAAGGTCTGTCAGGTAGACTAGAGGGTAAGAATTTGAGAAAGTCGTTTCAAAGTACTTGCCAACTTTAATTTCGGTCTAAGAAAAAAAAGGCATTTGTGAGTGGGTACTACAAAGCTCTGGGTTTATTTATTTCAGATTTTAGGCGGCGCTACGTACCTAGATATATTGTATCAATTGTTGCAACATAACACCCTATTCTGTACGGACTCGCCGTGTGATATCATCACGAGAACTGCCAATTTGTTTGCGAATGTTCGAGGGAAAATTTCACGGTGAGATTCTCCCTCGAAGGTTCGCAAACAAATTAAATAGACAGGCAGTACCGTAGCTGCTTACCTCATTTTGCGTCAGGTACTTAATTGACAACGCGAACATGGAGGCAGTATAAGTACATAATTACACGCGTATTACTATTTTAGTCCCAAATAGGACCCAACCCATGCAGTGAATGGATACCTAGTAGTTTTTAGTTTTCATGAACAAATTACAGCAATATAATAAAGGCTTTAATGGGAAACTTTCGGGAGCAGCATACGCATTACAACCCCCGAAATTACAAATATCTATAAAAGAAAAACTAGTTACGCAAGTGACCATGACTTGTCCCCTCATTTATCTATACTAATATTAAAAAGCTGAAGAGTTTGCTTGTTTATTTGAACGCGCTAATCTGTGTAACTACCAGTCGGATTCGAAGAATTCTTTTTGTATGTTACTATAACTTAATTATGGTAGCCAGATTCATGAGGAATAGGCTATTTAACATCACGTTACGATCCTTAGGGGCCGAGCAACGGGGGTGAAACCGCGGAGAACAGCTAGTCTACTTACACAGTAAAAATGTTTACAGTAAAAATAAAAATTACGAAAATAAAAGATAAGTAGGTAAGTAAAAACTGTAGGCACTTATTAAAAAGTTAACATCCCCATACTAAAGGGTATTTAAGCGGAAGCACAACAAAACGCCATCGGTTCATGGTAGATATACCAAGAACCCGAACAAAGCGCTTTGATTCCACTTTCATTGTGAAAACCGCCAAGCAGTGGAATGCGCTGCCCGAGTGGGTGTTTCCCAACAGTTACAATCTGGGTATCTTCAAGTCACGAGTGAATCGGTTTCTTTTAGGCAAGCGTGCTCCATCGTAGACCGCATCATCGCTTGGCATCGGGCGAGATGGCGGTCAAGCGCAAGCCTATCATAGAATAAAAAAATATAAAATAATTTCAACAAGAACTTTGTTTTTCAATTGGGACAACCCTAAGAACGTGATAGTACATAAATATTATTTATTCATGTGGTTTTTTTACGTTTAGTTTTTGGCGGTATTCGTAGTAGGTGCTTTGGCAATTGTTACAATGAATTCAACTTCGCTCGAAAATCGCATTAAAATAATTCAAATCCACTATGAAAACGGTCGTTCTGTTAAAGTTACATTTCGTAAAAAATCATTTTTTAGACGAAGCCCATTTTCATTTGTCAGGGTACGTCAACAAGCAAAATTGCCGCATTTGGGCTTCTGAAAATCCTAAAGTAATTATTGAGAAGCTTTTGCATGCTCAAACGTGTCACTGTGTGGTGCGCTATGTGGTCTGGAGGCGTGATCGGACCGTTTTTTTTAAATTTTGATGAAAGAATCAACATTTGTCAGCGTGGTCGTGGTGGACATTTGCCAAATATAAATTTTCATTCATAATTGCCAAACCTTTCTCTTTATAATACAATAAAAAAAATATTAATTTTCCTCTAAATTCTTTGTTTTAGAAAACAAAGTTCTTGTTGAAACACCCTTTATAATCATTCAGGCTACAGGCCACGTAGGCAGCTACGTGCTACGTTCGTAGCCGTTTCGTAGCTATAGTAGCGAGGCATAATGGCGAGGCAAGGCATAGCTTTTTATTTCTTACTTTTTCGCTGTCGTTATGCTCGAGTTCACATGCTAAGCGGACACTGTTGCGCCCGATTCGTTTTAGGTAGCTACTTGTTATAATAATAAGTTTTCGGGACCAGCGGTTAGTGCAAATTGACCGGATCGGCGTGATAAGCCAAAATGCTATTTTGTTATTCAAAATCATAGAATGAATATTCCAGAAAAAAACAGTCGGGATAGGGATACTGGAACGTAACCATACCCAAAAATATATTTATTTTTTATTTTTGTCTGTCTGTTTGTGCGCGCACCACGCAAAAAGTACTGAACGGATTTTTATATGGTTTTCACAGTTCGATAGCTTTGGGTACAGCTTAAAATCTAAGCCACGTTTCGTCTAATTCCGGTGGGATAAATTAGAGATACAGCTTGAACTCTTGGTAGCACTAGCCACCCTACACTACGGAGGTCATTTAAACTGGTCATTATATTGTAGTCCACGCGGACGGAGTCGCGGGTAAAAGTCTAGTTTAATATAAAGAAATTGTTGGTCTAGTCGAAAACCTTGAGATGATATAAAAAAATCCAGAGAAAAATTAAAAAAGAAAATATCCGTTGAGGTACGGAACCCTCGGTGCGCGAGTACGACGGGCACAAGACTTGTCCGATTTGTTTAATTATTATTTAGTCAAAATCTGTTTGTGGTTGACTATACAAGCAAAAGATTTAAAAACGAACAACAATACATCATTCGCAGATAGGTTGGGGTTGGCTTCCACTCTGACCACAAAACGAACAATAATAAAATTGCAGTAATGCTGAACATTTGGCAGCGCATGAAGTGATTCCCCGTCGCACCGCTAGTTCGTGCCAAACGCAACAGGTGGCGCTACCTGAACACAGCGCTTTATTTCATCCTTTTTGTTTGGTATGTGCTGAGAGCGACTATTATTTGTTTTTATTCGATAGGAGCTTAAATTGGAACAGGGGTAAATGGCAATTACTATTATACCTACTTAATATTTATTCTTCGGGACATCAACAACTTACCATTAGCAGAGTATAGGTGAACACTGCCTCACCCTTTGGGGAATTAAAGCGTGATGGTATTTGTTATGAAGATTAAAGTGAAGGCACGTGAACATCTTCGCAAGAAATTGGCAGATTTATCCCAACGGTGATTTATTGGAATCGTTTTTGTATCATCACCGAATTGTTATTGGTATTGTTACAACTCTTGACATATGCATTTTTTTATATGTATGTATTTATGTATTTATTCCTATATATTTATTTACAGTTTAACGTTCTTTTTTACTGCACCTACCATGTTTTACCTCTGCATCACCCTAAGGTAGACTGGCAGAAAATGCCTAAGGCATTAAGTCCGCCTTTGTGCAGTGTTTTTTTACTTGTGCATAAAGTATTAAATAAAAAATAAAGTCCTGCAATTGAGTCTGAAATTAATAATTTCGGGGGCTCCTTTCAACGACTTCGTAGATGCCTTCTACGATTTCGTAGGCCCTTTCTACGACTTCGTAGATCCCTTTCTACGATTTCGTAGAACCCTTTCTACAAATTCGTAGACCCCTTTCTACGATTTCGTAGACTCCTTGCTACGATTTCGTAGACCCCTTTCTATGACTTCGTAGAGTCCTTCCACAATGTCGTAATATTTTCTAAATTTTCACATAAACTTTTCTGCGGCTCGTAGTCTATTTTAAATCCTTAGAAACCATTCTACAATTTCAAAAAATTATGTCTACGGTTTCATAGTTATTATTACGATTTCATAGAAATTCTTAGATTCTGTAACTGCTACTTCACACAGATTAGATGTGATTGTGACCGAACTTAGCGCGTCTTATCAAGATGCAGAGTTCCTCATTTCATCAGAAAAAATAATTCAAGCGCGTCCTGGAAATTCAATTGAACCTATATTAGGACATCGAAAATACTACACTTCCTACACAAATAGAGAATTACGAACTATGGAGTACTATATCAATGCTCTATTACTGTAGTCTTAAATAAACTGCATAATGAATGAGTCAACCACAAGCGCTTAGAGATAAGCGTTATTCTTCCTATTAAATCGATTACTGACTTACTGAGTAATCCTTCGCCGCTAAAAACAGTCTAAGTACATACATTTCTGACATACCTAAAAGTACCTATAAAAACATACGTGTATCCCAGTAAACATAATCAACCTACAATGACGGTGGTCGTAGTGGCTGAGCGATTGGCTACTGCGCAACGTGTCGCCGGTTCGATTACCGCACGGAATTTAATATTTGTTTCGGGATTAAGTGTTTGAGTAGGTATGTAAAAATTTTGTGTGTATTGGTGCGTTACCCATGATACAGGAGAAATCCTAGTATGGGGCGTAATTTTTTTCAAGAAAAATGTTTCCACTATTGGAACTTAATCTCTGTATGAAGGAGTAGGTCGTATTCACCACGTAAGTCCAGTGTGAGTCGAGTGGACGTCACACTCTTCAAATATTTAGGACACATATATATTTTTTACACAAACACATGCCGGTTTCCTCACGACGCGACGGCGACGTTTCCCTTCATCATTTTTAGACCAAGGGTGATGATGGTGAAAAAAAGGATTGTTCAAAATAAAATGCGTGCCTGTCAAGGTTCGAATCGACGACCCTCGACTCGTAAGTCAGGGCGTACTGCTGGACCACCATTGATCTAAAAAATCCCGGTGTGGAAAACCAGCTTTTTTTTAAACCAAGAGCGAAGTATAAACGAGTATAGGTCCTTAAGATGATCGGTAGCACAACATCTGCTGACGAAACAAACTGCTGCAGTTACAGACCGTCGAATTATTTTCATAAGGACATAGGCAGTTTTGGGCTTGATATGGTACAGTAGGTAATAAAAGCTTTACCAAAAATAAAAATATATTTTAATTGTTCTTTGCCTAATTTATCTTAGAGATTTAAGAATTGGAATCAAAAATCGAAATAAATAAGAAATAAAATGATTATGCCGTTGACATTTTGAAAAAACCAATAAAACAAAAACAGGTGCATGCTGGCTGGCGCGTGCCTCCATAGAATATCATGTCGACAGCAACTAAAACCTTTGAATTGAGAACTCATTAGTCGGGCTGTACTTCATTGGATCATTCACACCATACTTAACCTCACCGTCACAAATACGAAGGTTTCTCTATAATCCAATTACGTACAAAAACAAATAAAAAATGAATTTAAATACTCTTGAAATACTCGATCACACCAAACTAATTTCATATCTGTACCGACATACACAATCTGAAGCCCAGCGTTCTATGGGCGTCCGCCGTGTTCTTTGTATTATGTGAAAACCATGGAGCATTTATACAATTCCTCTGTGGTGAAAACAGTGTAAACTTAATGACTTTCAACGCAATTGCCGGGTTCTATGCTTCGGTTATGGTATTGGGTTGCATCCATTATTGTATTACCAACTCGTTCCAAAAACCACTTCAATACGACACGAGCAATGCACACTTAATTTGCGTAGGTTTGTTTTCTAACGTTAGACCCTCAGATCATAGAAACAAGGAGATATGCCATCATAGCAAATTAGTACGGGAACAACTGATGCCACTTTTAGTACATTTTTCGACACAATTACGCGCATAATTAAGCGCTCCTTGTGAATAAAAAGTTCTCCCATGCATTAAACATTACGCCCACCCTCAATCTAACACTGTTAATCGTCACTCAACACTAGCACTAAACTAAAACACTGTATTTATACCATCGATCGTGTTCGGTTCGTCGCCAGCGCGTACGTTGTTAATATGAGCAATTTGCTCAAGATCAGGCATCAAGCTCGATAGCGCCTTGGCACATCTCCCTTGTTTCTATGATCTGAGGTTAGACCGAATTGGCCGGCCATCGTGTACACCCAGAAGTAGGTTACAATGGCGCTCGTGGGCGATCGTCTGTAACATGTAGCGGCCTACGAAATGTCGTAGTACTTCTACGGTGACAGTTAAGTGCTGGATTAGTTAAATCCATGGCGCATTTGTGTTTTAGTTCCGTGGTTAACTCTCAGTTATGTTTCAGATTGATGGCAGTTCTATTTTACTTATCTCAAGAAAAATAGTCATTTTTTTAAATAATCGGCCTATGTTGTATAACTATGAATAAAATTAAACTAAGTGAGTAGGTTTCATATGAAAATGAATATTATTTTTTAATTCTCTCTTCAAAAGAAACTAAGATTAAAGCTGCTAAGCTAATGGTAGTAAATGGTACGGTACGGCTGACGTGCCTTTGTACAATAAAAATAAAACATTTTATTTTTATTCTTTCTCTATTGAGCCTGTTAAAAAGTATTGATGTTAAAGCTTTTAAAAAATCAAGTAATCGAATTAATTGTTGTATGTTTTATAATAGACTAATGTGTATGTGTTGATGTGCGCGGTGCGGTGCGTCGGCGTGGTACGCGCGAGTGGCGTCTGGGTGTCGGGCCGCGCCGCGAGGATGCTGCGCCTCTTAAAATTGTAAACAAGAGCTTTTTCGATTGGTGGGCGGCACCGCGCAGGCGTCGCGCGCTGTGAACTTGTAGCGACGTCGGGCTTATTTTATTTATTGAGAATTTTTTTATAAGATTTGGATAAATCGTTGATTATTAAATAAATTTACTTTTTAGTACCTAACCTAAAGTACTCAAGTTAAAACTCAGCAGCTTTTGGGAATTTCCCTTCTTTCCTCGTTGGCTGGCCCAGAAATACTGACCTACTACGATTCTGCCCTTGAACTCCTAGCAGTTTCCGTTCAACCATTCAAGGTAGATATTTTACAACCCTAATAAAATTCAAATTCATAACTCGAAAGATAGGTAACTTAAAACTATCGTTGTGTTAAACATAGTTGGATGTTATAACCACGGGAGTGCTACTTTTCTGTATGAGGAATAAACCGCCACTCCTGTCCTCCAAGGATGTGTAGTTTTGCATGTGTCCAAACGGTATACATCGGTATAGAGCGATAGTAGATATTTGCAACGAAATGAAAAGCTTCAAAGTAGGCTATTGTGAGTAAGTGTCATAAGTTGAGGAACGTTTCCAGAGATAAGAGTGGAAATCGATTGTGGTGTGCGGTGTGTTGCCGCCGGCACGAGGTCGGGGCTGCGTGCGGCGCTGCGCGTGGAGGCGCGCGCGGGGCGCGGGGGCGGGGCGAGGCGCGTGCGCGGGCCGGCCGGGGCGCGGGCGGCAGACGCGCCGCGATGGTGGGCCGCGACAGCCGCTCGGAGAGCGCGGCGCGCCCCTGGGCGCCGCGGCATGAGTAGCGCGCCAGCCCGGCCCGGCCCGCGCGCCCGCCATGGCGCAGGCCGCGCCCGCGCCCCATCGCACCCACTCCTTCGCGAAGAAGACCTTCCACAAGCCGACGTACTGCCACCACTGCTCGGATCTGCTGTGGGGCCTCATCGGGCAGGGCTACGGCTGCGAAGGTACGCGTCGCGCATGCGCCCCGCGCGCGTCGATACCGGCTCGGCGCGCGGCCGCCGCCGGCACGACCAGCGCGTTATGCAACCCGGAGCCCGCGCCCGGCCCCGGGCGTGTCCGCCCGGCCGGCCGCCCGCCCCGATCGATACCGCCCCGGCGCACGCCCGGCCCTCGCTCCCGGACTATCCTCGCGCGGGTTCACGTGCACGCGTCGCGTGCCCGCCTGTATCGCCTTGCACTTGAAAATTCAAGGACGTAGGAGGCCGCACCGCGCATGTGGCTCCTCGCAGTAGCTGGACGTGGTGCGCGCGAGGCGGCGCACGCGGGGCTCCGGTGGTGTAAGTCTGGGGGTGTGACGTGCTCGGGACAGGCAATATCAGCTGAAAGTCGAGGGTGTCGGTGGCGAAGCGAGTGATCATTCGGGAGCATATCGATCGATCTGTTTTGTAAGAGGTTTTTTCGTAGCGGTGGCGCGGGGCGGGGCGCGGCGCTGCATCCCCCGCTCGTGTATCCCTAGCTCTAGCGACATCATGTGAACGTGTCCCCATGCTATTCGTGGTGGTAAGTGACCATTAGCCGCAGGGTGTCCGCTGCGTGCTCCACTCGACGATCACTTGTTAATTAGGTCCGCGATGAGAAGACATCTTGTTTTTGCGCATTTTGTTTTGGTCCCTTGAGTTGCTCTCCTAAAATGTAACGACAAACTGAAAATCGATGAACGCCTTCTCCTTGTTTCTTACGTTTACGAAACTTACGCAGGCAATCTGTTGCCGTTAATGTACTTTACGTATTATGTGAACATGTAACTCTTAACATAGAACTTATATTGTTATAACTCTTGACATAGTTTATTTTATTATATTATATGTATGTATTTATGTATTTATTCCTGTATATTTATTTCAGTTTAACGTTATTTTTGTTGCACCTACCATGTTTTATCTCTGCATCACCCTAAGGTAGACTGGCAGAAAATGCCTAAGGCATTAAGTCCGCCTTTGTACAGTGTTTTTTACTTGTGCATAAAGAATTAAATAAATAAATAAATAAATATTGAAATAGGTATAACAGGCTGATAGTCCGCAGTGTTCGTGGCATTACATTTATCATCCGGTTCAGTTTATTAAACGTACATTTTACACGTAAACCGCAAAATATTTGTTAATTAGTATCGCAGTTTCACAAACATTAATTCAATAGGTAATATAGAATATTACATCACAAAGCATTCCTATTCGTTTTTTTCCTCCTAATATCGAACGCTACATCATATGCGCATTGTTAACAAACGTATTAGTTACTATGACTAACAGTAGTTAAATTTTAGAAGCAGAGATAACATATTTACATGCGGAAAATGGTATTAGGTACTTGTTTAAAAATAGAGGACTTTGTATCCTCGTTTATTCATAACTAACGTTTCTAATTAATTTGTCTATGGGCACGTTAGATGAAATTGTATCATTTTAGTGTCTCTGGGCGAGCTGCGTAGCTCATGACTCGTGTAGCGTATCGATCTTCACGCTGCGTCCCAACGGTATTGGGCAAAGAGAAACGACGACGGCTACAGTCTAATTTTACTACGCCCAACTCGACGTAATCATTGTTACTTATTAGTTCTAGTTCCAAATTCAAAACACAAAATCATTGACCGTTGTTTTAGAGATATGGTTGAGACAAATAGTTTCTGTGGGACAAATAGATATAATGGATGTAACACAAATATGCTTATTAGTTAGAAGACACTTAGGCCCGTATTGCAGAACGATGCTCGCGCTCAGATCTCTGCTTAAAATCTATGCTCAAGCAGAGATCGGTGCTCGAGTATCGTTCTGAAATACGGGCCTTAATTTTGGTTATTTCAACAAAGTAATCTAGTAGGAAAAAAGTTGACGTAGGTAATAGCTCTATGCAATCAAACCAATTACTTAACTGTAAAGCAAACATTAAGTAAACCGTAATTTTGAAATGCATTAAAACATCAATTCAAAAATCAAATAAATTATCATATTTTTCAGCAATAATTATATTATAAATCGAGACCGCAGTGCCTCCGAGCGCGGTAATAGTTAGCATTTGTACAGTCACAGATAATACAGTAGGTACTACGCGTACAGATGCCTCATCTCATACAAAAAAACGTGACCGCCGCCGTAACGCGGGCTATCGGGCTATACATTTATTCGTAAATAAACGATTTTTTAAAATTTGAGCAAGTATTTGTATTTGTCTATTTATTCATGTTCTACATTCTACACAAACTCCAATAACAAATCGATACGAATAACGCCATCTATTAAGAGTTATTTGAACAAATGTTCCTTTGTTCCTGATGAGACCCTGTGGTACAGTAAAAATAAATATAAGTCACTTTACTTAAATTAGCGTATAGTTTCTTTTCAAAGCTTACAAGGTAAAAACACACATGTTACGAAAAACAAAATTGTACGTCAAGTTACAATTAAGCTTCCATTGAAACCCTTGCATTACCAAAATATTGCAATTAGGCTTTTCTCAACGTCCCGAATAAACAGTATTTTTAACAAACTCAATATTCAGGCTCTGACTATCATTAATTAAACTCTTGTAAATGTACTATAATACTATTATTACAAATTTTAACTAAGTAGGTACCGTACCTAGCTAAAATAAATTTTTTTATGTTGTACAAATTAATTTTGTTTTTTTCCTGCAACATTACAATGCTCGGAAATATACCTGTCAGCGTTGCCAGACGTCCCGATTTTGGCGGGACGTCCCGATTTTTTAGCCCAAAATTGAATGTCCCGCGCGGGATAGGCGCAGTCCCGCTTTTGGAGGATTACTCGACGCTGCGGCCCCCACCTTCAAATTGCTTTCCTGAACGCGTTTTTTTCCAAGTGAATTTTAAATAGTCGGATGCCGGAAATAAATGCTCCGTTAAAATTAAAGCAGAATTACTCATTAAATTCAATCTGGAGCTATCCTGTGTAGAGTTCTTCGACTAACTGCTGATTTTTTACGTTTTTTATTATGTCCCGCTTTCGACAGAAGAATCCCGCTTTTTTACTCAAAAAGTTTCAAAATCCCGCTTTGCCCGAAAAAAAATCTGGCAACGCTGACCTGTACCTACATCATTTGCCTTTTAACGTTCTCCCGCCCTGTTGCTGCGGCCGCTTTTCGAATTTTTACCACTAACATTAGTTGTTACCATCATTGCTACTTTGAATGATATATTTTTCGTGTTCGTTTTTAGGGTTCCGTACCAAAATGGTAAAAAAGGAACCCTTATGGTGCGACTTCGTCTGTCTGTCTGTCTGTCACACCTGCTTATTTCAGCTACTACTTATGCTATCAACTTGAAATTTGGAACAGTTATAAAAAATGCTTGTTCAACTTTATTCCAAATGAAAAAAGTCCAAAAATATTTTTATTTTCATTGCAAAAGGGGCCGGAGTGGGGGTCCGAAATTTTAAAGTGGGGTTACTAGGTCAAATGACATATCATATGAAAGGGCTTGATTTGCACATTTCAAAATATATTTTTATATTATTTTTGTCTCACAGTTTTCGACATATGATGAAAAATGTCCAAAAAAATACCATTCCCCCCCCTTACCTCCGAAGTTTGCGGGGCGAAAAATCTGAAATAATTAGAGTTGATAGGAATTGACCCAAATATGGCACCAAAAATAAAACGATGTTCCTAACTAGTACAGTTTTTTCAAAATCATCAAAATTCCTTCACAAACAAACTTAGTTATGCGGTCCAGATTTTTTCACTTTATACGTCCAAAAATGTACGGAACCCTCGGTGCGCGAGTACGACTCGCACTTGGCCGGTTTTTTATTTACTATACAAGCATACGATGAGGATATCGTTTTATGCAATAAGTCCTTATGTCATGAATAAATAGGTTAGTAGAGAGCAGCAGTTCTTAACCAGAGATCGACGATGAGGGACCATTTAACAAAATTTTTGTCTTGTCAGGGACCACTAACTGTTGGGTGGTAATATACCTACAGTAAATGTAAACTTGTGACTGCGTACTCTTTATTAACTTCTGAATCCTTGGTTCAGTGCTACTCAAAGCCAAACATGTTGGCACTGGCATCCAATCGATTTCGGTGCTTCTTTTTTTTTATTTTATTTTTATTCTATGATAGGCTTGCGCTTGACCGCCATCTCGCCTGATGTTAAGCGATGATGCGGTCTACGATGGAGCACGCTTGCATAAAAGGGAGCACGCTTGCCTAAAAGATTGTTTTATTTTTAACTAGCTTCTGCCCGCGGCTTTGCCCGCGTTTTTGGGATAAAAAATAGCCCATATGTTATTCTGATGTATAAGCTATATTACTGTAAAGTTTCATCAAAATCTGTTCAGCGGTTTTTGCGTGAAAGAGTAACAAACATCCATACATCCATACATCCTCACAAACTTTCGCATTTATAATATTAGTAGGATAATAAACATCGTTAACAGAAGCACCGAGAACCCGATGGTTGATTTATGATGGCTTCACGGACCACTTTGGGTGCTTCCAGGGACCATCTGTGGTCCGGAGACCACGGGTTAAGAACTACTGTACTAGACAAATTTTTAAAATCGTCCACCGGTTCATTCGGTAACACTAGCACTTTGCCGACGACTTTGTCTGTGTAACCCACAGGAGTTTTGCATTTTTTGGGACTAAAAGTAGCCTACACTCAAGGATAATGTGTAATAAACAATTATCCAAATACCGATATCTCGGGGCCGGTTTCATAAAAAAACAAAAGACGAATAAATATCCAACATAAAGTATCAATATCGCATAGAATTATAAGTACCTTCCTTCTTCTTAAAAATAACTGCCCAGCTGTGGGCAACGATAGGAAAACAGATCATGTTGTTCTTCTTTGTTAAAATCTTCAAATACGTAACATTATTTTGTTACTTTGAGTTGACACGTAGCATGTCGTAGCAGGGTCTGCGTAGCGTCGTAGAAAGTCGGCGTAGCGAATTGTAGTCATTCGTCGTAGCGGACTACGGCGTAGTACCAGGTCTACAATGCACAAAACGATTGTTACATTTTTATAAGTATTAAAATTTATTTGATAATATTTATAGTTTGTTATATCTATTGGTGCCAGCTAATTTATGTGAAGCGTTTACTACGGCACCGTACGTCACTACTGCAAGGTCCTCGTAAGAATAACTTTAGATTTTCGCATTTGAGGTCATATTAGATTATACAAATACAACTATCAGTTTCTATATTTACAGTAGGTTATGACTGAAATTAGCTTCAAATGATGTTGATGTGCCATGTGTTATACTTTGAGTTCCGTTTTCTTCCTGACGTGTATTAGCATTATTTTATAATAACGTTAAGTACATATAGTTCGTTTCATTGTTTACTTCTTTCGTTTTAGATTTTGGTTTTTTATAAGACGACATCATCATAGATCCATAATTCAATATAAAATGCTTATAATTATATTTTTATAATAATTTCTCTTTTAAACTGACTTTGAAAAAGAGAAGGTATACAATATGAATGTTTTTTTTTTTGTATCTTATTGCGCGATATCTCCGCCGATCGTAAACCGATTTAAATTATTATATATAAGTTATAAATAATAATTATAATATAAATTATTATAAGCTCGTGCGGTGGTCCCATAAAAAAATTATTAACAGCTGTGGCTGAAAACCAGCGCAGTGGCTCTGCTCCGTGCATGGGTCACACCATCATGCTGGGCGATGGCCGTTTTGTGCGGATATGACGCATATTTTCCCTACAGTTTTTTTCCTTCTTAACTTTGACAGGTATTTTTATTTTTGTGCGTCATATCGACGCAAATAAATGTATTTTTCTTTCTTTTGTAGTTTTTTAATCAGCTTTAATAAACGATATTTAGTTCACTTTGCATGTGTTGATGATATTATAATCATTATTCACAGCAAAAAGTGGTATGTAGGTTCACGTAGGTAATAAATTCATGATATTGCTGTAATCGCGCGTGATTAGTCACTAAAAATAGAAAAAAGTTAAACCGCCTTCAAAAAGATCACAATAATGTTATCTGAGACAGGAAGTTAGTGCCGAATCAAACCAAATCAAAAATGAAAGGCATCGACTTCCGAAATTGTTTCACACAACATTATTGTGTTCTTTTTGAAGGCGATTTAAACTTTTTTAAGTTGTTTTGGAAAGCAGTACATCTGACACATAAGATTGAACATTACTTACATACAAAACGGTAACATATTGAAATTGGAATATTGTTCGTCATGTCTACTATCATATAATAGTATTTTTCCCATAACACCACATTGTCCAACGTTACATAGAACGCTTCACAAGAGCCGCCCTGTAACATCACACATTCAAACAAAAGCAATGGGACTGCAGAATAACTGTCACTGCAACATGCAAGACAGTTTCAAACAAAACCATTGGACGAACAAAACAACAATAACGTTCATTATGTCGCGTTGACGCGCTCTATCTCGACACACGTCGCGCGACAAAGCGCCGCGCGGCAAAACAATGCGCGTCCGTAGTGCCGACACGCCCGCGCAGTCGCGCCTTTGTGCGACTAAGATAAGGGATGCGACGTGTGGAAATGGACAACTTACTGTCGCAGCGTGCGGATACAGCCTTAGGACATCTCTTTTGAATAAAGATGTGACGTCATAGGAGGCGCGTGTATTGTGCGCTTATCACTTATCAGATGATTATGACGCGCCGGTGTTCAGTTACAGCGGCGTTATGCCTTTTGTTCACTAGAATATAATGAATTAACTTTGAGTACAAGCCTCATACAGGGCTTACACAAGCTTGGGCTTACACAAGCTTGGGCTTGCTCAAGCCTAATAGTCAGTTGCAGAAAAGGTCAATAAGTTTCAAAGGAGACTTTAACGATAGAAATTATATGGTTAAAGTCTCCTTTATTTAATTACCTTTCTGCAACTTACCGTAAGTGAAATCTCGAAATTTTGACATGTCGCCACATCAGTAGATTGCTCTGGTGCGAAACAAGGGGGGGGGGGGGGTGCTAGTACTTAATAATTGATAGCGAACCTTACTTATCCATGCGACAATCCAACCTGAACTACACACAAGTACTTCAATACCCACAAGTTCAAAAGTTAAATGTCAACTTCGCTAACTACCTACCCACTAATTGCGAGCAATGATTCCCTTACAATGCCGCGGACCTAGTATTTAACTTTAATTTTTAAATAACTCAGCTTTTTTACCCACTAAAGCATTACAAACCCTATGTCTTGCTCCTTTAAGTTCATGTTGCCTTCACATAGGTTGTAAGTTCGTGGGCGGTCAGGAAACACCCTAGGTGGTCATATTTACTGTTTATTTCAATAATAGCCGTGGGTAGTGAGTGACACGCCATGACATGGCTATTTCTGCAGTATTTACATGTAACTAAGTTTTGTAGAGGTGTAAAAATAGATCAAGAAGTCGATTATTGTGGAATAAAAATACAATTACAGACCAGTATAGATATAGGTATTATTAGAATGTATGTCGCTCTAATAATCCTAAAGCTCTCTAGCCGATAAATTAGAGAAGTTTTAGAACAAAATCACCCTTCTTAAAACATAAAAGAAACACAATCCAATCTAAAAACGGAACGGAACCAATGACGAACTTCCGTTACGAAAGTAAAACGAATGCCTCTCAAGTGCAAAAAATAAAGTATGTTTATTTTCGAATCCACAAAAGCCTATTGACGTTCTAAATATAGAACTCCTTGGTCTTGCAAGCGGGGTTTAAAAAAAAGTTGAATTCGTACAAGCTGACTGTTGGGTCGGTACCGGGGCTACGCCCGGCGTATGTAGGCCAGCCCTGACGTCACACGGTGATGACCCAGTTCCATTGCCATTGAGAGATGCGCGTCAATGGTACCCCCCCCCCTGGCCCCGGGCCCCGACCCCCGTGTACCCAACAGTGCAGCACCCTCTGCCGAAGGGGGGGACGTGCCAAAAAAATACAAACTTCGTCAAAAACGCAATTATGAGATTTATATAATATTTCTTTGTTTAACGTATTTTTTAGCTGCATAACATTAAAATTTATTTGTGTGTCGATAAATATTTCGTAAAAAACGTTTAGAACATGTAATAGACTTACGACATTAATAAAACCATAACTGTATTCCAGGAACGATGTAACAAAACAATTCATCGATCTGGGTTACTGAACGTGGCGGCAAAGGCACGCTTTCATTCAGCCACTGCACAGTGCGCCGCATTTAAAATGTATAGTCAAAGGGAGCGTAGATTTGCGACACCGAGCACTTGCCGCCTTTGTGCGCCATGTAAATGTGACGGGATTCACGGCGGCTTTAATTTGTTCTTTGTGGTGCACTGTGATGTTACTTCAAGTTTAGAATTCGCTCGTCCTCATTACTGGCTACTTCTTGTAAGAAGTCTGTGCTAGTTCTGCAAAATGAGGCTATATTTGCACTATTTACTTCATTCACTTCTTAATACTTTTTCTTGATCTCCACATTACAAATTGGAATAGCTATACATGAAAATGTATTAAGTTGTTATTGGTGGTTATATATAGTGGTTATTTGTACACATATTATATAAAAAAAATATATAAAAATAAAGAATATGTCTAGATAATACAACTTTTTATTAAATAACAAACCGGTTATGGTATCATTTGTTATAGGGCTAATTAAAGTCAAAACATTTATTTCAATTAAACGCTCGGTTGCAGAAAGCTTTCCATTATCTCTTACAGGCACTTTTGAATCGTCAAGCAAGTTAGTCAGTCTATTGGCACTAAGTTGAAGCTAGTTGCCCGTTTTAAAACGTAGATTCCTATGGAGAAGAACGGACAGGAAACTCCATGGTTATTTTTCAACAAGATCAATTACAATTTCTTTGATTACATTCATGGCCTATGGATTAGAAGACACATAGTTCACGTCATGTGCTATTCTTAACTTATCCTACTTCTACAACTTGAAAATGAAACATAATGCCGCCTATGCATACATTGGAACATAGTCTGGCACAAAACTCACTGTGTGACTGCACAATAACAAAAGAACTTGCACAATGGGCAAAACTTTGTCCTCGCTTTTCACGCCATAACACTGGGAGATCTATTATTTACATCAAACGAGAAAGCATTGTGTCTATGCAAGTTTGCACTATTCAATTATTAATACAGTTCTGTTGCATTCGCCTTTTGTGTTGAGTCTCGTCGGTTTAATGATATGAACATAGACGCTTGCGCAACGGATCCATGAATGGGTTGGATTCATTAGTGTTTTGGTGCGGTAAGTGTGTTTGCTTGAATAAGCGACGGCTGCTCATTAAAATATGGAAGTGCTCTTGTCGAGCTTGCTCTAATTAGCAGAGCTTATGTTTTTGAAACGTGTTGCTGTTTTTTTATAGTTTGAAAAACATGTGAGTCTATTTTTAGCTAAATTTCCTATTTAAATTAAATCGTGAGATGTGGTACATATGTGTTTTACAATCAATTTTGGTTATTCGCATTGCACCATTTCAGTATACCTACTTACTAATTTTAAAATGCTAACATGCTGACTATTATAACATATCTAGTATTTGGTTAAATTCTCTATTTATTATACTCGTACATGTAACCCTATAATTAAGTTAAACAACTACATGCGTTAGCCACCAATTAATTACTCAATATCAGTCGCGTGTCAAAATGAAAACAGTAATTACAATAGTTGCCATGTTTAACTGTAGGTTAAAAGTTAATAGGGATTCATTTTGTAATATTTTTGATCAAGTAAACATTTGCTTTCTCTTAATTTGAGAAGATATTACTTACCAAATAAAACAGCTGGTGTGGGAACGCATTTTTAACGTACAGATTTAATTAACCTACCAAACTATTTTTACTCGAGTCTGCAACATAAATACCAAAACATTATTATTCTATAACATTAGCAGCCGAAAAAAACGATGTCAACAAAATAAAACTGTAATTACTCTTCCTAAATTTTGCGCTATTAAAATTTGGCAATGCTGCGAATGTGGGTCAATCTCGGCACTCACAATAGTTCTATTTATATCAAAGTAAAACTAAAATACACCAGTATTCCTGTACGCACGGACGGAAATAAACCGCCTGTATGTGTAGAATAGGAGTTAACATTGCAGAGACTCCTACTTGTTTTTAACGGCTGCGCGTCAAATGGAACGTTCCAAATAAAAATGTTGAAAATTGCAAAATTAGAAGTAAAGTCCATTTCAGGAAAGAAGTCCCGCGGACAATTGTGGAACTACATTATACTACATTAAGTCGCGTGAATACAGCGCTGCGTCTGCGGGACTTCTTTCGTGAAAGGGACTTTACGGTGTTGGTGCGTACGAGAGCGCAATGACGTCATTGCTTTGTAAAAAGGCGTTTTGATACAATTTCATTGAAATCTTTATGGGTCTAACGGTCGGTTGCAGAAAGATAATTAAATGCTAAAGGAGTCTTTAACCATACAATTTCTATGGTTAAAGTCTCCTTTAAAACTTAATTACCTTTTCTGCAACTCAGTATAAAATACTTATGCAAACAGTAACAATACTTATTTTTAATTAGGTATACAATTTTTGATTGCAGACAATACACATAATATACATTATACGTTATAATATTTTCATCGCTTATGGTACTAAGTAAAACTCTCCCTTTTTAAGCATTTGTATATAACTTCCTAATATCCATCTCTTTTGTTCCCAACTAATAAATTAAGAGAATAACGTTTATTTAAATGTTTCATAAATAATGAATATTAGTGCAGTTATTGATACAGTACTCGAGTACGGAGCAGAGGGCGCTCGCCCCTCCGTCAGTAATGAGGCTGTGGTACCGCGTGACGTCAGCACTATACGACCTAATTCTCGCCCCACTACTACACTCGGGTAGAATAATGACGTGCATGGTGAGCTTTATTTAAAATATATTATTAGTAAAACCATAATATTTAAAAAACCTTTGAAATTGACGACCTACTCTTCCGAAGTCGGTAAAAAAATAGATTATTTATTATGACAGCAAAAATCGTATAAATGCTTCGTCTTGGATTTTTATCATACAGAAATCAAAAAGCAATGTACTTAATCAAAACATTTCCCAAAATATCCTTTTACACAAAAGTCTACTTAATTTGTAAATTACAGCAATGATGTCATTTGTAGAAATCAAAACAAACATTATTGCTACAGCGATGTGCCGTAGCGTTTCGTAGCAAGGTCCGCGTAGCAACGGCGTAGAGCGTAGCTATTTATAGACTGGTACTTATACAGTTTATCGGATCGCTCGTTTCAAAACTTTTTATGCAAATGAAATTGTAATATTGGTACCTACTAAAGTATCTTTACGCATATATTCGGATACTAGGTAGGCAGATGTAGGTGCTGATGAATGTTTTTGTAAATATAGTATTATTGACCAGAAGTGATATTAATTAAAAAAAAACAAATGCACACGAAACTAATATTATAATCCTTAATGATTTTTACAAAATAACCGTTACAAATAATTATTCAAATATAGAAATAACAATTCCCTAACACGTCCGCACGCTCCGACCGTCCGAGTAAAAGTGTCGTGCCGATGCGCCTGCTCCTTGCTCGTCGCCCTGCTGAGCCTGGTGACGTGGGAGTCGGCCACGCCCACTTATCTCTCCTTGTCTCGTTACACGGCCTCTCCTGACGGGCGGTCGTCCTCGGCCGCAACTCTGGAGGGATCACAGCCTGGGTCGACCACGTCTTCAGCCGTCGAAGCGCACGGCAGATCGTCAGACTCGGCTGAAATGCACAGCAAAAATTGGAAATATTAGAAATTTTATCGCATACTTCAATCCGATAAGCAGAAGCTTTCAAGCAATCTTACAAAATCAACTTTCAAAATAATAACTTTACACACTTGTCATTACATTCGTTCTGAATTAAGCAAACAACATTCATCATCCTCTCGAGGGCCCCCATTCACACAACACCAGCTTTAACAAACACACATTGTATCGGCATTGACTAGTATACCGTGACAGCGCTCCTCTTGAGCTAACTGCCCTGCCGTGGCAGAGAATCACACTCGATGCCAACGTGAATATGGGGTCTCTACAGGACAGCCCATCTGCCGTGGTAGAGAATCACACTCAATACCAACGTGAATATGGGGTCCGTACTGGACAACCCATCTGCCGTGGTAGAGAATCACACTCAATACCAACGTGAATATGGGATCCCTATTGGACAACCCATCTGCCGTGGTAGAGAATCACACTCAATACCAACGTGATATCAACACACACACATAATAGCGACATCTTATCGTATCATGAGACTCAGAAACATAAATTACTCACAATCAAAAAATGCGGCGCAAGTCTCAGGAGTCCACTCTCCTGCCCACCTCACCATGTTTTCAGCTGCGGCCTCAGTACGTTTCCCATACGAGCCGGCCAGCAACTCCAGTTGATAACGGTGGTGCGGGAGGCGTTTCATTACCTTGTAAGGCCCACGCATGCAGGAGTCTAGTTTTCCTGCTGCCTGTGAAGCCTTGATAACAAATACCTTATCATCTATGTTAAACTCGCGGGGAGGCGTACGGTCCTTGTTTACGTATTCGTCTTGCCTCTGTTGATTGGCTGATAACAGGGATGAAACACGTTGTCTGCGTAAGGCCAACGTTGCCTCGCGGTTAGGAGTCGCAATATCTAAGGCAACATCTCGAACAAGAGCACGTATGATAGGTGTAGAAGAATCACTACCAATGAGTAATTGCAGAGGGGATATATTAGTTGTAGAGTGCTTCGTACTGTTAATGATTAGTTGAGTTTTCCACAACACGTCAGACCACTTTTTGTCCTTGTGGTTAACCTCTATACGGAGGAGATTTAAAAGCGTTCGGCAATAACGTTCAACTTGACCGTTCTCGTGGTGCATACCGGGAGTAATGAAGTGAGCGTCACTTCCAAATGACCTAACCATATCTTGAAAGGCGGAGCTCTCAAACATCCGACCTCGGTCAGTTACCAGAAGTCGTGGGGATCCGAACAATGAGATCGCGTCAACAAAAGCGCGTTTTAACTCCTCAGTGTCTTGACGATACAAGGCATAGAGTAGACAGAATTTTGAATATGCGTCAACAATTATTAACACGTATTTGTATCCCTGCGACTCCGGCAATGGTCCAAGAACATCCATGTGTACCACGGAAAATGGAATATCGGGTTTTGACCATGATTCAATAGGCTGATGAGGCGCTCGCGGTACGCGTTTATGACTAAGGCACACAATACAGTGCTTTAAATATTTTCGTACAAACGCACGTAAACCGGGGAACCAAAAATGACGCAGAATAAGTTCCAATGTTTTATCATACCCAATGTGATCCTGATCATCATGGAATACATGAAGCAAACTCAATCTATATCCTTTAGGAATATAGCACAGCAGTCGGGACTCTTCTCCAACGGAGGAGTACTTAACATACAGCAAACCGTTCTTTATAACATAGCGGGAGGAATCTAATTGACCGTTATTTAATTTATCGATTAGATCAAGCGTCTCCTCATCTGCAGATTGAGCCAGTTTCGCCCAGTTTTTAGGATGTTGTATGTGGCATACATCAATGGGGTTCCTACTGAGGTAATCGGCGTGCGACATTAGGGAACCTTTCCTATACTCAAAGGTGTACTGAAAATCTTGCATGTATAGCCACCATCTAGCTACGCGGGGAAGTAAATCCTTTTTACGTGCCGTTAATTTTAGGGCGTTGCAGTCTGTGACTATTTTAAAGGGTACACCGAGCAAGTACTTCCGAAAGTTTTGGAGAGCTTTCACTACAGCTAGTGTTTCCAGCTCATAGGAATGATACTTAGGTTCAGCCCCCTGAGTGGATTTGCTGAAGTATGCTACTGCGCGCCTATGTCCCCCTTCATGAATTTGTATTAGGACCGCACCGTAACCGATTGCGCTCGCATCGGTATGGAGCTCGGTTGGTAACTGGGGATTGTATATGGCTAGAACGGGAGCACTAGTTAAGCAACTGATAATATACTCGCGAGCATTATCTTGATCAACTCCCCATTGAAAAGCCGTATTCTTTTTAGTAAGTTGCGCAATGCAAGCAGTTTGTTGAGCATAATTGGGGATATATCGCCTAAAGTAGCCTGCGAGGCCAAGAAACTGCCGCACCTGCCTAACGTTACGGGGCTTACGAGAATCAACCAATGCTTGAACCTTGTGAGTGCTCGGCCTAACCTGACCTTTGCTAATAACTCTCCCAAGATACTCTATTTCGTTACTGAGAAACGTGCACTTTTTTAGGTTAATGGAGAATCCTGATACAGTCAATGTCTCCAATACTTGTTGTAACAAATCTAGGCCTTCCGCTACTGAATTTGACAAAAGCAAAACATCGTCAATGTAAACTAGAGCCCTTCCCGAATCAATGAATAGCTTTAGGGTTTTTGAAATTATCTTTTGATAGACAACCGGGGCATTCGAAAGGCCATAAGGCATTTTTATGTACTCAAAATGACCTTCGGGTGTCACGAAAGCCGTTTTGGGAATAGAGGATTCTTCCATGGGGACCTGGTGAAACCCAGTCGCCATATCAAGGCTTGTAAAGAAGTTACAAGAACCTAGACGGTCAATGTGGTCCTCAATTAGAGGCAACGGAAATTTATCTTTTATTGTGATTGCATTTAGAGCCCTATAATCCACACACGTTCGATCTGATCCGTCTTTCTTTTTGACTAAGATCACTGGACTCGCGTAAGGTGACTCTGACTCTCGTACGACTCCCTTACAGATCAAATCATTGACTATATTACGAACGCGAAGCTTTTCATCGTGCGATAACTTATACGGCCTATAGCAGATTGGTTCGTCGCTAGATAACGTTATTTTCATACTACCTGTTGTAACTGTTGACGAAGCTGTGCCAGTTATAAACGAACTCGAATAACCACCGATAACCGACAAAAGTTGTTTTCTCTCTTCACCTTGAAGCTGCGAGTTTATATTGCTAAGATCGATTTGAATATTATTTACAGCAGCGGGTACTACACTACGCGTCAAAATTTGAACACCGTTTTGTCGGATATAGGTGATACCTTCGCGGTCTAATATATCAGTGCCTAAAATGATTGACGTACTAATACAACGATCAGGAACCACATACAGATCGGCTTCAATAGATATGTGCGGTAGTTCGATAACTAATGTTACGAATGAGGTGCTTTCAACAAGCTCGCTCCCTATTCCGCGCAAAACTCGATATGTAGGTTTTTGGCTAACCCTAAAGTGTCTCAACACTAAACTCGATATCAACGATATACAAGATCCGCTATCTACTAGAACATCAACCGGTATACCCTGAATTACTGCGCTTGTGACGTCATTAATTGAAGTTGAAACAGTATTGTCACATTTTCTACAGAAATTGACGTTATGTGTATTTATGTTAGACGATTCTGAACGCTGTTTCGCAAAACAGTTATCGATTACGTGTCCGTCTTTTTTACAAAACGTACATGATTTTGTTGGAGGTGACGTAGACTGTGATGTAGATTGCGTTTTGGAACCCGAGTAACTATTCAGACGCTGTCTCTTAGCACTATTACAATCAATACGCTTATGTCCTATTTTACCGCAAAAGTGACATTTCATATCGTTGCCCGATTTCCCACCTTCATTACGTCTCGCTACCATAGTATTATTAGAGCGCGGTACACGAAATGAATCGCGGGTAGATCGAAATTCATTTTTAGGCTTGACGTACATCGAAAGAAATTTTACTAGATCGTTAGGTTGCAAACTGGCATTTGTAGCGGCGGCTTTAACGAGTGGGTCCGCAATGCCCCTGAGAACTATGGCAACAATCAATTCATCCGATAGGCCCCTAACAAGAGCCAACTTTAACAACGAACGCCTAGCATACTCGGCATAGGTTACAAAACTTTTAGAATCGGTGGACATCACTTCAAAAAGAATAGACGCAATATCGATATTTCGTGGGCACAGTGCTTTGAAATCGCGTTTGAAACTAGTCCACGACCGGTCGGTACTAGACCACTCATGTAACCATATCCGGGCATCCCCCTTTAAACAATTTCCTATTCGCGACAAACACTCGTTATCATCCCATCCATTCGTTTCCATAGCCCTATCAACTTCATCGCACCAAACATCGATATTGTGTATTTGCGGGTCAAAATTAGAAATAAAATAATTACGAGACCTTACTTTTACTAGCGAAGTGATGGCCTCCACGATTCTTCCAGTTGAGTCCCCGCCTGTAGGAATGTTTTCTTGCGCTATAGGTGCAGAAGACCGTCCCGCCGTGGACTCGTCATCACGCATGTCGTCGGCGACGCTGCCACACGTTAACGCGGGTAAGGTTGGTGGCGGCGTATGCGTCGGGGGTACCAACGCAGCCTGTGAAGGAGAAGGCTCGGACGGCGGTGGAGCGGCGGTGAAACGTTCTTCAATTGTATTTAAACGAACAAGGATAGCATCCAGCACATCCTTATTTGAATCACGCTTACGTCTACGTGAGCGAGAATTATCCTCAGACATTATGCTAAGCTAACACTAAACAATTAAATAGACAGAAGCACAACTCTAAAACGATAAAATCAAATTTATGTAAAACTGTCTTTACTGTCGGTCAGGCGTACCAAAAAGCGGGTAGGCAATGGTGCACTATCCCACTTCTGATATTATTGACCAGAAGTGATATTAATTAAAAAAAAACAAATGCACACGAAACTAATATTATAATCCTTAATGATTTTTACAAAATAACCGTTACAAATAATTATTCAAATATAGAAATAACAATTCCCTAACACGTCCGCACGCTCCGACCGTCCGAGTAAAAGTGTCGTGCCGATGCGCCTGCTCCTTGCTCGTCGCCCTGCTGAGCCTGGTGACGTGGGAGTCGGCCACGCCCACTTATCTCTCCTTGTCTCGTTACAATAGTATCATTCTGCTATAGTCTTTTTTTTTGTGTTATACTTTTTAGTAAAACACAAAAAAAAACTATTTAATAATTATTAACTAGGGGTTTTTAAATTCATGCACTTTCCCATTATTATTATTTTTTTAACACCTTAATTATACTTATACCAAGAGATTGCGTTATTTTCCGATATCAACTTTTCATTCGTTCTAAATTAGATAACCAGCTAATTCAGTTTATATTATTTTGAACTAATTTATATGTGTTTAGTTTTACCGTAATAACCTCTGGTGCATCTCCGACGTCACGCTGCACTGACCTAATAATCTACGACGGTTGCATCGGGTATCATAAGTAGAGGAAATTATGTTAAGACTACGCAAACGAAACTACATTAAAATTAAACACAATTATAAAATATTACAGAAATCTTCTAAGGTGTCGTATAGGTAAACATATGGAACATCCTACTTCCTAATATAACCTACTAATATTATGTGAAGGTTTGTGAGGATGTATGGATGTTTGTTACTCTTTCACACAAAAACTACCAAACGGATTTTGATGAAACTTTACAGTAATATAGCTTAAGTACATCGTAATAACACGTAAGCTACTTTTTATCACAAACTCTAACGTTTATGATAACGACACAATACCGCAGGAGGCGAAACGTTGTTGTCGTCGTCTTTGCCATTTGGCTACGGAATCCTAAAAAAATGCCATTCAGCATACGCATGAGGTGCAAATGTCGGTGTATTCCCGTTGGCTCCACTGGCAGTGTCCCCACTGGTCGGGCCAACGGGAATTTGATAAAATTATTTTCTTCTTTTTACCGTACTTCTAAAAATTTTACTACATCACTACTTTGATTTCCTCTTACTCCTCTAAGCTAAGAAAACACATGAGCTAGCTGTGAAACGCATTGATTGCTCTTCACAGAACAAACGATCATAAACTGCTGTAATTAACGACTTCATCATTTATTTATGACGCAACTATTACATCTATTTTAAGATAAAAGTTTATCTTGTTAACCACGGATCACGGTCCCCGTACAGATTTCCCATGGGTTGGTGAAGTTACTCTCAAATTGATTTAGGATTTATGATAAGTAATGGATTTTTAGTTCGATAACTGATTTTTCTTAGCCACGTCAGTTTTATAAAATGCTCCTACACACTTGAAGCAATTTGATAACATAACGTAGCGTCAATTTTTTTGCACTTTGGATCGTTTTTTCGGGTTCCGTACCTCAAATAGGAATAAACGGAACCCAAGGATTCCGTTTTACCTACAAAAGCGACGAAAACAAAGTGACGGCATAAGGGGTCACTTTGTTTTCCGTCTGTCCGAGGCAAGACCCTTAACGGATGAAAGCATCTACTCATAGATGGCGCACTAGAAGGAGTATGTAATAGCAGCATCTTGCTCATAGACGGCGCTATTGCATATTAATTTTATTGGAATATTTTATTAGACTTAATATTTCTACATACATAATTAAGTTTGTAAGAAACCCTTACGGCGCGAGTCCCACTCGCACTTGTCCGGTTTTTTTACTTTCGTTTGGCAGTGTAGTTTACTATGTATATTAGTTCCAAAAACACAAGGCAAATATGCAGAATATTTATCAACAGTAGAGCTTTTACAACGCATCGCCCTAAACGACAAAATTATTATAAAAAAATACCAACTTTGATCCAAATCCTCTCTCGTACAAACGTGAAAGTTTACATATAACAGTTTTAAACAGTGTATATTTAGTTAAAATGTGTGTGATGATAGGGCGGTTCTCATCTCGATCGGCGGCGTAACCGGGTCGGACGCTCCGCTCGCTCGGCGCGAACTGTGTCACCCGTGACGTCAGAGGGTACCGCCCGCCGCTCCCGCGACCACCAGCCCGGAATATTATGAATTATTATGAGTGATTAGTTATGTAGACACAACTCTTAAATGGGTCAACGAACCGGTGTGTGATTTTTTTTTCTTCAAAACACTATTTCATGCCAAATCTCCGGTGTGGATTTTTTTGTTTAATTTTTACGTGGGTTAATGAAAGTAGCTGTTCATCAAAACATTTTGATATCATCGCCTGAAATATCTCAGATTTCAGTATAGTATCGAACTATTTTCATTACTTGAGTGATTAGGAAAATAAAAACACTGTTTATCCAACAGTAGGTAATTTTACTTTTTATTATTCAAACAAACTAAACATTTCAAGGAACTATTGCTATGCTTCTAATTAAATATTTATCCATTTACAACAAAGCTATTACCATATTACGTGTGGATACTTTTTAATTCACATTTCTTAGAATAACAGGAATTAGAATAATAGGTTCATTGTAACACAGTATATTGCCCATCAATAGTATTTCGGTACCATTCCGCGTGATGTCTAAATTGTTGCGAAACTACTATTTTACGTAGCACATAAGTGCGTACGTCACTAGCGGTAACTGACTAGTTATTTTTAACTGTGTTTACTGTCGTAACAGTGTCTATTTCAGAAATTTGGATTATATGTTGATCGGAACGAGTTTCGTTAAGTTTGGAAAACAAAATCTGCAGTCAAGATGTTTGATTATGCTTTTAATTACTTGGTGCTTATGAGTACAAACTACTAATTAATTGGAAATTATTTACTGTAGATCAGGTTTACCACTTTCTGACTGTTGCACTGTACCACCGTAGTGTGATGTAGCAGGATACAGCAGTAGAAATTAAACTTATTACTGTATATTTGTTTTTACGTAGAGAGAAGTCATCTCCAAATGTTGATATTAGGTATCTAAACATAGGCTCATTCTTGTGAACTTGTGATCGAAATTTTAGCATCTCAAGAGTTAAAACTCTTTCCTATAGTATCTTCACTAAGCAGTTCGTGCCGCAACAAGCATTGAAGCATTTCCCATAGTTTTCCACAGCTTTCGCAACGACCACTATTATTTAATGTTTATTTAAACACCGATTCATAGGGCCTCTCAGTTCGCTAATAGCTTTGCTCCCAACCTGTGTAATGTGAACGGTAACAACTCTGTTGCAACATTTACGGCTCTGAGCTGATCTATTGGTTGTTAGAAAGATTTACCGTCCCCACCGGGCTGGCGTGACGTCACCACATGTATTTATCTCAAGGCTCACACTACTAGGGCCTACTTCTGTTAAATTATGAGCAGCCGGCCAGTACGTCGTAATTTATTGTAGGAGCTTTTTATTCGAGATGTTGAATTGTGGAAGAAGTATTGCGTGTGCGAAGACGCTAGGAGTAACAAGTTCTATGTTAAAAAATATTTTTAAAAACAAGCTTTTATAATGACCTGCTTCCCAACTCCATCATGAGCACCTGGACACCATCTAGGGCAACGAGGTCTATATAGTACCTATCTACTTGTCAAGACAAATCTAACGAGCTCAAACACGACGGAGTTATAATAAGAAGTTAAGGAGTTCCTATAGCCACCTCCCGGCTCCATCACGAGACCTGCACCTACATTATACCATATTATTGTATTGTCATCAAAGAGACATATGCATCCCGAAATTTCCACTCAATCAGTTGGAGAGAACTGGTCCAAAATTCAGTTGCATGATTTCGCCTCATACACACACAGCAAGTTCCATAAAAGCTTGTAAAAACCATATCACATTATGAAATTTCCAGAGCGCTAGATGAGTTAGCTTGCTAATTTTGTATCTATGTGTAAGTGACAAGTGTAGTGTTCCATCATCGGATGAAGCGACGTACGGCGATGCGCCATCCCTACATGGTGGACATTCCCAAAGGTATAATTCCACTTTGTTCACCCAGGCCCAGATGATATCATCCAGGTGAAATTGCGCAGGTGAACAAAATACACTTTTTATTCCACTTATACCTACACACAATATACCTAACATGTAGCTACTAACACCAAAATCTATAAGTCGAATCTTTCACATCGCTCAACGGAGTGCCTTATCTAATGTTTAAAAAGTTGAAGATTTCTTGCTTTATATGCCTCTTTTGGTGTCTGTACCTAAATCTCTATTTGTTTGAATCCAGGTAAAAACAATGTGTTTCTCCCGTAGTCCGCGTATTGGCAACTTATCTCCTGAGGCCCTAGCCAAGTTGCTTTTCTGTTAGCGTTCACGCCAAACGATAAGCACAAAATATATGGCAATGACATTACCTGCGGAAAAGTCACGTGACTCACAAATGTCACTTCCATACATTTTATCGTAGCGTTTGGCGTTAACGCTAACAGAAAAGTAACTTGGCTAGGGGGCTGCACTAGTAATGTTTAGAGCGTCAGAGCAGGTGTCGCGTAGTCCCGCGTCAGGAGCACCGTTTTGACCGTTTGATCTCACCCACGCTGTCATAAACTATTTACGGTACCTTTATGGTCATCTACAATTGTCCATTGTTTGTCTGTTCATTGATTAAAGGGAAGTCTACTGGACTATGTATGAAGGCATGTTTAATTTCACTTGTAATGTAAATTGTAAGTTCAATAGCCCAATATTTTTAAAGTTCATTGAGTTTAGCTGCTGCTTACTTCTTTGGCTTTAACGTTAGCCAGAACCGACTTATGTGGAAGTGAGTAATACTAAGATACTTTGCTAGATGTAACCTAAATTCCATAGTCATATTCGAAACTGACGCAGATGAGGTAGACAGAATAATACTTAACCTGAAATCTGACTGCGCAGTGGGCTGGGATAATATCCCAGCCAGAATATTAAAATCATCCCGACAAACCCTGGTCCCGATTATCACCCATATCTGTAACCTCTCTATCGCTACGGGTACTTTTCCAAGAGTTTTTAAAAAGGCAGTAGTGCATCCAATTCATAAGGCTGGTGACAGAGGTAGTGTCAATAACTATAGACCAATATCAGTCCTTCCGGCACTTTCCAAAGTTTTGGAGAAAATTTTAAACAAGCGGCTGACCCAGTTCCTAGAAACAAATAAAATATTATCAAAGAACCAATATGGTTTCCGAACAGGTATATCCACTGAGGATGCCGTATTGGCTTTAACAGAACTTGCTGTTCGGAATCTGGATAAAAAACAAAAAAGTTTGGGACTGTTTTTGGACCTGGCGAAAGCTTTTGACACTGTCTCTGTCCCTATCCTTTTAAATAAACTGGAACGCGTAGGGGTCAGAGGTATCCCTCTAAAAATTTTTGCCGACTATCTTCGTGACCGTGTTCAGGTGGTAAAAATAGGGGATCATATTAGCAATGAAGAGGCTATTAATTGTGGAGTCCCTCAAGGAAGTATCTTGGGCCCGACATTATTTATCATATTCATAAACGACCTATGCGATATGCCCCTTCTAAACTGTAAAATTTTTACCTACGCTGACGATACGGCTCTCATTGTAAATGGAGCAGATTGGAATCAAACAAAAGAAAATGCAGAACATGCTCTTAAAATCATAATGGGCTGGCTCTCTGATAATCTCCTGACACTTAACATTGACAAAACCCTGTTTATTCCCTTTGCAATGAGAGCAGACCATCAGCCACCATCGACCTTTAAAATACAAGCACACTTGTGTTCGGTGCCTTCCCCTAATTGCTGCTGCATGTATGTAACTAGATCTCCCTCTGTCAAATACCTGGGCATACATATAGATGAGAGTTTTCGTTGGCACAAACAGATTGAAACTGTCACAACTCGAGCTCGAAGACTCATATTTATATTTAAAAAACTCCGCCAGTCTGCGGATACAAAGACACTCCAGATGGTATACCTGGCTCTATGTCAGTCCCTAATGTCTTACTGTTTGACGGTATGGGGAGGGGCCCCAAAATCAACAATTTTACAGCTTGAGGTTGCCCAGCGCGCTATACTTAAGGTTATGACAAAAAAACCCTATAGGTACCATACGGCTCAACTCTACGCTGACTGTAAAGTCCTCACGATAAGGCAACTTTATATCCACCAGACCATAGCCCGAAAACATAAGTCGCGACCTCTGCTAAAGCCGCAAGGGAGAATTAAACATAATATATTTAAGCCTGACCGGACAAGAACATCTCTTGCTGGTAAACACTACTTTGTCCTTAGCGTCAGATTGTATAACAAGGCAAACAAACTATTAGACATTTTTTATCTAAACAAAATTAAATGTAAAATGAAAGTAAAGAACTGGCTTGTTTCTTTATCCTACCAAGATACTGAGGACTTGTTGGCTAGTATCTATGGTTAAACTTGAACACACACACGGCAGCTTATCAACCACCATACATACACAACCTAACATGCCCCACAAAAGCACACCCTTACACACACCTCACACACACATAATACATTTCATACTTACATGGACTGCACACATACATCACGTATATATTCTAGACACACACCGCACACACTAGTTACACGCACCACGTCATTCACACACACTACACACACCACACCATACTCACGCATTACACAACCCACGCACACAACTCACATATTTTCAATTATTTTTATTTTTATCTTCTTATTATTTTCTTGATTTCTTTCTGCATGCATCCTTGTCACGTCATATTGTACTAATGTTACTTGTAACTGAGAGACCGTCCTGACTTCCATGATACAAGTTTACTTAGTTTGGAGGTCAGGAGTTTCACCAATTGTGTATCAATTTCATTAGCAATAAACGATTTTTTTATTATTTTATTATTATTATTTAAACACGTAATCAAAACGTATCCTTATAACTTTTCGGAACTACAGTACTTATACTCTTGCTGAGTCAGTTTCCAAGAAATATAAATAGGGTGGCTTATTATCGCTACTATTACCGGTGTTAGTCTAATTTAAAACGACGATTCATTGTTACGATAAAGCTCGGGAGAGTAATTAGATACGGTGCATTCAATACCTACTTCAGAACGGGCCGGAATTGTACAAAATGTAGGTTGAGTATAAATAATAGAAAAATAATGGTTAATTTATCGTTGTTTTTTTATAAAAACGTTGCCCCACACTAGGATTTCTCCTGTGTCGTGGATGCGTTTACAAACACAAATTTCACATACACAAACAGCCAGATCAGTGTGCAGTGCGGGAATCGAACCCGCGACACGTCGCGCAGCAGCCAATCTCTCAGCCACTGCGACAACCGTGCGGCCAATTGATTTAGACAAGGAATCGATATTCCACTTAAAGTTATTACAAAAATCACTACCAATATAAATGTATATTTTTGTGAATTTGAAACATGTCAAAGCCATGTTATGCTTCTCTTATGTTACTAAATATAACATCACTATCAATAATTCCATTATAATTATTAAGATTGGTGTCATATTTCGTGACCGTGAGTACCTATAAGTTATATTTTACCCGATATATTAAACTCTATTTGAAAGGTACCTATAGAGTTTTTGACTGGGTGTTCTGATTGTTCTGAACTATTAATAGGTACCCTTTATTTTATGATTCCAGAGGAGAGATTTGGAATTTCTATTAAACGATTTTTTTTTTGTAACAATAGGGAAACATAACAGATCTGAAGCATGATAAGTATGTAAGGTGTGAGGTAGAGCTAATTTTTAGGGTTCCGTACCAAAATGGTAAAAAAGGAACCCTTATGGTGCGACTTCGTCTGTCTGTCTGTCGGTCACACCTGCTTATTTCAGCAACTACTAATGCTATCGACTTGAAATTTGGAACAGTTATAAAGAATGCTTGTCCAACTTTATTGCAAATGAAAAAAATAAAAAAATATTTTTATTTTCATTGCAAAAGGGGCCGGCGTGGGGATCCAAAATTTCAAAGTGGGGTTACTGGGTTTTTTTAATATGGTTGCTATTTTCATATAATTCTAATACCTAAGTATTAGCTACGATCTTATATAGAATATATGTATTATGATCGAAGCTAATATGTAAATATAATATATGATCGAAGCCTATTAGACTTCATATTTAAGTTAGGTAGATGTAAGCGAATTATTTTTAGAATTAGTATAAGAAAGTACCTAAGTCCTTATGACATACAGCCCCGGATCTAGGGGGGGGCTAGCCGAGGCCCATGCCCCGGGCGGCAAATTCAAGTTTGGTAGACGAATACACTGAGTAGTTAATCGTCTACCAAGCGTGGTAATCGCAAAGAGCCGCGTTAGACCGGTCGTTGTGGCGTTCTTTGGGGGAGGCCTATTTCCATCAGCATCAGTGGGCGTGTTATGGCTGAAATGATGATGAAAATGAGATGAAGAAAAATATTGTCGGGCGGGGGCGGCATTTTTCAGTTTTTGCCCCGCCTAGAAATAATTCAAGATCTGGGGCTGATGACATAATTGGCATTTTATTTTATAAAATTAGATCAGTAGGACTCAGTTTGTTTGACTGAGATACGGATTTAGTAGAAGTTAGATTTAGTAAGATTTGCTTTTGAGATTGCGCTTGAGATATACTTAGAAATAGTACAACTGAACTCTTGGGACTCTTTCAATTTAGACGTTTGGTGTCGTACTGCGGTCGAGCGGCAGCCGTGCGGGTGTCGTACTGCCCACGGACCTGGACCGCAGCAGGACGGTGCTCTCGACGCGTCAACTGTATGAAAAAAGCAACCGTCCGTGCGCACCACGACACCCGCACGGCGTCCGCCCGGCAACATTCCAACATCAAACGTCTAAATTAAAAGAGCCCTTGGAGTTGAGATTTACAATTAGTATGAAAATGGATGCATAGCGAAGCGTTTTTTGCGCTTACCTACTCTACTGACTCAAGAGGTCTCGCTCGCTCGCGATACGAGCGATGCGTGCGCGCAACGTCGGCGCTGGTCAAACGTTAGAGGAACGCGCACGACCGACAGACGCCAGTAGGATCGGGGCCTAACTATTGGCACGGGGTCTCATCAGGAACAAAGTAACATTTGTTGAAATAACTCATAATAGATAGCGGTATATGTATCGATTTGTTATTGAAGTTTGTGGAAAATTGATTACACGAAAAAATATATCATGAAAAATATTTGTTCAAATTTTGAAAAATACTTTAAGCAAGGAAAAATGTATATATGTCACATTTCTTTGTATGAGATGAGGCATCTGTACGTATAGTATTATATTATCTGTGCTATTGGTCACAAATTCACATTAGACAATATAATAAATAATTATAACGGGGGGTTTATGATTCATCGTAAGACTTCGTTTCTGATATCCCACTTCTGACACTTTGTTACAAAGCCGTCGGCTTTTTGTTTTTCGTTTATCTTTTTAAAAAAAAAACTGGACAAGTGCGAGTATGCCTCGCGCCCTAAGGGTTCCGCTAAATGATCATAGATGGCGCTACTGCATACTTCTAGTGGCGTCATCTATCAGCACATGGCTTCACTTATGGTACTGAATATGCATGACCGAAGTAAATGCAACTCACCACTAATTCAAACAATGGAAAATTACCTATAAGTAGACAGTGCAGATGTCAGCTGTACTGCCTTGTACTAAGGGTTATAACAGACCGCAACTAACAATTTTTTATCTACTAAACAAGATGCAAAGGCATCGAAATTATACAGCCAAAGCTCCCAATGGGGATAGAGCTAAGCCACCCGCGGCTAAGTCAAATTCGAACGGCGAGGTGGAGCGCGATTGGCTTGCGCGCGTGACGTCAATGCCGACCTCCCGCCGCGCCCCGCTCGCCCCGCGCGCCCCACGCCGAAGGCCGCGCCACTCGCTTCTGAAAAATAATCACGATTTTCGGACGGAACGATTTTTTTTCTTTTCTTCACCACGTATACTGAGACTTCATTGTTTTAATGTTGGTAGGTGAAGGTGTTATCCAATTATTTCTGCGGTGATTTGAGATGTGGCTAGCACGTGTTGGACGAGTCTACGAGAGTAGAGTACCTACTATGTATAGCCTATGGCCACTTATATGTATTTGGTGCTGAGCTACGTAGATCACGTAAACACAAATGATTAATACGTGAAACAACGAATGTACAACATTGTCAGAAGAAATTAATTGAAAGCTTGATAAAGTTCCGTTGTCGTTTCTGCAATTTGTAAATACTTAATTATTGTTATTTCACACCGTTTTGAGTGTTTTGTTGTTTTTCCTTACGTGACGTAATGAAATCATAACGCAGTTTGACATTTTGGAATGAAGTTTAATTAGTAGGTAGGGGCGTAGGCTGTATGATAACCGAACGAACTAACTAATCAACTCAGTCTGCCGCAGTTCACGGGGTATCTAGTAATCTCCTAAATTCAAAGAAACGTTTATAATCGGCCTATAATGTTCCCACTGCTGGGACACAGGCCTCCTCTGTGAGAGAGGGAGTGGGCCGTAGTCCACCACGCGGACCCAGTGCGGGTTGGTGGACGTCACATGTCTTCGAATTCCTCACGATGTTTTCCTTCACCGTTAAAGCAAGTGATAATTGATTTCTAATACGCACATGACTTCGAAAAGTCAGCGGTGCGTGCCTCGGGATCGAACTCGAACCATTCGCCGTGGGAGGCACATGGTTAATCCACTAGGCTATCACTGCACCTTTAGAAACGAAACGAGAAGAAACGTTTAACACACCTTAATATCTTCAAATAAACAGTTGATCTCAAACTCTCTTTTAGTAAGCCAGCAATCCTATTGCTACGCCAGAACTTAGGTAATCTGACTTTTTAACTTTGACTCTTTGTAGACCTCTGCCGTCCCACTTTTGGGCAATAATGATAGTATTTACTGTTACTCTACGTTCTACGTAATCTACGTTTTGGAACGGACAACTAGCTTCAACTAACGGACAAACCGACTGACAACTATTGTAATATTGTTTGACATTTCAAAAGTGCCTGTAAATGGTCTAATTGAAATAAATGTTTTTGACTTTTTTTTTACTTTTGACTTTTTACTGAACACGGGACCTTTATTTTTGACTCCTCACTAATTACCATTTCTGGATCAAATATCGTTCAAATGGATTAGTAATATTCCTAAAATTAAATTCATCTTGTGACCCGTACACATGCTCAGTAGATTTGATACGCCATACTAAAAAATGCATGGTCGAATCCTAGCATGTGTTTCTAACACTTTAGTACCTATTTACGTAGTAGCATTTGCTCGATATTACAATGATTTTGTGCTACTCTAATGAACATGTGTAACAGTATCATAAAAACCACAGCCAATTGACCTTACGCCTGATTGATAGCTCAACACTTAAACTTTTTCATGAACAGGAGGTCAATCAAGTAATAGAGCCATCAAACTTGCTCAACTCGATTCTAAAAAAATAAAATCGATTAACTACCAAACGATTGTTTCGCGCCCTAAAGTCAATACGCCATATAAAACAAATTGCGAGTGACATGGAGGCCTATTGAGCAGAACACGCGATGCCAACAGGTGGCTTGAATTTTTACGATACATAATTAACTACCGCTGTATGCCTAAGGACGCCATGCTGACAACGACAATGACTGGCTGGCTAGAAATGAAAAGTTAGAAGTGTAAGCGATTATATTAAAGTTTTAATAATAGGTGCCTATTGATTCATCAGGCGGTTACAAATATTGAGCTCCGTACAATTTAGAAGTCGTAGGTATTTAAATAGATTGTAGGGTTCAAAGAGTTTTTGTTCGTGAACATTGTTTTTCTTAAAATCCTTAAAATGACGTTTTTTAGAACATGCTTGTGTGCGAGAAGTTGTATTGATACGTACTACCGTACCTACCTATACAATTTCTCACAAGTACCTACTCGTAGGTATGTAAGAAATATTATCTAATATTTAATACGTATAGAGAAAACTTTGCACCCCTTTTTAAGCAAATTGCGCGCACGCAGTGTAAAATTTGGCGTAGTTAAAAAAAAAGCAAAAATTTATATTTTTCCATACTAAACGGTTTAACAAACATAATTGGTCGAATTTTAACGACAGGCGATACTAAGTCATAATGAATATATTTTATACTTAGGTACATCAACATAACACTGTAATTTTTGCGAAAACAAGAGCTTTAAAATTAGAAACCCAAACAGAACGCTAGTTAAAATTAAAAAGCAATTCAAGGTTATACATTTTTTAAACTGTCTACAAAGATCTACATTTGAATTTCGAATGAGGAACAATATCCAATAATTTCGCCCCATAAATATTTTAAAGAGCCCAATATGGCGCCAGAATTGCTCGCGTCGCCCGCGTGCGTGCACGCATGTTTACAAGCGCCCGCGCTATATATAGACAGTGGCGGCTATTTGTGGTGTCTCTGATTCATTGCGTTAATTAGCCTTATTCCGGACAACGAGAGGTTACGATGAATAGTTTAAATTTAACTCGCGTATATAACAACTTTTGGCAGAAACTCTAATAGATAGAATTAATTTCCATTTTTATTGGTGCAAATTTTACATCGAAGTTATTGCATCCATTTAATTATTTGCCATAGGTTATTTAACCTATTTATTCCGGAATATATTATTTAGAAAACAATGTTAGTTTAAGCTCTAGAATACTCTAGATAATTTAAAAAGAGCCGTTTTAAATCTGCTTTACCTACGTAGGTGTCTAATATTTATGAAACATAAACATTGAACTTCAAGATGATGATGATCACGGCTCTAGGCTATTGCCCTCCGGCTATTTCAGTCCTTGTCTAGCGAGTGTTTACTTTGGCACTGCGACTCACGAGCATCCTGCTCAAAAGTTCTTTTGATTGAATCTCCGAAAATGTCCGTATTTGGAAATGATGAGCTAGAAATCTTATTTAAGAACAAACTAAGTACGAATGATTTCTTGTTCTTCAAATTATTAAAATAGGACTACTATTCTTTCCTTCACTTACATCTGAATAGCCATGAAAAGTAAATCTTTAGGGGAATTCCGGACCATTTTGTAAAATACAATGTAAGTGCATAATTAAATTAGACATTAATTAATGCATCCGCGCGGGCCTACTTCAAACAGTTCCCACCGTGGTTCCCACACAAAAAGATACAATTTCATAATGTTTTCTATAGGACACGGTGTCCTATAGAAAACATTATGAAATTGTATCTTTAGTTAACATAGTCCACTGACTAATGTTTTATAGCGTCACCGCGAGGTGGTGCCGCGCGGGCTGCAGCCGCGTCTATTCGAGCCAGTCCTCGTCTACTCCAGCAAGTCCGTGTCTATTCCAGGCCACGCCCGAGGTTATTTAAATATACCGTGACGTATTAACGTCAGATCTACACCACTAATACGTTTCCTTGATCCCCGTCCGGCTGTGCCCTTCCGCGTATCAAAAACCCGCCGTAGTTTATTGACAAGCGCGCACTATAAATAACTTAGTTTTGTTTCATGTTTCGCGTACGTTACACGGTAAAGGTTATTTATGCAATTTTGTATAGTTCTATTTTTATTTTAGGAACAATTATTAGATCCTATTCAGCTATTCGAATAAGGTTATAGTGATTTTTTAATTCAATTATTTTTATAGGAACTTATATTTTCGAGACTTGTAAGGTTACATGGTAACAATAATCCATCTAGTTAATTAATTTACATAAAGCGCATGATGTAATCAAAATTATGATTTCATAAGGGAGTAATTTACCTTTTTCTCAACGGCTACAGCGCACGCCTACGCGCGTTCATTTCATTAGATATCTTCTATTTTTTTGTATCTACCTATGCGTTACAATTTTATTGCAACACAATGACGTCATTTAGTTTTTAGTTCCTGTTTTTATAATACTATCGTCATATTTTAGGATCACTAATATACAACAAAAAGTTAGAAATCTAAATTATCCTAATTTTCTTACGACCCATGCTACGGCGTAGCACTTCGTAGACCGACAAAAATATTACATATTTTCTTTTTAACTCAACTTTAATAAAATAATTGTGTTTTAGAAGTCAAGATAGTATGAAAAAGTGTTATATATTCAATCGTATACAACCCACGCTTGGTCAAGCCGGCTACTAGCGCATGATATCTGAGAAAATCAATTACCTACAAATGGAAATCTCTACGTAATAACTATAATTAGATAGTTCCAACTATACGAATATCTTTACGTACACCTTGAGTGTAGGAGTATATAGTTCATACTCTACCCGACATCTCTATAAATATGCTACTATTAACACAATTTAAAAGCTCTAGCTTTTTTAGTTTAGTTTAGTTTTGTGTACCAACCGAACTCTGTAAGAGTTTATCCAACGGGCTACTACAGCTACCGGGACAATATAAATTGCCAACATCAGTGTCTCCAGTGGGATGGCGGCGAGATGCGGGCATGCGCGCCCCTATCGATCCATGCTTCGAGATGACTGCGAGAGGCCCGCGCTCGAGCGCCCCCACCGTGCATGTCCCGATAATACCGACTATTTTGTCTATGGACGGCGCCACTAGTAATACAAACTCCTTTTAAGTGTCGTGTTCGATTTTCAATTCGAATTGTTTGTTAAACCAAAAAGTTATTAAAAAATACAAAAAGATTAAAACCTTTTTTAAGTCGGTTTCAACAGGCTTTTTATGTAATAACTCGTAGTTTTAGCTGATATTATAAATCGTTTTCTTAATAATATTATTCCTTTGTACTCAATACTGTTTTATTCATACATTATATCGAAGAGGCAGAACGATTAGAAAGCCATACATTACTCGGTATCTTGGCAGCCACTTCAAACCTCTTACATTTGGTAGGTACTTGTGTAGTGTGTGTAGTGTAGCTATCGTATAATTTCATAGTAATCACAATACACTGCAAAGATTAACTAGAATTTGACCTAATGTTCAACTAATGTTCCAGATTGAAGTCAGTGCTCAGTATTGCATTAAATACTTCTTGATAAGTTTACTGTAATTAATTTTGATCTAGTGTGGGAAATGTGCATTGATTTAATAATAATTATCCCCTTGTAATAAAATTTTACATACCTATTAAAATACTTAAATGCATTCTTAAACCTTATAAAAATAATTATTTTTACTTAAATAAAAAATATTACATACTTAATAAGTAATTATTACTATTCAGCCGTATTTTCCATAGTCCTAGTATTTATTATTGCAATGTTTATAATTATACTGGTTAACCGTCTCTTCTACAAATCCTTTTTATAAAATATTGCTTCTAACTTGCTTACCGCGGAATCAGGATATCTATTAAATCCTCCCCCCGCTCCCATAATATATCTACAAAGATACGGTTCACATAATTTTCACTCAACAAGTTAAATAAAAATACTTGCAGTCGGTGTACCAAACATAAACAAATAAACATGACGTGAAAATCTCCAAAAATGTACGAAATTCAAATCGACTAATTTTGGAGGGACGTTGGAGGGTAGTTTAGTATACCTATTGCTTATGTTATTCCTCTAATAGCGGTGTCTCTGTCTAACACTGATTCACACAGACCAAACTACGTCGCTAAATATGTCTTCTGGGCACAATACGTAGCAACCACCATGAAAATTATGGAATTGCCTTTATTGGCACGAAAAATTATATGACTTACTACCTGTGCCCCGCGGTTTCACCCACCTTTGCTCGGCTCCTAAGGGTCGTAGCGTGATGTTAAGTAGCCTGTAACTTTCTTCGAGAGTCGGGTCATCAAAAGTACCTAAAGAGGATTTTTCGAATCCGACTGGTAGTTCCAGATACTAGCGCGTTTAAACAAACAAACAAACTCTTTAGCTTTAGATTAGTATAGATAGATTAAAAAGTAGGTAATCAAATAAGTATGCCAAAAGGGTCAGCTCCGAGTAGGTTTATATGTTATATCCGTGCGTGGCGGACGTCCCCAGCGTGTGGCATGTCTGAACTTGATCAGGGGCGGTGCATCGCGTGCCGGGTAATGTAATGCGTTCAAACCACTTCATTATTACTGCCATACTATTAGCTTATTGAATATTTTCATGTATGGAACGGATATGTTGTTCCATTACTGGTTAAGTAATCAAGCGATCAATAGGAGAGCGTGACAGGTCTACTCTAGATTATGAATTGATATTTAAAAAAAAAAATTTGGAAAATATTTGGAAAATCTTACAGATATATTGTGATTGGATTTAAAAAAAATGAAATGATTTTAATTGATAACGAAATTTTACCCAAGAAACAGCATAGGTTAGTTAGACCATTTGTTTTATCATGCTCCAATGTTGGACACATGTTGGATTCTTTTGTCTCTTCATGTACATTAATGATTTAATTAAGTAAGTCACAGTCAATAGATGGAGATTATGTAAAGTCTAGGTACATCTACAAAGAAATGTGAAGACTATGAATTAATAGCCATCACTACCTAAGTGTTCTACCTATACCTACTACGATCTTTTACGTAAGCTGGAGAATCAAAAGTGAAAAGCTCACTCCTTGTGTTCAATCTCTCCATAGACCTACGACTGCGACTACCTCAGATCATAGAAACAAGGAGATATGCCATCATAGCATATTAGTACTGGAACAACTGTCGCCACTTTTAGTAAATTTTTCAACACAATTACAAGCGCCCCTCGTGAATATAAAGATCTCCCACACATTAAACATTCCACGCACCCTCAATCTAATACTGTTAATCGTCACTCAACACTAGCACTAAACTAAAACACTGTATTTATATAATCGATCGTGTTCGGTTCGTCACCAGCGTGTACATTTTATATACGGTCAATGTGACCGTATCAAAGCGTCAATTTTAGTAGCGCCTTGGCACATCTCCCTTGTTTCTATGATCTGAGGCGACTACGAATACGATTGAGAACGGCTGTCAATGACAACCAGCGCTGTGGCTCTGCTCCGTGCATGGGTCACAGCACAGCATCATGCTGAGCGATGGCCGTATTGCGCGGATGAGACGCACATATATATTTTTTAGTTTGTTTTTTTCATTATATTTGTGCGTCATAATGTCAATGCAAATAAATGCTTTTTTTTCTTTCTGGTTATAAGTAGGTATTATATTTTATTTATAAGTATACATATAGGGGTCCAGGAGTAGCTGTGCTAAGTTTTAAATTGCGTTTATGGCATTAAATATGCTAAATTAGCATTTTACAAAATTAAGTAGAGGCTCAATCTACACATAGTAACATCTATGTCACTAATGGTCACAAATCCAATTTATTACAGTACTAATCGTAATTTACGACATCGAATAGCGCGGGGACATTATCACCTTACGCTCCCTGACTTACATGACGTCAGTTGACATTAAACCTTTTTGTTCCAGTCTGCAACTTCATAGTGCACGAGCGATGCGTGGGGCAAGTGGTAACGCCGTGCTGTGGGGTAGCGCCGAGCCTCATCAAGGTAAACTACACTTTAATACCTACGTATAAAGCACATAACACAATAACAGAAGTCTTGATCATCAACAGTTGAAATTTTAAGTAGCTATCAAGTTATTTATGCATAGGGAGGGCGTGCTACGCTAAAAGGATCATCTATTATTACTATACAGGTGTTTGCTTTGAGACCTGTTGTTGTAGATTGCGACTAACAGTCGTATTTATAACACATGCTTTTATAGAATGCTCAGGCAACATTTGATAATTATGTGAGTAAATTAGAACCACCCTGAAACACTGTCTGAAACACCTTACAAACTGACAAAGTGTTCAAGTAACGAGATCAAGTGATCAGGGCCCCAATTCTGCTATTTGAATAGTGTACGAATAGTGTCATAATGACACCATTACTATCAAAACCTAAGCGGTCATTGGCTTAGAGCAAGACTAACTCTTTCGTCATTGGTCAAAACGATGCCATTGAGATACTATTCTGACACGATTATATAACAATTGCATTAGACTTGGGGCCCAGAACAAATGTAAATACTTACTGACAACAAACGCGGCGAGCAGTGGTAGCTCGGTGGTAGTGGGTTCGAATCCCGGCAGGCACACACTTTGCAAATTTTTTCATCACCACTGCTCTAAAAATGATGAAGGAAAAACATCGTGAGGAAACATACAACATGTTCTAAAACCAAAAATTAAAAGAAATGTGACGTCCACCAACCTGCACCAACGTGGTCGAAATCTTGAGTCTTCTCTATAGCTTATCGCAGTTAGAGGATCTCTCACATAACACTGCACTGCTGGATCATCAGGCAGGCACCAGACCACCAATGCACCAAAATCTGTTAGAGATGTTATTGACACCTTACCATTAAATATTTCTTTCTCGTGTCCTACAGAACCCAGTGGCCCACTGCTGGTCAGAGCCCACACACCACAAACGCAAGTTCTGTACGGTGTGCCGGAAGCGGCTCGATGAATTACCAGCTTTACATTGCATGAGTGAGTACCACACTTTATCTTACATATCTCCCTCATATTGAATATTTTTTAACGTTTTTCTTTTATGATAGGTGACACGTTGAGATGCTGGTGGTGCGAGTAAATATTATGACTTTTTGATTTGTAGGAAAACTACCTATGTACTTGTGATGATGTATGATGTTATTAAAACGCTACCAACGAATGCTCGTATTATTTTGTTTGGCTATTAAGCATCACATGATTTAAAATCTAAATAAAGTAGGTTCAAACAAAAAGTGTTTGTTACTGCTAGATGCTAGATGTGTTTCAGCTATGATGTGTTTCGTTTACCTAACTGTGAGTCTGTTACGGAGGTGTTCGATCCATTGAACACCTATTTCGCTGATCCAGCAATCCGTAAAGCCGCACAAAGTTCGTAGCGACTGTAGTGATTCATTTCCATTACCTTAGCATTTTAGCGTACGTTTAATTATAGCGGCAACTTAGCAATTAACAGTCGTATTGAATGTACAAAATAGTTTTATTAAGCAAAGCAACCGTATACCATTAAGGGCCGTTAGGTCAATCGTAGGAAGAGAGTTTAATCTTCCGTCTTCAATTGTTTCTTTGGGTTTTTGTATTAGAAAACAATCGAAGACGGGAGATTATTAAACTCTCTTCCGTGTAGTGTTGCCCAAATGCAAGACCAAGAGGAGACTAACCCAGTCTTTGACCTTGATCTTGTGTCAGTACACCTGTTTGTGGTCTTGGTCTTGGTATTGCACACTCAATCTTGGTAATAATCTCGGTCTTGCTGCAATTAGGTGATCTTGGTCTTGTGAAAATGACAGATGCAAGACCGGTTTTGGGCAACACTACTTCCGTGGTTATTTGGTTAAGCTACGATTGATTTTATGGCCCTAAGTCGCGTCCCCTACCGGAGGATTAACCTGTATTATGTTGCACAGTATGCGAGTACTACGTACACGGCGAGTGCGTAGACTTCGCGGCGGCCGACTGCAAGGAGAACGCGACATACTGCGCGGGCAGCGAGCCACGCCACGTGCACCACTGGCGCGAGGGCAACCTGCCCGCCAACAGCAAGTGCGCCGCCTGCCGCCGCGCCTGCTGGTCCGCCGAGTGCCTCACCGGCTACCGCTGCGAGTGGTGCGGCAGCACAGTGCGTATTGCCCAGACACCTCACTAGTCACTCCGCTGTTGGAGAAAAGTTCCTCCCAAAACGTCATACTGTACCGCCGGGGGAGCGGTGTATTGTGACGGAGTCATCCTTCTTTCTTATTATTTCATTTTCTTAATTCATGGTTTGTCACAATCACAATACTTCCCTGTGTTTATCCTGTCACTGAGGAGCATTTTTTCTACAAAGTTAAATTCTTGCGCCGGACTTCATGGGTTTTCATTTTTTGCGCGAAACCCTAATTCGTTTAGCTTAAATGACTTCTTATGATATCAGGTATGCCAGTGAAATTCTCGTCAAAATCGGTCTAGCCATTCTTGAGTTATAAATGATTTAGCCTCAGCTTGTTGATTAATTTCCCAATACTCAAGGCGCCCTCGTCTCCCAGTGTCACGCAGGATGTCGCGCCCTCATACCAGACGACTGCAACTTCGGGATGCTGCAGCCGATCTTCCTACCACCATCGGCGGTGTCGATCCCGCGCACGGAGGTGCCCATGGAGGCCATCATCGGCGTGCACGTGCGGCCGCCGCCCTCGCAGCGCGACTTCGGCTGCCGTAAGTGTCCCACAAACAGTGGCCCCGGCAACCACCGCTTCCCGCCACGTACATGTGCCACGCAATTCGCAGCGAGCTTCCTTAGTATAGGCCTCGCTTGTAAAGTAGTCCGACAGCTCGCGCTCCGAGGTACCTACAGGCACACACGGTCAGGGATCTGCTGCTCGAAGACGTAGAGGATCGTCACAGGAACTTTTTCCAACATATTATTCGTATCGAACGCTTGGCTAATGAATTCTTTATCTTACATTGGGTTTGGATTATAGCAGTAATATTTCCAAGTTACACTTGTCTTGGCTTGACTCCCTCAGTACACTTTTATGTTGGTCCGCCAACCGCGCACTCGTCCGGACTGCGTAAGTCCGGGGCGTCCTGATCGTGCGTGGCTGAGCGGCGGCGGCGTAGTGTGGTAGGCGTAGGTCGGGCGCCACTCGCGAATCGCTTGGCACATGCGTGGAGCGGCGTGGCGTGAGCGTGTGTGTTGGGGCAGCGCGCGCTGGCGGCTGGGCGCCGGCGCGGCTGGTGACGCTGGCGCGGCGCCTGCTGCCCGCCGCCTGCAGCCCGCACGGCGGCGCCTCGCCCCCCTACTGCAGAGGTAACCCGCGACCAGGCCCGAGCCCCGCGACCCCACCACCCCCACGCCCGCGTCTAGCGCACACGCACCGGCTCCGTACACCTGTACCGACCAGTAGGGATCCTACCATCTTCGACTATGACACTTCCGACCAAACCTTTGAAGCATTCGCCGAATACATTAACTGTTTTCGAGTGTTAGTAACCTTTGGTAATCTGAAAAAAAACTTTGTGCTTCTGGATCCACTGGTCGGTACAGTTCCATGCATGTTACTTGGCTGAACTGTTTTAATTATGGTTTAGTCAAGTTGAACGTTAAAGCTTTCGCTGTAAGCTTACACCTTCCTTCTAGACGCTCTACATATTTAACTGAATCACAATTTCTATTTTAAAATAAGGGTATGTACGGTAAATTAGCAGAAATACTGATATTCGACCGAATCTGGATATACAGGAAACTGATAGGTACTTGAGTTAATTGTAATTACTTATCTGATAATAAAATTAAATTAAAAAAAATCGTTATATAAAATATCCACCTAGTACCAGTTACTTGTTCCCGAAAGTTGTTCTTTTAAAACCGTATATATTCTTATCCTTAATACTTGAAGCTCCCTCTCTAGTGCCTACGTTTCAACCAGTTTCTGTGTATGCATGAGGCAACTACATGCTTGGTACTACCCGAGTAACATACACTGCACATGAGCGGCACCTCTAGGCTCTAGCCTTCACGACCCGATGCCGTCACTCGACTCAGTAAGACTACCTCTTTCATGAAACTACAAGACCTCAAAATCTGAAGTAAATTGTACTCGAACTAGGACGCACTTTCTTTTAGCAGAAATGTTATAAAAAATTTAAACATGGCCATTGGCCAGTACTAACTAAATGCTCTAAAATGATTGTGAGGTTCGAATTTTAAAATGTAATTTTATTATAATAAAACAAGTTTAAACGGATTAAATCGCGTATATTACGGATTTTTACAGAGTTTTCCTGACGTTTGTAAAAACTCTGTAAAAATCCGTAATATACGCGATTTAATCCGTTTAAACTTGTTTTATTATAATGTGTAATAATCGCGAAAACCTAAGACATTATTATGTAATTTTATGTCAATTGTTTTAAAAACAAATGCCTCCTTTGAAATTAATTTAGACTGAATGCTCCCTTGCCTTAATTTTGCCAATATTTTCATTGAATTTTTATTCACACAGCTTTCATTTCAACATACTCTTTGAATCTTAGCTAAACTGTCCCGGCACTAGTCTTGTAGTTGAGTGAAGCCCTGGATACTATTCTGTGCCCCCCACTGGAATAGCTCAGACCGGTCAGTCCAAGAATACTCATGATGCAGTATTCCAACGGCGCGAAGGTAACAGATGGAAGACGCGATATTAACGACATACATTGTGTGTATTGTATGCTTAAGTGTCCAACGCTGCTTTGTGTAAGATGTTATTATAAAACACACTTATACAATGAGTAATGGATTCGAAATGATGTTGTTAATAGTTTAAATTCGCAGTAACAAACTGTTGACTTAAAAAATATTGACAACGTGTTTTATAATGACATTCAAAAATCAATGTGTGTTTAAAGTTGTATGATGGTCAGTCGAAGTGTAGGGTTTGAAATTACGAACTAAGTACATAGTTCTTATTTTCCAATCCGTTGCGCAACGTAAATAGATAATCATACAACTTGATGTTATTAGATAAAGAATAATAATAAAACAATAACAATTCCATACATCGAGATACAAGCTGTACTTATAATTTTTAATTAATAAAATGCCTCTGAAGTAGTCAACTATGTGATATCTTATTTATATTGAGGGTCAGCACCATGCAAAAGTCCTATGGGAAAACCATAACTTTATATAGAAAAGGTAAAGTAGTAGCTACGAAAAAAAAGGTCTGGCTAGCTAAAGAATTTCACTAGTGGCTAATGAAATCATGTTGAGAATAAACCTTATAGATTAATGTAAAAAAATATTGAAAAAATAGAAAAAGCACTTAATGAAATTAACTTAATTTTAGGCTACAAAGAACAGAGTTGTAGCTGATGATTTTTTTTCTATATCAATACTTCTGTTCTGTGTAAAAACATCGCGAACTTGCTGAATTTGTCTGAATTATAATTTTTATGGTATTTTGGGAAAAGAAGTCAAAAAATTGCGATCTTTTTACACTACCTAAATGGAAACATTGTTATGTAAAACAGAAAAAAATTGCGGGTTCTCTGTTTTTTATTGTGTAAAATTCAAAAAAAAATCATTTTAAAAGTATTGCAGTGCTTTTTTGCACATTTTTAGTGATTTTCAATTATTTTTTTTACATTCTTCTACAAGGTTTATCCTTAAACCGATTTTTTTAAAGAACAGTCAAACTTTTCAGCTTGTCAGACGTCTTTTTTCGTGGCTCTACTACTTTACGTTTTCTATATAAACTTATTGAAATCTTATAACACCATTTGCCGTAACGCACCCTTAATATTATGGTGTCTTGGTGTATGGAAGATATAAAAAAATAAATAGATATAATTTAACAAAAATAATGAATAAATGTATAACATAAAATATGAATTTTAAATTGACCAATATTTTTGCCTGCGTTGTTCGCTTACTTAGGAGAGCTGTGTGCTGGACTAAAAAATATCCCGAAACCGCTTTAAATAACATGTGAACGCTCAGATAAAAACGAAGCTTAGTGCAATAATAAAATGGTTTTAATTAAAACGCAATCAGGAAGAGAAAAGTCAACACTTTTGATTTTGCCCCTCCTACTGAAATTTAATCTTGAAAGTCTTTGCTGCATCCTTTAAAACATAATACATTATATCTGTGATCATGTGTGTGATAATGATAATTACTGTAGCTTCTTGTGGATCACAAGAAATTACACATTTCTTCCCAAAGCAGGATAAAACATACATTTTCGCTATTCCATGGCCACTTGTCCGTGGTCGCGATGCGGGGCGAACGGGGGTGTGTATGTGAGCGATATGGGTGTTGCAGCGCGCAGCGTCAGCGAGGAGTTCAGCTCGGGCTGCGAGGGCCGCTCGGGCTCCGGCGGCGGCTCCACGGGCGCGCCCGCCGACCAGGACCACCGCCCGGACCACAAGCAGCATCGGGACCGGACCCCGGATGATCGCGATGAAGGTACCGCTATTTGTACGATTACGTATTAGGACGACTGAAAATCCAGACTCGGATTGAACGAAATGCGACTTCAGCTTATACACAAAGATATCTCCCTCAGACCATTAATAATAATATCTCCAGATCGGCAAGAGTTTACATTTTGTGAGCATATTCTTATAATGTTGGTACCTAACACACTAAGTTGGCTCCTCTGAATGTCAATATGTTACAACGTTTGGAAGGTACGGTAGTGGAAGTTTTCTTTCAGCACGAATTCTCGTTCACAAGTTTTTAGTAGTTACCCATGCATACCTACTTTAACACTCTAAAACAAAACAGAACGATAAGACCTAGACAAATGAAGTGACAGGCAGAGCTTCCACATCACGTCAAAAGGAACTCCTATGTGAAACGCCCTATAGTCACACTTACCGGCAAATAACTTGAACATTGACCTTGACTGCGCAATAGTCGATTTTGTGCATCTTAACTCGCGTACGTGCGCAGACTTTCCCTTACTACCCCGCAAATGTTCAAGTTATTCGCAAGGTACTTCAATGTAATCTCCTAGTTTTAGAAAGTTTATAATCGCATCACACGTACCTACATTGTGCAACAGAAGTGGTGAAGGTGTACGACGGCGAGGCGGCGTGGACGCGGCGGCTGTACCGGCCCGTGGTGGTGGGCCGCAACTGGAACGAGCGCGAGCTGGTGGCGGCGGCGCTGCGGGCCTTCCACGTGGCGCGCGACCCCGACCACTTCGAGCTCACCGACGCGCTGGCCGGCGACGAGCCGCCGCTGCGCGACCCCACGCCGCTCGCGCACGTCACGCGCCTGCCCAACAAGAGACCCGCGCTCTTCTTACGATTCAAGTGAGTCTATATTTTTATTAAATAGGTAGCTGTGCCCCGCGGTTTCACCCCCGTTGCTCGGCTCCTAACGGCCTGGCCACGACCTTGCCGCTATCAGCGGTAGCTTAGCGCGGGGCGGCGCACGGTAAAAACAAATATATGAAAATGTATGAACTGGTATGAACCATGCCACGAAGAATCGTTCGCCGCGCCGCTTGCCGCTAAGCCAAAAGTCGTGGCCGGGCTGTAAGTGTCGATATTGGTCTTACAGGAAAAATTATTCAGTATGACGAGTAAAGTCACCCCCTTATAAGGTGCAGGTGACTAAATCAACAGCCAGTATACCTATAGGTTCAAATATATCTGTCCACACTTTTTGCAAAATGTCTTAAATAGGTACGTATTTTACGTAATGCCTTCAAATAGAATAGAATAGAATCTTTATTTGCTATGAATGCAGGTACATAATAAGTTGTTATAGTATTTTAAGGAATCCTTGTACATTCTACCTTAATAAAGCATGCAAATTAATTAGGTACATAAAAAACTTAATTTAAATTACAATTTATCAGCTAGGAACTCTTGCACTGAATAGTAGCATTTTTCTACTAGGAAAGCTTTAAGGTGTTTTTTAAATTTTTGCAATGGTAAATATTTGATATTATTAGATAATCTATTAAAAATCACAGGTGCCATACACATAACACTTTTTTTCAGCAAAGTAGTTTTATATACTCCCGTATACAACAAGTTCTGATATTGAGATCTCATATTTGTACGTTTTCTAGTCTCATTCAAGGTGGCAAACAGATCAAAAAGATCAAAGTCTCCCGTACCTTCGTAACAGGTCCAAATTCATACAGGTTTTCCTAATGATAAATGGTCGTTGTGTTAATGACGTCATTGTGAACAGGGAGCCCGAGAGCAGTGGCGGCGAGGTGCGCGTGTACCCGGGGCGGGTGGCGGGCGCGGGCGAGACGTTCGTGACGGTGGGCTGCAGCGGCGAGGACGCCGTCGCCGACCTCATGGCCGCCGCGCTCGAGCGGTTCGGCCTCGACCCCGCGCGCGCCGTGCACGACTACCGCTGCTCGGAGATACTGCTCGACCGCGGGGGTAACTATCTAATAAGTGTGCCTATAATACCGTTGATAGTAGGGTATGTACACACTTCCACTGCGCCATCTTGACATAGACGCACCGCAAGACGTTTCAAAATGAAGATCTCCGGAAAACGCGAGAATATAGAGCCAATTCTCAGAATATATGAATCGGCTCCAATAGCAGCAGCAGCCCCCTCAAGGAAGGATTGAGTAAATGTAAACTACGAGCATTCTCCGTTCTGAGGATCATCTCGCACAACTTTCCTTTAGGTATCAGCTCCAAACTCTTGTTTCTCGCGTTGTCCGGAGATTCTCGTGAAAATGTAGAGCGAGCTTAAGAATTTGTGTTCTTCGGAACGTCCTGGGCCGCTCAGATAATCACGCGTAGCTGCCAACCACTGGCCCAGTGTCGGAGCGCGTGCTGAACGAGGAGGAGCGGCCGTGGCGCATCGAGGTGCGGCTGGCACGCGAGGCCTTGCGTCGCATGGAGCTGGCGCGCTTCTACCTGACTAACTAACTTCCTAACTAACTCCCAGAATCGGCTCCACACTCTCGTTTCTCGCGTACCTACTGTACTAACTCTCAGAATATGAGAATCGGCTCCACACACTCGTTTTTCGCGTAGAGCGGGCTTAAGAATTAGTGTTCTTCGGAAACACCCTGGGCCGCTCAGATAATCACGCGTAGCTTCCAACCACTGGCCCAGTGTCGGAGCGCGTGCTGGACGAGGAGGAGCGGCCGTGGCGCATCGTGGTGCGGCTGGCGCGCGAGTCCGTGCGCCGCATGGAGCTGGCGCGCTTCTACCTGCAGCCGCGCCGCGACCCGCACGGGCCCACGCTGGCGCTGTTCGTGGCCTCGCTGCCGCCCGGCCTCTCCGAGCGCAACTACGAGAACATACTGGTCGAGTTCCTGGGCGCCGGTCAGTATGCCATGACACTTGATCTCACTTATCTCAGTAATTAATTCTCTTCACACTTTTTATTGAACTTTTATTAAGTACATCTATCCTTGCTCTGAAGTTCAAAGCGACAACCACCTGCAGGTCTATTCTGTGCCGACACGCCGCATGATATCGCCGCGAGACCTGCCATTTTGTATGCGAACGTTTGAGGGAGAATACCACGGTGAGATTCTTCCTCGAACGTTCGCAAAGAAATACGGTAGTGTCCTACTATAAAAAAAGTACAAATAAATTATTTTATTTCAAAGAAGAAATAGGCACAACAAAAAAGTTAAAGCAAAAATAATAATTTATCACAAAATGGAAAACATAGACGCTTTTAAAGTTTTTGGAGGGAGTATCGCTCCGTCTTTGTCGCGCAAGCGGACGTAGGTGGTGTTACGTCACTAGTAGGTAGTGCCGTCCGTGTCTAGCAAATCATTTTAAAACGCTTATAACTTTATCAATTTTGTAGATGTTTCATCGGTATTTTTGGTGTTAATTGTCTTTTTTCAAATAGTTTACAGATTCACAATAAAAAAAAAAGTAGTTAACATCGCTATTGACAGTTCCGCGGTGACATCAGGTGGCGTGTCGATGCAGACTAGATAGGCTGTTCTTCGTTTAACTGCTAATGTTTGTACGCACAGAGAACAAGTTCAACTCAATCGGTCCGATCTACTACGAGTACGGCTCGATGGTGATCACGTACGAGGACGCGAGCAAAGCGGTGCGCGCGCTCTACGCGCTCAGAGAGGCCAAATATGAAGATAAGCATTTATTGGGTGAGTTACACGACATTAATTACTGTGTTTCATTAGTTATATGTGTATAGTTTGTTAATTAAGAGTGCGCATGCCGCTCAGACAAACTCCTCGGTGGACGGCGCCAACACTTGCTATTTCACCAAACGCCGCCGTGTTAGAAAGGGAGATGAACAATATTTTTACGTAAAATGAACGCAAACAATTTTAACAGTCCTTTAGGAAAAGGGCACAAAAAACAACTTGATGTTTGTACAAATAAAGTTATTCGAACTTTTAAATAAATAAACTGGCGTTACTCAGTTTAGACGTTTGTTGTCGGATTGCTGCGATGCAGCAGCCGTCCGACCTTCCTGCGGGTGCGACGGCCGTATTACGCGTGCACAACAGCAGGACGACGCTTTCGACGCGTCAACTGTATGGAAAAAACAACTGCCCTTGCGCAGTACGATACCCGCACGGCACGGCAGCAGTCCGACACCAAACGTCTAAATTGAAAGAGCCCGAATTCTTCGTCAGTTCACATAAAATACGTATAGTAAATGATGTTCATCAAATTAGAACTTACTTGCAAGGATCCAATTGTAAAGTGAAGGTGTGTTCCACAGTGATGTTGTTGCCGAGCATCGAGCCTTCAATGGTGCCGGCGGGCGTGAAGCCTCTGCTGGTGTTCGTTAACGTTAAGTCTGGGGGCTGTCAAGGCCTCGAGCTCATTTCTTCCTTCCGCAAACTCCTCAACCCTTACCAGGTGTTTGACCTTGAAAATGGAGGTCCGCTGCCTGGGTGAGCTACATTTTATAATAATTATGAATCTTAAGTATTTTTTTAAATTTCCCCGTAGGTAGGTATTCACGAACTGTGAGGACTCATAGCAAAGTGTACAAAAACTCACTCAAATATGAACATTGAGAATATTACTTTAAGGCTCATATTCGTATGAGAATTCTGTACACTGTACGTTCGAGACCTCATAGTATTGTTCGTGAATACGGGGGTCAAAGTCCAATCCTAATCCACCAAATATTTGCAATCTCGTAAACTTTCAAATACCTACACACCGTACACAGTACACCGTACGGATTTGAATAGTTGTAAAGCCGTACAAATGCTACTTTTGATGCATTGTAGCCAGCGTTAAATAGCCATATGACATAATTACTTCCATATTTCTTGCCGGGGTAACAAGCACGCCGCGACAAAATGTTGTCGACGCTTACATCGTGCATTTGTCTCATTCCCACGAGAAAGAGCGAGACAAAACAGTCGACAAAAGTCGTGGCACGAATGTTAGCTGGTCGTTATTAAGTCGGAAACACATAGTCATCAATATTTCTTCTCCGCGCAGGCTGTACGTGTTTCGTCACATTCCCAACTACAAGATCCTGGTGTGCGGCGGCGACGGCACCATCGGCTGGGTGCTGCAGTGCCTCGACAACGTCGGCCAGGACTCGCAGTGCTCCAACCCGCCCTGCGCCATCGTCCCGCTCGGCACTGGTGAGCCTACTTATGATACTAGATACATATTCAAGGAACATCAAACTTTCGAAGGTACAAAACCGAGACTTCGAGATCCAAACTCAAGGCAAGTAGTGTCCGACCGAAACCGAAACTTTGGGCCTGAAACCGAAACTTCCATTTATGGTCATAATGTGACCTTATATAGAAGTTTCGGTTTCGGCCCAAATAGTTTCGGTTTCGGTCAAACACTAAAGGAAAGTAAATGGAATGGACAAGGGTCGTTGCCCACGTTTGTGAATAACTATGCTGGAAACATCTTATAAAGAAACTGTAACTGATCATGTTTGATTCCTATCGCCGCCATCTGCTAGGAAATCTTCTGATTTGAGAACCTCTAAAAAACATAAACACGATTGAAGTCGATAAGGGTGCGTTTCCACTGACGTGGAGCTGGGCAGAGTGGAGAGGAGCGGACCGTGAATTGGCTAATCACAGTGCTCAAAATCTCCTCTCCGCATCAGTGGAAAGTGGAAACAGTGTGATTGGCCAATTCACGGTTCGCCCAGCTCCGCGTCAGTGGAAACGCACCCAACAATGAAGCTCTTTTCAATGAGCCTAACCAACAACCTTCCCAATTCCCGGTCCCCGATTTCCCGATTCTGATATAATAATGATACGATATAACTCATGACACCTTCAGGCAACGACCTGGCCCGCACCCTGCGCTGGGGCTCCGGCTACACCGGCTGCGAGGACCCGCTGTCGTTGCTGCGCGACGTCATCGACGCCGAGGAGATCCGCTTGGACCGCTGGACCGTCGTCTTCCACCCTGAGGATAAGCAGGACGAGCCTAAAGAGCTCTCCAAGCAGCTGCCAGGTTAGTGGGACCTGAAGATGGCACCTTACGGTCATCTTTATCATTGTAGCAAAGAAATCATCGACTTTGTGGACCAAACATTAGACTAGGTCATCTCTCACCAAACCGCCACATTTAGGAAATATCGTCCTACCTACAAGGGACATTTGGGCCACATAAACCTAATCAAAATTATTAATTAAAAGATTAGGGAAAAAAATCTTGACTTCCTTTCGAAGGATACCAAGAATTCACAATTGAAGGGATAGTGGACAAAGGTGTTATCTGACAAAATTAAAAAAACCGACTTTTTTGCATGAACATACTTAGGTTTTAACTGTTGATACACTGATTCATAAACTTAAAACACGCCAAGAACTATTTGCTGGTTAATACCTTTGTCCACTTAACCCTTAAATTACTTATCGCACTTTGAAATCAAAGTAAAGCCACCGCGCCATCTCATCATACCGTAGTGGTGACTACATTTGTGTGATTCCGCAGCGTCTGTGACCACAGGATCACAGAGCGAAGACAACTCGCAGATCCTCGTGATGAACAACTACTTCGGCATCGGGATAGACGCGGACCTCTGCTTGGATTTCCACAACGCTCGTGAAGAGAACCCTAATAAGTTTAATAGCAGGTACGCGCCGACTCCACTATGGCTGGTTTCACAGTCACGCTGACCGTCAGCGCGAGCGGCCAGCGCGGCTCGTAAGCTATACGATCTTACGCTTAAGAGCCGCGTTTCGCTATGAAACGGTACAAGACACATCTATCTCGTGCCCCGCGCCGCTTGACTCCCGCGTAAGCGCGACTGTGAAGCACCCTTAAGCTATTCTCGTACTTTTAATACAAACATACCATCACGCATTTTTCCCCAAAACGATTGCTAGAGATGTATTACACTCACTTTTCGCCAATAATAGGGTATGAGTGCAGTTGCTAGGCACAGTGTTAAACTGAGGGCTAAGTAACAAAGAAAACCCAAATAATACCTACTTTCCCTGATCGGAATCAAATCCGATACCTAGTTAGCTCGTGCTAATGTACCGGATTCGATTCCGATCCGGAAGGAAAGGTTGTAATCGTTTACAACAGTCGCATTTGCGATAGTGCCACTTGAGGCAGACTGCTTTTAATTAAATGGTACCTAAGTATTTTGATGAAAGGCACATCTGGTTCAACTATCAAACTCTAGTGGGTTAGCACGGTAAAACACCTAAGCTATATTGGAAAGACAATGCCAAAATATCATACAAAAGTGCATTTCAGACAATAATGATAAAACTAAGAATCGTACCTTCGTATTAATGTACGTGTTGCCCTGTGGCCGTCGTCTTCATGGTATCATTTGTGCCCCAGGCTCCGCAACAAAGGTGTGTACGTGAAGATGGGGCTCCGCAAGATGGTGGGGCGCAAGATGTGCAAGGACCTGCACAAAGCCATCCGCCTGGAGGTGGACGGCAAGCTCGTCGAACTGCCCCAGCTAGAGGGCATCATCATTTTAAATATACTCAGGTAATGACTGTTGCAACATTATCTTTGCTATTAGTCTACCTGTTTAGTTCATTCATCATACGATCAGTGAGTTCAGTGACACACTTCACTACCGAGCGCGAACCGGTGTTTCACTGAAAAACTCGCACTAGGCACTCTCGAATGCCTAGTGGGAGTTTTTCTAACATACCTATTCGATGGCGTGAACGTTAACGAAGGTCATAGTCAACGACCAATCGAAGACGCTGACGCACGTGGTTGGTTGTTCCATTCACTTCGAGTAAAGTTTACTTGATTAACGCGATGGTTTGCAAGTCACACTCAGCACTCAGACCTGCCTGCCTATTCTGTACCAACGCGCCGCCTGATATCACCACCGCGAAATGCTAATTTGTTTGCGAACGTTCGGGGTTCGCGAGTTCGAGTTCTCACCATGACATTCTCCAGGACATAGACAGGCTGGGCAGATTTCCGTATTACACTGTACTAGTTGCAAACAATATCATAGAGCGGTAGTTAAAGCTTTCTTTTTAATTTGACCCAGATATTAATAATAATAAGCACATCATCGTTAAAGAACTTTACTTATCTAAAGGTGATCTTAGACCTCCTGTACCTACCACAAAAACTAACCTCGTCATCCCACAGCTGGGGTTCGGGCGCCAACCCGTGGGGCCCGGAGAAGGACGACCAGTTCAGCAAGCCCAACCACTGGGACGGCATGCTGGAGATCGTGGGCGTCACCGGCGTCGTGCACCTGGGGCAGATCCAGTCCGGCCTGCGGGGCGCCATGCGGATAGCGCAGGTACGTCACTGTTAGGGAGGGACGACAGTTCAGCAAGCCCAACCACTGGGACGGCATGCTGGAGATCGTGGGCGTCACCGGCGTCGTGCACCTGGGGCAGATCCAGTCCGGCCTGCGGGGCGCCATGCGGATAGCGCAGGTACGTCACTGTTAGGGAGGGACGACAGTTCAGCAAGCCCAACCACTGGGACGGCATGCTGGAGATCGTGGGCGTCACCGGCGTCGTGCACCTGGGGCAGATCCAGTCCGGCCTGCGGGGCGCCATGCGGATAGCGCAGGTACCTACGTCACAATTACGCATATAAGGGCCGATTTTTCAATCGCTAGATAAAAAATATTCCTAGGAATCAACTAGGTATATGGATCTCATTAACGTGTTAGAGTGAAACCAATAGAAGATACAGTTTATTCATAGGAATAAATTTTATCTGGCAATTGAAAAATCAACCCTAAATTAATTAAGATATAAAAATATAAATTTAATATTATATAAAATGCGATGAATCGCCAAATCAGGCGAAGTAGATTGGTTAAATGTTTTTTCAGTGTGTATTCTATAACAAACTTCTTTTCAATCCTAAGTCGATTGCAATAAGACACAATTTCGTAAAATCGTGCATTGCCTGAAACCTATCGCCTATCACACAGGGTGGGCACATCAAGATCAACCTGAAGAGCGAGATCCCGGTGCAGGTGGACGGCGAGCCGTGGGTGGCGGCGCCCTCCGAGGTGGTGGTGCTCAAGTCTGCGCTCAAGGTAACTACACTCCAAGCGCACCCACTTACTACAACTACTTCTTCACAACGAGGGTTGAGCCACAGAACAAGCATATTTTCACCCTTATGACACACAACTAGGTATCTTTCGTAGGTGATATAAAATTGTGATATTTGTATCTAATTTTTGTGAACCTGGGCGACCGAGCGAATGTCGGGATTTTCTCAGGGATGACACCAATGTAGATAAAATTTGGTCTTAATACAAAATTTCATTCAAATCGTTAGAGCTTTTCGAAAATCCGATTAAATCGATAGGTTTGTACAAGAATCGCTCGATAAGTCTACAAACGGTAGCTCAAATTCAGATTTTTGGTGTATTTGACTCGTGTCGATCTCGAATAGAGCTCTTGAGAGTCTCGAGCCATCGAGCTGAACACGATTAAGGACTAAAATATAAGTTACTTATTTGATGTTCTTGGCGCCTTTCTACGACATGTTTTTATATTATCTATCAACACTGTTTCAATGTGAGAGAGAGACGGACCAATACAAGACGAATAGCGCTGTCCCTTTTTCACAACAAAACAATGCTGGTTTTAAAATTTTATACAGTTTAATACGGGACCCTGAAAGTTTATCGTTAGCAGATCAAAGGAGAAGCTATCTTTTACTACTTTAGAAGCATCGGTATCTACTGGTATTGGTACTTGGAGCATAATTTTGAATCTAACAGTTGAAACTAATATCACAGCACATAGGCCGTCACCCTCACTCTAATGGCCACGCTCTAATACTGGTCGTCAGATCGTCAGTGTTCGCATGTGCTCACTTGCCTGTGCCCACACAGGGCCTAATTTAAAAAGCTTATTTACCTAAAGATATTGGAATACAACTATCTTATTCAAACAAAAGTTTCGCTTGGTCAACTGGAAGCTTGGATAAATTGAATTAACCTAGTTTATTATGGTGCTCAAAATGAGAACTGAAAAATACATGTGGAAACTTTTTTTAATTGATAACTGGTTAAGATCTCAGTGGACCTCGCAATTAGACCTTCATTATCAATCACAGACATATCCGAGCACAGACGATGAAGCGGAACTTTGTATTTTAAAATATACCGTCCCGAGTCACGTATCGCCCGAGCACTCAAACTCCACTCAGCACCGATGTTACCACTAGTTATACAAAGCCGCGGCGTCCCGCGGGGCCGCCCCCGCGCCCCGCGCGACCCCGCGGCTCAGCCCGGATCCGCTCCGGTCGGATCTCCACCTACGTACACCTGACATTATAGCAGCGCAACACCGGCACGCGGGTAACGCTACGTCGAGTCGATCGCACACAAGTTTCGGGCACATCTACGCTTTGATCGAACTTTGGAACTTCGCTTTGTACATATGTTAGTCAGCCACATAGTAGTAGCACGTTGGGGGCGGGGCTCGGTCAGGTGTACGTAGTAGGGCGGCGGGGCGGTGCGGGGTGCGGGCGGCGCGTGACGTGCGTGTGCTGCAGGCGACGATGCTGAAGAAAACCAAGCGCGGGTCCGCGGGCGCGTCGTCGGCGGCGGGCACCTGACCGCTCGCGCCCCGCCCCGCCGCTGCCAGTCGCGCCCCGTCCGCAGGCCACCATGCTGAAGAAGCGCGGCAAGGTGCGGCGCCGCAACACGGAGCCCAGCATGCCGCGCTCGCCGGAGCGGCCCGAGCGGCCCGAGCGGCCGGAGCGGCCCGAGCGGCCCGAGCGCGAGCGCGCCGAGCTGCGCGAGCGGCCCGAGCGGCCCGCCGACTCCTGAATCTGGCTGAGCGAGCGCCTCATCTAACGCGCCCGCCCGCCCGGGGCTCAGGGCGGGCGCGCGCGGGCGCTCGCTGGCGGCCCGCTGTCCGCCGCACCTCTCGTGTACATAAATTATTAACAAAAAAATTACCAATATATAAACATAACTATAAAAAAAATAAAAATTATAGGTGATAGAAACGTTGTTTTATTTAGAAAAAATAATACACATTAATATTCATTAAACAAAAATGTAAAATAAAATATGAAAAAGTATAAACAATAAAGTATTTTCTTTCTATCCCGCGGTGTGGACCCTAGTACTTCATTCGATGTCCATCGCTAGATCGCCTGCCGCTGGGGGTCGCGAGCTCGGTGCTACAATACCCTCACAATATAATATTTTACCATAATAGTAGTAAAATGGAAGATTTTTTTTTTTTTAATGGCAATATTCAGTAGCGGGCGTTTACAGGCCTGGGTAAGTATTATGTAATGGCCACAACACCACGGAGCACGGCACCTTGGACCGCAGACACCTTCCACCAGTTGGAGTTTTGGAACCAGCTGATGCTCTGCACCTATACCTATCTCTCGTCATAGCTTCTATAGCCAGATTCTGTATATGTCAGGTTTGTAGCGAGAAATGTCACAAATGGCGATCCAGACGTATTTTAAGTCAGAAATTTTCAGAAAACGCACAAGATAAGGTTTAGAAGGAAAAAAAGGGAGGCTTATGTCCAACAGTGGGACTGAGCAAGGTTAGGATGCCGACCCAAACCTTATTGGTAGCCAGCCTAACCAGATGCAGCTGATTATCAATATTGTATACGGAGCTATTGGACCTAAGAAAAGACAGTGGCCAATTTTGTATGGGAGTTGGTCCAAGAGCCGTCTCGATTAAAACATTTGCCAAATGAAAGGGTATGCCTGCGCCCTGCGCGTCTGCATACTTGTAGACTATATCTACAAGTATGCAGACGCGCAGGGCCGGATTTAAAGGTGTGGAGGCCCTGGGGCAACCAAAAATTAGAGACCAATTTATTTCAATAAAGACAGATTTTTCTGTTCTATCTAAAGTTGTTTTAGATAGAACAGAAAAATCTGTCTGTTGTGGTGTTAAAAAATTCAATTCAATTCAATTCTTTATTGCATTCCATAATGTACAGTAGGTGGTAGGCTTAAGATTAGATCGAATTATGGACCCTGTTGGGCTCCAAAAAGTTGTGGAGGCTCCTTTTCTGTGAAGGCCCGAGGCCACAGCCCGTTTGCCCTCCCCTAAATCCAGCTCTGCAGACGGGCATCAGAATCTATCCGAGTGATTTTGAATCACTCACCTACTTTTGCATTGTTTGCGAAAAATAAGCAATTTTTCAAAGTTTCAAGTCAATCGGATGAACCATGCGCGCACACATAGCTGATGAACAAACAAACATTATTTTCTATATTATCTATTAGGTTTTACGTAATGGAGAAACCCTGTGTATTAATTCCGTGGAGAAACCGACGTCAGAATAAGAAAAACAACAAAAGTTCAATAATTAATTTTATTATCTCATCCCGAGACTTAAGACTAGTACAAAGCACTACTTTTCTTATTAGATACCGTTATTATGACTGTCTTTAGACTTCACCGTCATAAACAAAGGACTTTAGTCTTTTAGACTGTGTACTTAAGGCTTAAATTATATTAGCAAGCGATAAATTAAATATAGCTCGACAACTCAACTTGAGGCAATTCGAAAATTGAGCAGACTAATTTATAGAAGTGATTTACAAGGATATATTTACAATAGATTAGGAAAGGAGTTGGTTTACAAGCGCCGTATAGTCGAGTATCATAAAATATAGATACATTTTTGTACTTTACAGTTGTATGAGATGCCGCGTGTTGTGTTGTCAAGTAGTACAGTTACTTAGTTATTCAATATATAAGTGATTCTCAAAAATCTCATGACCCGAGCGGGATTTGAACCCGCGACCTCTACCGTACCGTGGCTAGTGCTCTGAACCAACTGAGCTACCGGGTCTCGCCCGACTCATCTGAAATTTGAGACCCCTTTGTAATACGCTTCTTAGGAGCGTTTGGCGACATCTATCGGAAAACTTATGCAGTATTTCCAACTCAATGCCAATTACTTTGCAGTTATCAGACATCGATATCATATATTGAATAACTTAATAGAAGCATAACATGGCTTTGACATGTTTCAAATTCACAAAAAATATACATTTACAGTTACTTAGATTAAGGCTTTACTCCTGACTCCAATAGAAGTTAAAGCAACTTGTTTTCAATCTCTATCTGTTGTTAGAATATAGCCAATTCATTTTATATTTCATTATAATAACGCCAGTTTTTATAAAAGACAAACTATTTGAACTCATCTACTCGAGTGCAACTACTAAATGATCAAAAACATGCACATTTTATTTAAAAAAGTAAAGGCTCTCATACACTAGGTCGTCTGCTGCCTTCGGTCAAAAGTCGGTGCGCCAATTCAGCGCAGGCAGTGAATGAAATGAAAACCGCCGACACGTTGAAACCAGTTAGGTCAACGGTTGCTCGCCAAAGTCGTATGAGTCGCGCGGACAGTGTTTCACCTAGTCAATTCGGTCGACTTAGGCTGCGAACTGTTGTCATCAAACGACTAGATGCTTACACTTGGTCGGTTGCCGCCTTCGCCGGGCAAGCGAAGTCGACCTGTCGACCTAGTGTAAGATAGCCATAAGAATTCATTAGAATTAGTGTCAAGAGTAGAGTCATTCTCAGTTAAATTTGAGACAATAACGAACACTGGTACTTACAATACTTAGCCTAAGGCAAATCACAACATTTGTGCTCAATAGCTTATAGAACAAGAGTCCATTGAACAACAAACCCAGAGCCGAAGGTAATAAAGCCTATTTTTGAATTTCATCAAATTCGTGTATCAGTCAAATTGTATTACTCGACTCTAGATTATTTTACTTACAATATTCCACACATAAAGTAGGTATATAAATACATTGAAAATGGGATCCAAAACTAATTACCATTGTTTGCCTTTTTAAATTGACAAATTAGCGCTAGGAAAATCAAGCCATAATTTTAATTTGATTTAAACAATTAGCTAAAACTCATTAATACTATTAAACATTATAAGGATTAAAATAAGTACCATGTAAATAGCCGCCGATTCAAAACTCTTCGATTACGAGCGTATAGTACGGTACTACGTTAATTTCAATTTAACACCAATAAAACGACGACAACGGTGCTGATTCTTTTGTACATCGCAATGAGTGTATAATTTCGTTCGATAGAAAAGGAACTAAACAAATCGTCGCTCTGCAGTGAAAACCTCGTGATGGCAATAAACGTAAACGTCTGGTAAAATAATAATAATAATATAATAATAAACTCTTTATTATCAGGCTACTTTGGCCCATAGATATATACCTTACAAACTAACATATATATAATATTAAAAATAACCTCCTTTTTTTAAGTCGGTTAAAAACATCTATGAAGTGTAAAAATGTAAGTTCTTCTGTTTTCTAATGAGGATTTCAATATTATTTAAAGAATTATTAATATATGTGTTTTTTAGGGATCTTGATCTACGCAACAAATAAATAAGAAGAAAAATTTATTTGTGCTTTACGAGGTTTTCACTGCAAGGCGACGAAATATAGACTCACTTATTCAAGTATTAGGACTCTTTCAATTTAGGTGTTTGGTGTTGGTGCAGCAAACGCAACAAACGTCTAAATTGAGAGAGCTCTTATCACGAGCGCGCGTCATTACACTCGTATAGACATTAGCATAAGGTTTAGATTACAATGATAGACGCGCGCTCGTGAAATACAACCACTATAAACGATCATCTCAATTTGTACAAGTCAATTCAATGAACCGATTATAATTCGGCATTTCTTTTGAACTACAATTATGTTAAAGTTACATTATTTTACGATAACCTTAGAATAGAAGCCGCCTCATAGCAAGCTCGAACGATTGTTGGATAGCGTAAACTCAGATTATCACCGTCACCATGTTCCATGTATTTTGAACAAACATGCATTTGACAAAAGTCCACCTTTTGATATTGTTATATGACACGAGTCATCTCTTTAAAGCATGGTCGACACGAGAAAAAGTAAAGTAAAAATCTGTCTAATTTTTAATTCATACCTAATAATGGCCAGTTTGTTACCATAACACATACAATGTTAACATAACATCAGGCGCGGATACAAGAGGGTGGTAATGGGTGCAATTGCCCCCAAAATGCCTGCCCTCCCGCCTGACTCACGACCAAAACACTTTATTTTGACAAATTTTTGAATTTAAAACAAAAAAAACCGGCCAAGTGCGAGTCGTACTCGCGCACCGAGGGTTCCGTATCATTTTTGGACGTATAAAGTGAAAAAACCGGATCGCAAAACTAAGTTTGTTTGTGAAGGAATTTTGATGATTTTGAAAAAACTGAGGAACCTCGTTTTATTTTTGGTGCCATATTTGGGTCAATTCCTATCAACTGTAATTATTTCAGATTTATCGCCCTGTAAACTTCGGAGATAAGGGGGGGGAATGGTATTTTTTTGGACATTTTTCATCATATGTCGAAAACTGTGAGACATAAAATTAAATAAAAATATATTTTGAAATGTGCAGATCAAGCCCTTTCATATGATATGTCACTTGACCTAGTAACCCCACTTTAAAATTTTGGACCCCCACTCCGGCCCCTTTTGCAATGAAAATAAAAATATTTTTGAACTTTTTTCATTTGCAATAAAGTTGAACAAGCATTTTTTATAACTGTTCCAAATTTCAAGTCGATAGCATAAGTAGTTGCTGAAATAATCAGGTGTGACAGACAGACAGACAGACAGACAGACAGACAGACGAAGTCGCACCATAAGGGTTCTTTTTTTACCATTTTGGTACGGAACCCTAACAAAACGATTTTTTGAAAGATCACACAAAAACTGCCCCCTCCCCCCTAATAGTGCCAGATTCGGGCATCAAACCCAGGACCCCACGCTCAGTAGTCGTTCTGAGAGTAATGAATGAGGCCGCGGCGAATGAATGTCAGCGGGGCTGGAGAGATACACCGCATACAATTAGCCCGATAAATGGCAAGAAGAGGTCCTTAATTTCACACAGATAAAACATAATGGTTGTTCAAAAACACATTGTTAATACCATAAATACTGGTGCGAGAAACCCTTAAACCTCTGCCCACTGCACCTGCCACTAACATTCTACTTTATCAAAAACACGCGTACAATACCCGGGAGTAAATATTACACATCGAGTTTGAGAAAGAGATGATCGACTAGCTTCGGCTTTGTAGAGCGTCGTATCCGTCACTCATGCCCATGTGACGTTTTGTCGCTGACTTGTTTATTAAGTACACCATTCACTACACGAGCCGCGAGCCGAGCGCCGCGCCGTACAAATCGGTCAGTGTGACATTGAGAAAATAGAGAATCTGCCGCACACTTCCTGATAATCTGGCATAATCTGCCGAACGCTCTAAGAAAAATGTCATAAAATATGCAACATTTGTTTTAGCGTTTCTTTGGGAGTTGGTATATTGGATGATTTTTTCTTGTCTTGTGGTCAAACAAATCAACAAACAAACAGACAAATCTGCCAGATTGGCAGAGATCTGCCACAAATGGTGAACCGCGAACCCTATCATTCACACGCAGATTTGTCCGCGGCCATGTCGCCAGCGACAAATTCATGTGTCCGTTAGACAGATATTAGATCCGGTGGCCATTAGATACCGGACTGTTAGAGATGACGCTCTATAAAGCCGGAGCTAGCCGATTATCTTTCTAAAGCTGTGTCACAGATAATATAATACTATACGTACAGATGCCTCATCTCATACAACGAAATGTGCCGATTTAGCGCGGGCTATCTTCGGGCTATACATTTTTCTGTGCTTAAAGGATTTTTCAAAATTTGAGCAAACATTTTTCATGATGTATTTTTTCATGTTCTCAATTTTACACAAACTTCAATAAAAAATCGATACATATAACGCCATCTAATAAGAGTTATTTCAACAAATGTTCCTTTGTTCCTGATGAGACCCCGTGGCTGTGTAATATTTACTGCCGCCTATTGTAACTTCCCCCTATCAATTAAAGTAATATTATTGTGTACCAACAGTTCAACCAGCTCTATAGGTCATACAAAATGTCTTGTACCTACACTGCAATAGTAGACGTAAGCTAAGCGCATCACTCGCTGTGGACCGGCGACTCCGCGGCGGCGGCGTCCTGCCGTATGTCCTCGTCCAATTCTGGAAAAAACAAAAATGCCATAAACTCCACCGTTTAAATGAACACTAGAAGACATACTATTTACTTTATAAACTTTATAATTATGTATGTACAGAAAATTAGGTGATGCAGTATCAAAAATCAATCATAGTTTGTTGTGAACTGTGGAAGACCGAAATGATATTATGTACTCAAACGCATAAGTAAGGAAAGTCTTTTTAGTACATATTCTTGAAGTTCCTTAAAGCGGCTTGCGGTAGAAGTTGACTGGTAGATATCATCACATAATGAATAAATCTAAACATGGCAATCGTGCTCACGGTCTCCGACTAGTACCCGTCGAGACAGAGCGGAAGATTGGAGGATCCTACTATATTATAAACGAAAAAGTTTGTGAGGATGGATGGATGTTTGTTACTGTTTCACGCAAAAACCACTGAACGGATTTTGACGAAATTTTACAGTAATATAGCTTAAACATCAGAATAACACATAGGCTACATTTTATCCCAAAACGCGGACGGAGCCTCGGGCGGAAGCTAGTTAGACAATAATGTAACCTTGCTAGGTGTAGGCGTGCGTGGTGTTGAGCGGCGCGTGCGTGTCGGCGGCGTAGCTGCGCACGCGGCTGAAGGCGAAGGGCGGGAACTTGCCCGAGCCCAGCTCGAACTGCGACCACTGCTCGCGCCGCCAGCACACCGCGTAGCGCCGCCACGCCAGCTGCGCGTTGCGCTGCGCCCGCACCGACCGCAGCTCCAGCTCCTGCGGACAGGTTCATGGTGGTCGGCTGCCAGTCAGCCACGGTAAACGTACTGATTGGCTTATCTTTTCACAACGCCATGAGCATTTTTCGTACAGCTCGTACCTAACGAGTAAACGGTAAGGTAACCTGCCGGCCTAGCATGACCACGATAAAAACGGGTTTTGTCTACATAGAAATAGACAAAGTGACAGATTGTAGAAACATTTCTACCGTTTCATTCATAAAACGTAGAAATGTTTCTACAATCCGTCATTTTGTCTATTTCTATGTAGACAAAACCCGTTTCTATCGTGGTCATGCTAGGCCAGCAGATTGGCTTATCTTTTCACAACGCCCTGAGTATTTTTCGTACAGCTCGTACCTAACGAGTAAACGGTAAGGTAACCTGGTACCCTTAACTATAAAATATAGGAATACTACAGTCACAGCGCTGGTTTTCAGCGAAAGCCGACATAGCTCGTCGAGGATATACCCTCGACGAGCTATGCCGGCTGTCGGCACGGTGGCACGGTTTTTTAAGATACTAATGCCGAAAATTTGAAAAAAATCATAATCCAAGATGGTAACTATTAAGAATATTATGTAATCAAACGTCATGGATGTTATTTTTATGATTTTCGAAGATGTCAATAAAAACGAAGTTAAAAGTTCAAATTAAATTCATCGTGGATATCATAATATATCCATTGTTTTCGAGAGTGCAATACCCCGATCATGAGTTTTTTTGACGTATAGTTTCGTTAATGTAAGCATAATTTGAATCCAAAATACAACAGTCCTAGAGCATTTTGATAAAATTTTATACAATTTGCACATTTTAAAAAATACAGAGAAATTAATTAAGTATTTAATTTATATAAATATTGTGTAATAAACGTATATTTTTAATTCAAAATATACTTACGTTAACGATACTATACGTCAAAAAAACTCATGATCGGGGTACTGATGTCGAAAATAAGACAGAAAAAAAATTCTCAACTGCACATCGTCCGTGAGCTGCTGTTGATTGTAGTTTCAATAGAAATACATTAGAAAAGTAAAAATGTTTAGTATGACTCACCACGTGAAAGGTCTGCTCGTGCGGTTCGGCCTCCTTGCGCCGCGAGCGGAACCGAGTGTTGGACGCCTGAACAGTCTTTTTCTCCTGGTTTGTTTTCTTTACCACTATCACTACCTGCAACAAACAGTTAATAAGGGCGGGTTGCTTCAAACCATCTGTATTCGTAAGTCAGTACGTAATCGTTAAGTCAGTATGAAATTGTCGTACAAGCCGCCATATTTGACGGTTACAGATACGTAACTGTAAGCTGAAACAAAATGGCCTAAGTCAGCACCGTCTCATGTCTTCTACCTGGGTTCCGAGCCTGGGGATATTTACTGGGGGTAAAAAATCAATTCTGCGGGGGTAGTAACGTAATAAATAATACATTTTATAATAATTCATTAAATTACAATAAAAGAGTATGCGATGCAAAAAAAAACCAACCTTCACACCTATCGTTAATTCATGAATTTTTTGTGCAATTTATTATCCTATCCTACTAATATTATAAATGCGAAAGTTTGTGAGGATGTATGTATGGATAGATGTTTATTACCTACTCTTTCACGCAAAAACTACTTTTGATGAAACTTTACAGTTACATAGCTTATACATCAGAATAACACATAGACTTTTTATCCCAAAAACGCGGATGAAGCCGCGGGCGGAAGCTAGTTAAAAATAAATCCAGTCTTCAAAGTGTACTGAAGTCTGTAGTAGGTACCTCGTAAGTAAACTGAGTAAGGGCGGGTTGCTTCATCTTACAGTTACGTATCTGTAACCGTCAAATATGGCGGCTTGTACGACAATTTCATTCTGACTTAACGATTACGGACTTACGGATATAGATGGTTTGAAGCAACCCGCCCTAAGTAAACTGTTAGTAACGCGCTTAGTCGTAAGTTGCCATTCAAATTCAAATTCAAAAATCATTTATTCCAAGTGGGCTAACGAATTAGTACTTTTTGAATGTCAACATACATAAGACAGCCCCCAAAAACGCCCGCCATTTACCGCTTCCTAGTGTTTTAGCTGCGAAGAAACGGCGCAACAAACTCCGCAGCAACACAATTCTGTCTGTCAGTTACTTTGTGTACGAAATTATATAAATCAAAAAGGATAAACTAAATCACAAAAGAAAAAAGAAAAACTATAAATAATTAAAAGTAAAAAAATATATAAAAATGTAACCTAACACGCGCCGATACACCAGCACCCGAATTGCGTAACTCAATTGCTATCACCCAGCACCCGAATTGCGTAACTCAATTGCTATCACCATAAGGCATTGTTTTTGACATTCATTACGTCGTGTGATTGTTAATCCGTGCTCCCGTAACTAGCTCAACGCCGCAATGGATGTTGTTGAACTGTCAAAATGAAAGCCATGGTGAAAGAAATTGAGTTACGCAATTAGGCTGCTGATCAAAGAAAATAAATAGATTTAGAAGGTAGAAAGTATTTTCATATAAAACGTCTTTTCATGTCAGACTGCTCCCCACGCCAGCACAAGAGAAACTTAGGTCACCTTCTCCCCGACGAGGCAATAAACCCAATTTTCAAGAGAAACTATCTATTACCTTCTCCCCTACGAGGCGGTAGTGCCCGGCCATGATGCCGAGGCCGGGCTTGGCGTGGCGGTGCCGCAGCTGCGCCACGCACGCCGCCGGCTCCTCGGGCGTCGTCCACATCAACACCAGCCCCTCCGAGAAGAACCTAAGTCATAAACATAAGCATAATCGGCCTATAATGTTCCCACTGCTGGGACTCAGGCCTCCTCTGTGAGAGGGAGTGGGCCGTAGTCCACCACGCGGGCCCAGTGCGGGTTGGTGGACGTCACGTCTTCGAATTTTTGGTTCTAGGACATGCCGGTTTCCTCACGATGTTTTCCTTCACCGTTAAAGCAAGTGATAATTAATTTCTAATACGCACATGACTTCGAAAAGTCAGCGGTGCGTGCCTCGGGATCGAACTCGAACCATTCGCCGTGGGAGGCACATGGTTATCCACTAGGCTATCACTGCACCAGTCATAAACGATGCGTAATATTCAGTTGAGTTGAGTTTTAAATATCATTTAATGACAAAAAGATACACATGGTTTGAAAAACTTTACAAAAGACAAGTTAACAAACACAACAATAATTTAAGTCGATCTTACCAGGCTAAAAACGCCTCCAAAAATCTTTATGTATACTAACAATTAGGTAGGAATATAACATGAATTTGCAACAAAAATAACACTTTTTAACATGTAATTTTATAAACTATGCACTATTATTGAAATGTTGATAGATGCGTAATATTGGTAACGGGCGGAATCCGAATCCTGATCGCACTCTTAAGCTGGGTACTCACTTAGCAGTATAGCATGTAATGTATCCGATACGGTATCAAGTGAGTACGTAGGCACGAGCCCGCTGCGAGCCGCTCGCGCGTGGAGCGCTGTAAGCTCGCAGTGACCCGCCGAGTGGCGGTGTCACTAACACGAAGGCGGCTCGCAGTGCGATCCGGCAGCTCGTAGCTAGATACGCGGTGGACCGTGGACGAGCCGTACCCACTTGCAGGTTGATACAGTATCTGATACGTTACATGCAACACTGCTAAGTGAGTACCCAGTTTTAGATCACAGAAACAAGGAAAATGTGCCTATTGCGCTTCACGATTTGACATGATCAACGTGATCAGGAGCTGAATAAAAAGAAACAAGTCAGAAAGAATGCTGCGAAGTAATAGCGCGGATGGGTAAATAATCCGAATATTTTTTTAAAGCTGTAAATATTACGGTCGAATTTCGACCACCAGGCGACAATTAGTAAAATTAAGGGTGAATTCACAGTATGATACGACGGTACGTACGATTATATGGCTTACAAGCCCTACTGACCGCCCGCGCTGACGGTCAGCGTGACTATGATTTTTTTTTTTTTTTTTTATTCTATGATAGGCTTGCGCTTGACCGCCATCTCGCCTGATGTTAAGCGACCTAAAGCGACGTAAATCAACCTAAAACCGTGCGTACAACTGACCTGAGGTACCGGTAGTAGTCGATGAGGTGCCAGGGCTTGTAGAACTGGTCCTGGAAGGAGTGCTCGCCGTGGCGGATGTAGGTGGCCTTGCTGACGTAGACGCCGTGCACACATTAGCATTAAATCGTACATAATTGTACGATGTAACCGTACACTATTGACCAATTGCACCAATTGACGAATAAGCATTTTATACTTTACCAATTATTACACTTATTACTTTAGTACACGATTAGCGGTCGTCGCGTGTGCTTCTTCGCTCCTTTATATCATTCAACCTTTGGTCCAGACAATATAATTATTTTTATCGTAAAGCAACTGTATCATTGAACTAATCCGAACCTTCTACATGGTCCTTCGAGCCGGATCTGAACCAGCGACCTATGGATATACAGTCCACGTCGAGCATGCGCTAACTGACCTGAGGTACCGGTAGTAGTCGATGAGGTGCCAGGGCTTGTAGAACTGGTCCTGGAAGGAGTGCTCGCCGTGGCGGATGTAGGTGGTCTTGCTGACGTAGACGCCGTGCAGCTGCACGCGCGGCCGCGCCACGAACATGTGCCGCCACGAGGCGAACCCGCCCGCGCGCGGCGTGCCGCACTCGATGCCCCACGTCCTGCGCGGGCGCAACACGTCAGTGGCTCGCGAATCATTTTGACGTATGGTATCGTAAATGTAAGCATATTTTAAATTGAAAATATACGTTTGCTACACAATAAATACAGACTACAAACTTTATTGTCCGTCTGTCCAAAGCAAGCCCCTAACGGATGGAGGCATGTACTCATAGATCGCCACTACAAGAAGTATGTAACAGCGGCATCTTGCTCACAGATGGCGCTGTTAATATTTCTAGTGGAATATTTATAGATATTACATAATTATACAGGGTGGCAGGTTAAACAGTGGAAATATTTTAAGGGGTTATTGTACTCATCATTATGAACAACTTTTACTATGGGATCAACCCTGAAATCGTGAAAAAAAAATCAGCTGTTCCATACATTTTGTTGAGTTATGTGAACATAAATGTATGGAAAAGCTGATTTTTTTTCGCGATTTCACAGTGTTGGTCCCATAGTAAAAGTTGTTCATAATGATGAGTACAATGACCCCTTAAAATATTTCCACTGTTTAACCTGCCACCCTGTATAATTAAGTTTGTATGGAACCCTCAAAGAGTCAAGGCGCGAGTCGTACTCGCACTTATCCGGTTTTTTTATTATAATGATGTTATAACTCACTTGACACACAGGGAGCGCCATATGTCCGGCTCCCTGGCGGCCACGTACAGTCCGCGGCAGACGGCGGACGCGCGCTCCAGGGACGTCGCGTCCAGCTCCGAGCTCACCGCCCAGCGCAGGATCACGAGGATCACTTCGTACGGCAGCCACGATATGTGCGCACCCTGTACAGTTACGATATTGTAAGAACATTATTCCCGAGACAAGATCAGATAAGGAACTTGGAACACAGGAAGGTTTGCATTATCTCACAAATATTACAAATGCTGAAGTTTATGGGGATCTGTAAGCAGTGATAGCATAAGCAGTGATAATGATCTGTAAACAGTAAGCAGTGATAGCCTAGTGGTTTAACCATGTGCCTCTTATGGCGAATGGTTCGAGTTCGATCCGGAGGCACGCACCGCTGACTTTTCGAAGTCATGTGCGTATTAGAAATTAATTATCACTTGCTTTAACGGTGAAGGAAAACATCGTGAGGAAACCGGCATGTCCTAGAACCAAAAATTCGAAGACATGTGACGTCCGCCAACCCGCACTGGACCCGCGTGGTGGACTACGGCCCACTCCCTCTCACAGAGGAGGCTTGTGTCCCAGCAGTGGGAACATTATAGGCCGATTATGCTATGGGGATCTGTGTGTGTGTTTGTTACTCCTTTACGCTGAAACGGCCGGATGGATTTGGATGAAATTTGACATAAAGGTACAGGTCGCGGCGTGAATTATGAGCACAGATCGCGCATGTTTATTTTCAGGCCAATAGATAATAGACAGTTGACAATACGTTAATAGAGAACAGTGGCGTGCCTACAGGGCAAGCCCGAGGGTATTTCTCGTAATGGTATTTTTCATGATTGTAAGTGTTTTTACTACGTTTTTATTAACTCGCTTTCGTGTCTGTCTGTCTGTTCGGTACAAATTTTGCAATTCATTTTTCAAGCACTTCCTGTTATCGGATTAAGCTGAAATTTGGTATACCTATGTAATTTGGATGACAATGCAATAATACGGACTAAAAAGTATAAAATAATTTCTGATGAAATGAAAAACGTGGAGCGCATGCAATAGATAATAGTAAGATGCGCCCCACGTATTGCATTTCATCAGAAATTATTTTATACTTTTTAGTCCGTTTTAAAAACGTGTTTTTATAAAAAATATTTTTTTTACAATTATTTTTATTGTACGCTACTCACTTACATTCATGAAAAATTTTGAGATATACCCTCGGGCTTGCCCTGTAGGCACGCCACTGATAGAGAATGGTCCAATTAGACGACGAGCATCGACTGACGAACCAATCGCGTGCAGCCTCGGCGCCCCCAGTCTTCTTCATTCCGCCAAAGACACTGAAAAATCTGCTAATGCGCAGGTGACGTTTGTGCTCATAACTGCTGCCGCTAGTAGTAGTAACCTGGGACCGGAAGAACCACATAGGCTACTTTTCATCTATTTTCACGCCGACGAAGTCGCGGCAACAGCTAGTGCAGTTACAAAAGAGGTAGAGGTAAACAATACCGCACTTACCAGCACCACAAGAGCCGCTAAAGGCTACACATCACAATCGCGTACTTCGTCCGTCGCCATCAGAAAAAATCTTATTTAGTTCTGCCTAACATTCTCTAATGAAACTTTCACATCCACTCACCTTAGTCTGGTGTTCGGGCTCGCACAGCACTCCCTTCTTGGCGAGGATCCTCTGCAACCTCATCAGCAGGTCCTCACCTTCAACCGCGTCCTCGTCATCACTGGGGTGAGCGTTGTCGGGTCTCACCACTTCCTCCGTCTCCGACTCCTCTTCTACATAAGATCAGAACAGGCCAGAATAAAGATGAGTTCTACTAAATTCACTTTTAAGATACTCCACTTTTAGGGTTCCCTACATCAAAAGGATAAACTGAACCCTTTTGCCTTATAGGATCACTTTGTTATCAGTCTGTCCATATGTCAAGACCCTTAACGGGTCAATCTGCTCATAGATGGCGCTATTGCATATTTCGGAACCTTCTGCGCGCAAGTCGTACTCGTACTTGTCCGGATTTTCAAGCCAAAGATAGCTCCTCATGACAAAGGAACATAGTGACGTCATATACGAGGGTTACCTTCCGGCGACTCAGCGCGCAGTTCGTCGTAGAGGCGCGTCTCGACATCCGGCAGTATCTGCATGGCGCGCTTGTAGTACTGGATGGCTTCGTACAGCTTGCCGGCGCGCTCTAACTCCACAGCACGCAGGAATAGCTGCTTCGCCTTAACAGGTAAATTGGGTTAGCATCGGTTTGTAGCGACAGCGACAACTTGTCAGATGTCACTACAATTAGTCATGAATCCTACATCGCGAAATCAGAGTTTTCGGCGCAATTAGTATAGTACATACAGAAAACCCGACATCAACTGTCGGGACAGGGGCCCACCAGACAATACCAACCGGTCTGGTGGGAGAATCCTCCCTTTTCAATGGAGGGACATCCCACATTGTTCCTCCATTCACCCAAATGTTTGATTAAGAGACTGAACTGCAAGGTAACTGACAAAAGCAGTTGCCAACTGCAGGACTACTTGATTAATGCGACGAGAGAGTTATAAGAAATCTGTTTGACTGTAGTATGTTTGTTTGACTATTTGTAAAACGTAGTCATAATAACTTAAATAATTATTTGTTTATTTTGGCTGAATCATTCGAGAAGAATCTTGGATGTCGACAGAGCATATTGGATAAGCTTGGACTTATATGCTTAATTAACTCTTTAAAAAAATGTTGGCAAAGATGATTTGAAACAGGGCGTTGAAATTACAATACGCGCCCTCTAAGTTAAATGGTCTGAAATTCATCCGAATGGATTTTTACGATAGATTTATACGACTGTACCATGCACGTATTTCAGAAGAGCCTGGTATTAGGCCAGTCAAGTTAGGTTGCGCGTATTGTAGATAAGGGCATCGATAAATGTCTTTCTCTTCTCATACATTCGTACTTTCGTACCTTAATAAGGACAACGAAAAATGTCTTTCTCTCACACATTCGTACCTTATCTTCTTCAGTGACGGGTTCAGCGAGCTGCTTCTGGTCTGACTGCAGTTCTCTCTGCGGGGTAGAGGTGGCTTCTAGCTCCCGCTGCCATTGCTGGCGAAACGCCAATAACTCGTCATCACCACTCTTCTAAAGACAGACAAACATTCATTATTATCATCAATGCCCTTTTTTCCGCCACATGACCACCTATACAAACGGGTTTTGTCGACGGAAGTAGACAAAATAACAGATTGTAGAAAGATTTCTACGCTTCGATGTTAAAAATGAAGAGAAGAAATAATAAATAATAATAATAATAATAATAATAAACCCGCAGGGCAGCTTGTGGCGAGCTGTTGGGCAGTAGCGACCCCACGGACCTGACCCTCCCGGGAGAACTCTTGTTCCTCATCTCTGGCTTGCCTTAATTGGCCGGTCAGAGTGAGCACTGACGAGGAACAAGGCTCCCACCTCTCTCTTGCCTTTATTGGCTGGTTTGAGTGGAGATTCGCAAGAGCAAACGTGCTCGGGGGAAGGAAGTAGTCCAGTAAGATGCTGGTAGGGATCTTGACCGTACTTCCGGGATTGTCCTGATAGCCGTGGAATACCGCTCCACTCCTCAAGCACCTCAAGATATGTTGCCCCCTTGTCGCTACGTCACTATGTGCTAGCGGCCGTTTTCGGGGGCCCATTTACTGAGTGTGCAAGTCACCCCCTGCCTATTTTATCCGTGTTTACAACCATTGGACAGGCAGGGGCCATAGGTTCCCATAGTTCCCCAAAACCAATCCACTACCATCCCATCACAATAGCCCAAGTAGTTTTTCTCCACATGTTTGCAATAGTTCTGCACAGCTGGGGTTTCTCCTTGTGTGCATTTATATAGTGCATACAGGGATAATCGCCAGCTGTGTCACCATTACATTTTATATATTTTAAGTTAGTTGTAAAGGGCCTCTACGTGTTGGCTTCGGCCCCACGCACGCCTTCGAAAGGTCCGGGACTTTTTTAAAGTCCCGTGCAACAAAAAGAAAATCAAAATAATAATAATAGTTTATTGACTCATAAAAAGTGTAACAATAAATGTGTGTGTTCTATTCTTCAGTTGACAAAGTGTGCAATTAAAAATGAAGACAAGAAATATTTCTATTCTTCAGTTGACAAAAGTCTGCAACGCCAGCACGGCACCCGAATTGCGTAACTCAATTGCTATCACCATGGCATTGTTTTTGACATTCATTACGCTGTATGATTATTAATCCGTGCTCCTTTAACTAGCCAAAATGAAAGCCATGGCGAAAGAAATTGAGTTACGCAATTAGGCTGCGGGTCGCCGCGTATTCGGGCAGAATAGATAACAAGTTAGAAAGAACTTCGTCTATTCTTGGTAGACGGAATTGGTCATGCAAGAAAAGGCTTTCTCTATCGCTCTAAAGTTTGCTGTAAGAAAACTCAATTTTGAGTTAAGCTCGCCTTTGTGCAGCCGACCGCACGTCAGTGGTCATACTTTGACCTTGAGCAGGTCTTGTGTAGTAAGGAGTTTCAATAGAATAAGAGGCCAGCTTAGGCTGAGGCCTTTTTGTGCGTTGCGTTGGGATGCGTCGTCGCAGCGTCAACGTTGCGTCGTTTTACATAATTATATGGTGGTATATGGTTTCAGCAGTTTTAGATGAGTTCCATTTAACTTATCACGTAGATCATTTCATACAAATTCTGTTCCATTTTTTTTTATTTATCTGGTAAATAGTGCTAATATAGCTATAAATCCGGCCCTTATACTTATCATAACCTTTAACCAATCATAAAATAAATGAATTTAACATAGAATTTAAAATAACACAATGGGTGGCCTGATTCTAAGCTTATAATAGTAATGGCAACTTACTCCTGTTCCTGTAAGAAAGTTTTTATCAAACACAATCATTTGCGTTTTTATATTATGTTTGTAGGTATGTGGTTGTTCAGTCACCAAACCATGACATTCAGTATACGGCTTCTAAGGGTCTCCCCACATTTATCGACGCGGAATCGGCTAACACCGGTCAAAAAAGCCTTTATGTCTACGAAATAAGGGTGTTACTAATACCATTCGCATCGGCTCGGCTCGGACGATGCGTCGCGACACCGGCCGACGGCGAAACGAGCCGTTTGCCTATTAGCTGATCGCAGTGTGATGAGACGCACTCGGCTTAAGCCGATTCCGCGTCGATAAATGTGGGGAGACCCTAATACTTGTTACTGAGAACAATACTATCTTTCTGAACTGTTTCTGGCATTGCTGTGACTTGGTGCAACTTAGAGAAAGACAGTTAAAAACATGTAAATAATATAGGGTTATATAAATATAGCATTTACATGTTTAAAGTAATAATCACTACATACTGATTGTTACAAAAACGAATAAGCAGTTGGCATTTTGGGGATATACAGTGATAAATAGATAGAGAGGGTACTTAAAAGGGTGGTAAATGTCCAATCACAACTTCGGCAACTTCTGCCAGACAACTGTTGGTGGGACAGAATTTGGATGTTTGAACGAGGGTAGTCCGCAAAGCATAAGGCTGCATTCCCACCTGCATAGTGAAGATAAATAGTCATCCTGTGTAAGTGTCGTGGCTTTTATATAATATACTAGCTTCGCCCGCGTTTTTGGGATAAAAAGTAGCCTATGTGTTATTCTGATGTATAAGGTATATTACTGTAAAGTTTCATCAAAATCCATTCAGTAGTTTTTGCGTGAAAGAGTAACAAACATCCATACATCCATACATCCATCCATACATCCATACATCTATACATGCTCACATATTTTCATGTTTATAATATTAGTAGGATAAATGGAGTTGTCCTTACACAGCACAGCACGATTAACTGTCATCCACATCTTTTACTGTGTGATGGCAGACCATCAAAATTATGAAAACAGAGATCACGGTCATCCACATGATGAAATGTCACGACACAGGTAACAACGCACCCTAGCTTCAAAATAGCTATTAAATACATACAAAGTAGAAAAATTATGGGTATTTTTCTTCTGCATTTTGTTTCTTAATTCGCAAGCTGAGCTACAGGCATACAAAGCTAAAGCAGTAAAGCAATAAAATTATAAAAAAAATTAAACCTGTGAATTATCTTGCACAGTCAAATTATCAAGTGCATTGCTGACTTCAAGCACTTCATTTGAGGACGACGCTGAGGGATCTTCTTGTTCCTCCCCCTCGCAGTCTCCGCCAGACCCACCTGCTGCCGAACCTGCCGCTGAGCCTGATTCCTACAACATGGTTATTGTTTTTCGGTCTTGTTGTAACATAACAAGTCTAACCCTGCCTAAATTAACCACCCCTCCCGGCAAACAATATGTGGCTTTAGTTAGAGCAAGCGAGATAAATAAACATTACTTAGTACATGCTTTGGCTAAGCTATGTTCCCTGTGTTAAGTAACGCCTATTTATCTCGGCCTGAGCAAGTAATCTTGCACCCGTAAGGCTGAGCTCTGAGGTTGAAGCTGAACTCAAAATACTACATGGAAACATGTATGTCACAAACATGTCACAGGCTGGCCTGGAAAAACATTGGACTTGTAAGTCCTAGGTAATCATGAGCTATTGCATCAATCATGAGCATGATTTATATAACTTGATTGTAGTGAATAAAAACATTGGCATAATGTAAGAAAAGTGTGAGTTTATTTTAAATACTAATCTCATCTTTGGTGTCTACAATGTGTAGTTTGGCATAAAAACAAATTTTTATGCATGTTTTATTCGCCTTATCAGTTGATAAAAAGTGTCAAGGTTATCAATAGAACAAAATGCTCAGCTTAGCTTTTTGAATTAGAATTTTAGTTAGTAAGATTATAAATAAACGAGAGAAATATAGATTTTAATTTCTGTGTCCCCAACGAAATCGTTTCAATAGTAACTAGGAAAAATCTTTATCAGAGGACAAAAAAAATCGTCGCAAAATATGCGAACGTAATTTGGTTTTATTTTTTTTAATGCTGCTGAACTTGTACAAAACAAATTCTTACCATTTTTAGGAATAAAATATATCGTAAATAGATTGCTTCTGTGCGTTTTTATGTTGTATTTTTATTTTTACAAACATTCCTCGTACTCAAAACACGACAAATTGAATTTGAAATGTATGAACAGTGTTGCTAATTCAAATTTTGAAAAATACGTAGGCCAAACTTATATTACGTAGATTTGGTACAATTTGCTTTCGAAAAGTTCGTAAATATACGTACTTTTTAACCAATTTCAAAAAAGGAGGTTCTGAATTCGATCTGTATGCATAATTTGACCGCGATTTTCTTTAAAATTTCATTAAAATTCTTTATTGGCGAAACTAGCTCGTGTCCAGCTACCAGTAAACCGAAAGGAGTCCCTGTGATTTCTCCTACAGAAAACACAATTTTCCTTAGTCCAGTAGATGCTTACGAGATAAACACATTAATAAAAAACTTAAAAAATAAAAATAGCCATGGAATAGATGAACTTCCACCTACTTTACTAAAACAATGCGCAGACGAATTAACTTTACCGTTTTTTAGACTAGTAAATCAATCATTTGAAGAAGGCACTTTTCCAACCCAACTAAAGAAAGCTCTAATAAAACCAATTCATAAAAAAAGTAATAAAAATGATCCAAACAATTACCGTCCCATTGCCCTTTTACCGACAGCCTCAAAAATATTCGAAAAAGCCATGTGCGACCGGGTCTATGCGTTCTGTGAAAAATTTAAAATATTTAACGACTGTCAAAATGGCTTCCGCAAAAATCGATCCACAATATTAGCAGTTTATAAATACATCCAAGAAGCTCTCAATATAATTAATACAAAAAAATATGCAATAGGTATACTACTCGATATGACAAAAGCATATGATAAGGTACAATTTGAAATATTATTAAATAAATTATATAGTATAGGAATCCGCGGCAAATGTTACGAATGGTTTACTTCTTATTTAAAGGAAAGAGAACAATTAGTAGAAATAGAATTTTATAACCACAATACAAATGAAATAGAACTAATACGATCCGATAACAAATCCATTCATGCCTCAATTCCACAAGGAAGTGTAATAGGATGCCTCTTATTCCTTCTATACATAAACGACCTTCCCAAAAACATTTCTGAACCGTGCGTATTGTTTGCAGATGATGTATCAATATTAACCTCAAGTGAAACTAATACCAACCTGAATGAAAAACTAAATTTAATACTCACTGAAACAACAAACTGGATGACCGAACATAATCTTGAAATCAACTACAACAAAACAAAATTAATGACATTCCACCCCCATCAAAAACCACCGATAAATATAAATCTCACCTTCAATGGTTCAAAATTAGAAGTAGTCAACACATTCAATCTATTAGGCTTAAACATAGACTCACACATCAACTGGAAAACGCACATTCAAAAAATTAAAGCTAAAATTTCTAAATTTTCATACGCCCTCCGCGAGATTAAAAAAACTACAGACCTAAAAACTGCGCTTGTTACATACTATGCTTATGCATATGCATGGCTTAAGTATGGTGTCATCCTATGGGGTAATAGTACGGATGCGCCTACATTATTCACCCTGCAGAAAAAATTGATTAGGATTTTAGTAAATATTGAAGAGACCGACAGTTGCAAACCCCATTTTCAAAACTTAAAAATACTTACCTTACCCTGCATCTATATTTTTGAAATATGCAAATTTGTACGTAAATACCCCGAATTCTATAATAAAAGAGAAAATATACAAACTAAGTTTACACTCAGACATAAAAATAGATTAAACCTTCCAACTTCCCGACTAACAATGCACTCCTCCAGTCCTCTGGTCATGTCTGTAAAAATTTACAATAAGTTACCAGAATCCATTAGAAATGTAGTTAAATTTAATAGTTTTACTAATAAACTAAAAATCTTCCTATTAAATAAAAAATACTATACTATAACTGAATACTTTAATGATAAACTTTAAGCAATAGAAAAAATAATAATAATAATAAAAACAAATAAGTAGGTACCTTAATTTATAAAAAATAGCTGTTAACTATAATAATTAAAATACTTAGATATTAAATATACAGTGCAATAATTAATTATAATTATTAAAGTTTCCCATATCAATAAAATTACTTTAACTATAACATAAATAAATAATTTATAATAAATAGTTCATTATTTAAAAAATAGAAATTATGTATAATATTTAAATAAAGTCAAATTAAATATATACTTAATTATTACTAAAAATGTGCAATAATATAATAATAAATAATAATCAACCAATTAATACCTATTTAATAATACATTGTGTGCAATAATCTCTAAATAAAAATAACTAATGTACCTAATAAATAAAATAAATATCTAATAGCAAATTTACAATAAAATTAAAGCTAAGCGCTCTTCCTCTCTCCTACTGTCTCCTACTAAACTGTGCTGTGCCCGACAGGGTCCATAATGATCTTATATATTATAGACTTAAATGTACCACCTGTCAAAACATTGTGGAATGCAATAAAGTATTGAGTATTGAGTATTGAGTATTGAGTAAAATTACTGATCCGATTTGGATGGGGATTTCACTAACGTAATCTACATAGTTTCGGGAAGGTTAGTATACAGGATGTAACCGAAAGGGTATAACAATATCAAATTCACGGACTCTCTAGGTGATAACAAACTACATGGCAACATTTTTTTAATACCTTTTCCTACAAAATTATGAAGTTATGATACATTGAACTTAAAAATATTTTTTTCTAATTGAATTCTACACATCACTAGCACCAAGTCAGCTGATCAGGGTCAATAAACTATTCTTCAATGAAACATATCATATTTCTTCAATTTACTCCTGGTACTGTTTACTTTAAATCTTTCATAACTACGTCTCTTAGTACAAACAATGGCAAAGGGTTCTGCACGTAATTTTATTTTATTATTAAGATTACATTGACTGTAGTATTTGTAGTTTTGCCATAATGTCACCGCTGTAACGTTAAAAAAACAAATAAAGTATGAAGTTAAACACACTTTGTTTACTTTTGTTCGTGGGCCAGAGTCTGAAGCACAGTTTTACAATACGTGTCCGCGTCTGTAGTAATTATTTGTTTGAACAACACAATCGTAGGCAGGTACTAAAAATAATTAATTATCCGTGCATTTTAATAGGCCGCGAATGTATCCAACTACTTATTCAAAAGAAGTTGTTAAAACTATCTACTAGGACTTCATGAGTGACGGAAGTTGTCCTGACAGCGAGCGTTGGTGCACAATAATAACTTTACGAAACCCTAATTTGGATAATGTTACATAAACATAGCAGACATGGATCAGATATCAAAGGTAAATAAACACACAATGGTATTTAGGGTCAATCAGCTAGTTGCAAGCACGTCGCATTTTTTTCTGATTATTGTGACGTTATTTTTGAGTTCGATATCCGACCTAAGCAAAACGCGGGATGTTTTATGCTCAAAGCCTTTTTTTATTTCCGCCTCCAATACAATACCCAACTGACGTAGATACTTGTGTATCCCATAATAAATCTTAAATAAACAATTACAACTTACAAGTGGACACCTATCAGTTTTGTTTATCAACGCGGCAGTTTTGAAAAATGAGCTAGGGAAGAGAGGAGTATTTTAACTGAGTCGACAGTCGTGGTTCACAGCTAGTATCTCGAAGACTTGGAGTACCTACTACATATGATGTGTTTGGTGTTAGTCGGTCAGAGTTTTTTTATTCTTGAAATTTTTAATTACCTATTACGAAACCAACTGGGACAGTTACCTTATTACTAGGATATCAGACTGTTAGTCTTCGTGTTGACGTACTTGTGCTTCAGTCGCTCTCTATCCGTTTCTGTGCGAAGTTGTGATTGTGATTGTGATCGTTTTCAATAAAATTGTCGTAAAAATTACGTCAAGTTTAACTAATAGCGAAATTACGAAATGCTGGTGTGTATTGGAGCAACGGATGGTAATCTGCAAGCTGCCCGAGAGCTGTATCGTCAGCGATTCATCGACGGAAGACCAGTTGCTGAGCGTCGGCACTTCAGCAGCTACCATCGAGAGCATGTTTCAGCCTGATGGCACAAGGTCTGTACGCGACCTGTTCTTTCCATGAATGTATCGGAAGGTCGGCCAAGCAGGAGGGATCCTGGATTTGAAGACGCTGTACCAGATCATTTTACACGTAATCCACGCAGTAGCACACGTCGAGCTGCATTAGTGATGGGTGCTGCGAACCATGGAGGTATGGCAAGTGCTGCGCTAAGACCACCAACGTCCATACCACTTCTGCCCCACTCAGGAGCTTACGCCGGCAGATTTTTTGGAACGCGTGGCTTTTGTGAGTGGTACGTTAGTTAGACAGAAGCTTCGGCAGAATTAGGTATTAAAGTGCTTTGGACTGATGAAGCAAGTTTCACGGGACGGAATAAACATTAGTCAGTTCATTTGATCCCGCCGCCCACTGCCCGCCGCACGGTCCGTCGGCTGCGGCTGGGCAGAGCGTGGCTCCGCGTGTACTAGGCGCGCAGGAATCGGAAAACATAGGTTGATAGGTATGATTGTCGGTTTGTTTATTCCTGTCCGAAGGGCATGTGATGCGGCACGCGCGTTGGTACCAGGCGCACAGAGTATCTCTTATTACTAGTTATTACGTATCAAACAGAGTAAACAGGACAGGATAATGACCCTCGTAGTGCGGTAACACGTTTGTTATGATTTAAATTTAATAAACTGTAGAAATACAAAAAAAAATGTACATTTCCAAAGTAATTTATTTTGAGCTGTAGAGATTGTTAACCAGATACACCCTTCACCCCGTTTGTATTGATATACCCTTATCGTGACACCCTGTATAATAATATTAGGTAAGCAATCCTAGTATGTACGAAGCGTTTTGTCTCAATAACGGACGAACGAGTTTGTTTAAACTTAGCGAGACGGTGCGTTTTACATAATTACTGAATCACAGCTCTATTGGAATGCACTAAAGCCTGGCATAGACCAGTAGACAATTTTTGAATATCCTGTGCAGGGCTGCCAGGTGCAAAAATGGTGTGATCGTACGACAACTACAAAAAAATCGTATGCCAAGGAAATTTTTAAATAAAAGATCGTACAACCTAAAAGTACAAAGTTTTTATTAAAAATAACAAAATATCGTATAGTTTTAGAAAAGAAATGCAATAGAAAAAACAAAGAAAGAAAACATATTTTTTGGCTCATGCCTTATATATACCTACCTACACAACATAAAGAAAAAATAATAAGTTTCGTAAAAATGCACTTAAATACAGACTTTAAATGACTCTACAAAGAGTCTTCATTCAAGTAAAAGATCTACGTACGCGTTAGGTTGTTGGGGAATTCCCTGAAACTCATACTTGCCAGTTGAGCACGTTCGTTTCATTATGAAATGTTGCCAGATTTGCCAGGTATATAAAAATCGTACATTTTCCGTACGATCTTGGTCTAGCGATCGTACATGAGTAAAAACGCCAAAAATCATAGGAGTACGATTAAAATCCTACATCGGGCAGCCCTGATCCTGTGGCATTTTTTTTTAAATGGATGTCGTGGTGCCTTGCGCTAAAGTTAGTAAGCGTGAAACGTAATGATATATAGTAGTCTTTGACGTAATGTTTCTAAACTTTTTCCCCGAAGCAAAAGCAAATGATTATGAGCATGAGCCCATTCAGCCTAATCAGTCGGCAGACGTAATGTTATTTTGCTAATTAGATAAATTGCTAAAATGTACGTAAATTCTGGGAGTGAGTATACACGTATGCGCGTAGGTTTGCGGGAAAGGCCAAAAGTACGTAGATCTACATAAAAAGACGTAGAGTTGACAACACTGTGAATAAACCACAGATACAACTTTTGTAACTATAAACTTTTTAGGCAGTATATACCACAGGTAACCTATAAATCTATTATCAAATAAATATTATATAGTCGATTTTATAACCACAGATTATGTAGATCATCCTTTGTAGTCGATTAGTACCTACATACATCACTTTTGAATGTTGACTTTTGAGATTGACAGCAATGACAGCAGAGATCAGAGACTAGAAAGTGACGTCATTTATTGATCATCGCGTCAGCCACTTTAATTATTTTCACATTATTTTGTCTTACACATAAATAATTACATTAAATTCCGGGCACAATATGTGATGAAGTTTTATTTACTCGCTTAAGTATTAAACATTCCTTTATAATAGTATTCTGGGACTTAGATATAAGATTCACAAAGATGGTAAGTAACCTCTTACGTTAAAAGATTTCTCCTTTTTGTATTTTAATGATTAACGCCACCATATTAGGTGTAGGTACACCATTATTTCCATTTCATTCTAGTATGGAGTTCGTTAACTTTCCTCAATTGTTGATTTTCACTGAAACTGTTGCCCTTATTCCGTCTTTTTCAGATGCAGTTTATGTTATTATTCAGTCGGCAAGGCAAATTGCGACTGCAGAAATGGTATGTGGCTCACCCTGACAAGCTGAAGAAGAAGATCACTCGGGAGCTGATCACCACAGTGCTAGCCAGGAAGCCTAAGATGTGTTCATTCTTGGAATGGAAAGACGTCAAAATTGTATACAAACGGTAGGTGACCCAATTCTGCAGGCTCTTGTGCTATGCAGTAACATGATGATAATTGCAGAAACAAAACTTGCACTTATCTAATTCAATTCTTTCGCACATTAAAGACTTGTTTACTGTTTAACCTAACTGCCAGAATGCAGATAGATCCACATGAGATTTATTTGCAGCAGTTAAACTATTATTTTTTAAACAAAGTTTTTACACAGTTCTAATTTGTTTATTAATAGATCCTAGGCAATGTTATTTTACAACTGTACTTTGTTTCCAATGCTGTGATGCCTTTCTTTAACACAACATCTGGCAATTTATGCACTATGTGGGCCTACGTAACCCTTTTCCATTCAAGAGTGCATTTTGTGAAATACAGAATTTCTGAATCATTGCAAGATGGCAGTATCAGATGGCATTACATACATTGGTGAAGTGTTTTCTAAAATAATAATATACGTTCCACCAATTAATACCATTAATTTTGGAATTAATTGGTGGAAATAATATTATTATTATAGAAAACACCAATTAATGGTATTGGTGGAATCAGTATCAAAATTAAAAAAACCGGCCAAGTGCGAGTCGTATTCGCGCACCGAGGGTTCCGTATCATATTTGGACGTATAAAGTGAAAAAATCCGGACCGCATAACTAAGTTTGTTTGTGAAGGAATTTTGATGATTTTGAAAAAGCTGTACTAGTTAGGAACATCGTTTTATTTTTGGTGCCATATTTGGGTCAATTCCTATAAACCCTAATTATTTCAGATTTTTCGCCCCGCAAACTTCGGAGATAAGGGGGGGGCAATGGTATTTTTTTGGACATTTTTCATCATATGTCGAAAACTGTGAGACATAAAATAAAATGAAAATATATTTTGAAATGTGCAGATCAAGCCCTTTCATATGATATGTCACTTGATGTAGTAACCCCACTTTTAAGTTTCGGACCCCCACTCCTGCCCCTTTTGCAATGAAAATAAGAATATTTTTTGGACTTTTTTCATTTGCAATAAAGTTGAACAAGCATTCTTTATAACTGTTCCAAATTTCAAGTCGATAGCATAAGTAGTTGCTGAAATAAGCAGGTGTGACAGACAGACAGACAGACGAAGTCGCACCATAAGGGTTCCTTTTTTACCATTTTGGTACGGAACCCTAATGATGTAATAAAATAAAAATATTTATAAGTAAACACTTAGACACAAAACAGTTTAAAAATATATTTATGAATTTTTCATGTCTGTTCACAGATATGCGTCTCTGTACTTCTGTTGTGCGATGGAGCAAGAAGACAATGAACTGCTGACCCTTGAGTTGATCCACCGCTATGTGGAGCTGCTTGACAAGTACTTTGGCAGTGTAAGTATTTATACATTATCCTGTAAATGTCCGCTGATATGAGACTTTCAATAGACCTCTACAATTGACACTCTGATAGAAGAAATTAGTGTATTTTATTTTGTTGAAGTTTTGGAACTCGATAAGCACCTAAACTTCATTAGAAACACACCCTATTTACAGTTTATTCACCCGATTTTGACTTCTATTGTTTTGTTTATATGACAAATGACATCAAATGACAATGGATCTAGATCCCTGCAATGTGCTTTGCAGTATCCATTTATATCCCATACACTGCAAGCAATACTTGTTTGTATAGCTAATGATTATTTCCCTGTTTCCAGGTATGTGAGCTGGATATAATCTTTAACTTCGAGAAGGCGTACTTTATCCTCGACGAGCTGGTGCTTGGTGGTGAGCTGCAAGAGACCAGCAAGAAGAACGTCCTGAAGGCCATCGCTGCACAGGATCTGCTCCAAGAGGTCAGTAGCCAGGATAATGAGCTTGTCTAATAACCTAGGTAACGGATTTAGACAAAACTATACACACCAACTTTTTTGTGGCTTTGCTAACTGCATACTTGCTTAAAATATGCAAGATGCAGATGAAAAAGTTATGATACTATGATATCAAAATGTAACATGTTTCTAGTATGTTATATTTATCACTTAAAAACTGTTTCATAAAAGATTAATGGTTTTATTTATGGTAAAAATTAGTATAATAAAATATATGTTACAGTAGTGCATCACAAAAAAATCGGCGTGTTATACCCGTAGTAATGTTAGAAAGAAAAGGTCGCAAGTTAATAGGCAGGGTCGCATTCAGACCTACGTGTTGGTGCAATTATAGCAAGTGCAATATCAGTTGTGAAGTCAAACATTTTTAAAGTTGTCCTATTTCATCTTAGGAGGTTGTTCAGGTATTTAGTTATTCTTAGGAAAAATGTGTTGTGGTAGACTGATCACACTGAGCCTTTATTCTGATTCCTCTATTCTTTATCATTCCGTAACAGTACCTATGTAGTTCCTAAAATATCCAACAAATGTATTTTGCTGGATATAAGTAATCAGTGATTTATTTTGTTCCTTTAAGATTGTTAACATAATTATTATTATCAGTAATTAACAGAGGAGAATATTGATAGTTTATTTATTATAATGGGTAAATTAAGGTATTATTATTTAGTCTTTCCTAATAGACGAATTATTGTAAAATAACTTTATTTATACTCATCAAAAAACCTGCCATAAGAATATCATATCTAGTCGCAACACATCTAGATGTTTTTATAGATATAAATATTGAAAAAAGTATATAAGTAAAATAGGTATATAAAATGGACCAGTTAATAGGACAGTGGCCTCAGTAGTGCCTTTTGATTATTATTAGAGATTAAAACACTAATGTACGCGTGTAGGAGCACTGCCTTTTAGATTAACTTCAAAGAAGCACTATGTCTAACACATATCAATTTCTTAAAATACAGTATAGCCACACAATATTTTATCTGAAAAAATATTTATTTCACATTGCACAAGACAGAAAATTATTTCATTAGTAATAATCAATGATCGGTGTAGGTAGATTGATTTAACGTACTTGCATCATGAATAGTCATAGAAATCATAACATGGATAAGCCTTTTTTCCGGGATTTCATTTTGGTACTTACGGGATTGAATCAAATATTGTGAATTTAAAGATTTTTAAACTAAAACATTTGAAATGTATAGAATGCGATAGTTAAACGTTTAAAATTGATATTATTTTCTTCACTATCCTGACTATCTAAACATTTAAAATAAATAACCGTAAGCTTTATCCTACACGTACACGTACACAATATTTGAAATTCCTAAAAAATCTGAATTATTACAAAATCCCTAAATCCCGGAGGCATATCCATATTAATATATACGTGCCAGTCCATTGACCCCAAATCAATCTACCTACACCGATCATTGGTAATAATACATATCACAAAATGATATCAAAACCTACTCGTAAATTCAAATCTATAAAAAGCTTGCCCTTCGATAGTAAAGAAAAAACGAACTAAATATATAAGGAACTAAAATCAATAATTATAATTATGAAAAGCTATTAGTGCCTAAACATGCAAAATATTAGATATTATTATTATGATAAAAGTTATAATGTCAATTTAAAATGTATGCAAAATGTTTACTAACTTAGGTACTGTGTATGAATATTAACAGAATACTCTTTACAATTAACAGCAACGAAATAAAACTGCACTTATACACAAAGATTAATAATATTCATAGAATACTGCGTAATTTAAACCTAATGGACTAGTCAAATGTGCGGTGCAGTCGGCGATTGAGGAGAAACTTTGCTCAATTATTAGAACAAACACTCACTATTTATTCATTTCTGTTTGTAGATGTATGTGTTGTGTCTGTCTCAAGTTTAGAACAAGTTATATAAAGAAGATAAACTAATAATTGATTTTAAATATTTCTTGCTCAATTTTCTTATACCTACTAACTACTCTGCTAACTCTTCACACGCCGGCTGTTTCTCACGTTCTGCTTGTAACTTCTCCCTGTACTTACACTGCACTCTGCTAATTTTCTCCTTTGTTTTGGTGTGATATGCATGCATTGGTGGCGGTCAGGACCTGAACGAGGGATTGTTACACTGATGTGTCGCACAACCTTGGACAATGACGATATTCAATAAGCTATTTAAGTCTCTGTGTTTTAGTGCTTTTATTGCATGCGCTTCCCTTTGTTTTCATATTTATCTAAGCATATTATAATTATTTTATTTGATTAGTACAGTATGTAGTTATTATTTACTTAAATTATTTTCTTTCTTTGCGACTCTCGCATGGCTATTTTATATTGACGTAACTCCATTTACTATCACACACACTCAGTATATAAAACATACAGAAAATCTCAGAGAAATCATAAATAATTTCAAGTTTAGATCTGTCGTGCGATATTATGTACCCACGTTTAGTTGGTAGGGAAACAAGGCGTCATTCTAGTTAGTTATAAATAGTTTATCTGTATATTGTTGCTTCATATATGTGTAGTTAAAGTTTACGATTATTACATTGTATCGGGACACTGCTTTACCGTGCATTTTCATGTAAACTAAACATGGTGTGTTTCTGAACATGAGATGTTCAGCTTTTAACGAATATATCGCTCAAACACAGACATTCATTCTTGCATTCACTGGCAACATCATAACATGCGGATCATCCTATATTATTCTGAAATGTGATTGTATATTGTACAGTGCCGTAGAACAGTGTCCTTTTTGGTTATGGTCTGGCTGTTCATGCATTTACTGTAATGGGTTGTCGAAATACATTATATAAACAAATTAATCTGTTTTCTTGCATGTACCGAGATCCTGTCCCCAGCTTCCGTAGCACGAGTTGACTATTCATAAAAATGGTTGTTCATATTTCGTTAAAGAGTTATTAACGCTCCGTTTATTAATCGCGCACTCAAGTCGCGAGATGGGTCCATGTGTCCAATCTTTCCATATTACATTTACCTATGGTATAGTTTCAATAGTAACTCATGTTGCGGATCTCCCATGTGCCCCGTATGGTGTCGTAAAGGTGCAATGTACATGAAATTTCTCTAACGCTTTTCCTTGGCGTGGACTAGTGATATAACAGTTATATTAACAGCATGCAATTTTTTCGATTTATACTCGATTTTCGAATAAATAAATATTCGTTCCAATTCCATTTGGTCATTTTCATTAAATGTGTGATGGTAATTAATATATTTTGCAAACTATGGTACTGCCTGTTTATATTATTATTACTAACATTGCAATTAATTTCAAAACAATATTACTTGACAACAAAAAATGCACCTTAACAAATTTTGGCTCTGTATACCTACACTATAATCAGCACTATTGGATTAGATTTTGTTAGATAAAATATATTAGTAATGCAGTAGGTATTCTATTTATTAAAAGAACCTACGTTTGGATTGAATTTTTAGATTGTACAATAAAATGACAAAGAGATAAATATCCAAATGAATGCATGGTAAGGTCTATGCAAATCAATTTAATGAAGCGTCTAGCTTAGCTGCATGTTCACGGCGTGGATTGTGTTAGGACGAGACAGTGGACGCGGCGCTCCGCGAGGTGGGGCTCCTCTAGTGCCCCCGAGACCCGGCTGCAACTGCGCGCACCCCGCTACTTGCAATACTACAAGACTATTGCACCGTGGTGCATAAGGACGTTTCATGAGTATCACTCAATCGCCCGTTCATTATAATAAGTTTGGATTAAAAAACCATTAGCCATATATTTTTAATATCATATTCTTATTTTGAGAATTTGTATAGAATATCCCTAGATTAACGAAATTTTCAGTAATACATTTTTATATCGAAATTATTTTAAAAACGTAGAATGTTTTTGTAGATTTTTTACTATACATATTGGGCGACTGAATACAAAGATTGGTTTTTTAATATCATACAATTTCCATTTTTAAATATTAGCAATTATCTAGGTAAGTATTTTATAAATGTTTTGACAAAATTGTTTTCTTCAGGCCAAAGTGGACCAAGAATGAATGTAATTTTTTAAACTCTTGGTCGAATGTATTTTGGATATAATAAATTGCCAATTTGAAAGCTTCCCTTAATATTACAAGAATGCATCAATTAGGTTTTGTTTTTTCTTTAGTGTAAAATCTATATTTTGATGTTTTTTTTATTTTATTTAGTTGTTCTGTTATACTATTCTAATTTTATGATTTGTTGAAAACGAATTAATATTTAAATTAGATTATTATTTGCTTAGGTTATTTTGAAAGAATTTATTATGTTATAGTTTGTGGACATGACTCAACGAATTTGATTATTTTATTTGTATAGTGTACTTGGTAAATACACAATAGGCCAAATTAAACATTTTGATAATGTTAAGGCGTTTGTTAGTTTTATAAGTTTTCCTATATATTTTCCTACTATAAAACTGACAAAAATAACAGTAACGTTGACATTATTTATTAGATGAAATAGGCTTAATTGTTTCAAAAGTTTTATTTCAATTGAGTTGAGCTTCAGCGGTTTATCATTTTTTTAATACCAACCTATTATAAAATTTTATTTGTTTCTATAGGTACTTATCATTATGACTTAATGAAAATTATTTATGAAATTAATCGGGCATTTATCGTAGATTTAAAATTTTGTGACGCTAATAACATAATCAATGAGTTTGTGCAATAAAGTGTATTTAATCTCTTAATAAGATAATGTTTCCTTTCATGATACATACATAATGTGTTTATGTGATAAAATAACATATTTCTAATAAAATAAATATATTTTACATGTTATATAATTTTTACTTTTATTATTGAGGTACCTTTTCTGCAAAAAAGTAAACCATTTTTCATACACCACTACAATGTTATTAGATTACTTGCATATTTAATGTCATATTTTCTGAACAGGTTTCAACAACTTGGTCTTTGTAAAGTACTAGCATAGCAATTATAATATCAGTTAATTTGAAAGACTTGGCTTCGTAATAATAACAACAATAAAATAGTAATAAACTAAAACCAAAATTAAAGTGTAACCGAAAAGCGATTGCTCGGTGTAACGCGGCCACGAGCGACTCTGGCTCAGTGATAACCCTTGTTGCAGGAGGAGACCCCCCAGGGCTTCTTCGAGGACCACGGGCTCGGCTAGCGTGCAGCGCCCGCCCCGCACCGCCCGCACCGCAACACATACGTAGCAACAACGTAGAACATTGTAACGTCATGTACTTCGATATTAGAACATTATAATCAACTTCGTTTTGATATTGTTGATATCACTTATAAGGTTGCGAAAATAATATATGTAAAATATATTACAGAATTATACTGAATTTTATCGGAATAGCGATCGTATATTGTTGTCTATTAAAAAAATTAATACGCCTTGTACAGTAAAGTCGTCATAATTATTACAATTTATATTATTATAATGAATTGCTCGGTCATTGTTCTGTGATTTAATTCGCATATGATATTCATTTTAGACAGCTTATATTAATTTAATAAGTAGTTATTTAATTACAAAGCATTTCTGCACTTGAACGTTGTTTACACGTATTACTAATACACGTGGCAGCTACTTATGTACTTAATTTAGTTTTAATTTTACTTGAATCGCACCGCTTTTTAGTTGTTATGTACATAATATATGTTTGGTACATAATGTTAGTCATTATGATTCTAGTTTTGCCAGTAATTGTGGTGAAACAATTAATAATAGTTTGTGCCAAAAGAAGCAAACATATTTTCATACATTATCGCTTACGATTGTTATTCATAGTACCTATATGTAGAGTAGATCAAATAGTAACTGATGATCAATCACATTGCACAGTATACCAGTACATTTCGCAATATCCCTCCAGTTTAAAAAAATGTGATAGCACTGCAGTATTAGGGATTGAAAAGACAAATATATATTGTATTAGGTAAGACCTGCTTAGCAATATTAGTGGGATTAGGCAAACGGTATCAAATGTTTTTACCTCTTTATTAGCTTGGTTGATATGGCCGACACCCGGCACTCACTCGCGGTGTGCAGAAGACTGTTTAATTCCACGTGGGTGATTCTCGCGGGTTTGATATGATATCACCTTCGATATATATTATTGCAACAACTGTCAAAATCCCTACCATTTTGACAGTTGTTGCAATATACAGGGTGGCAGGTTAGACAGTGGAAATATTTTAAGGGGTCATTGTACTCATCATTATGAACAATTTTTCTATGGCACCAACCCTGAAATCGCGATAAAAAATCAGCTTCCATACATTTTGTTGAATTATGTGAACATAAATGTATGGAACAGCTGTTTTTTTTTTCGCGATTTCAGGGTTGGTCCCATAGTAAAAGTTGTTCATAATTATGAGTACAATGTCCCCTTAAAATATTTCCACTGTCCAACCTGCCACCCTGTATATCGAAGGTGATACGTAATCATATCGAACCCGCAAGAATCACCTCCCACATCATTTGTATACATTTCTACATTTGTAAACTTAGCATTTTATTGCGCTATGCAAAATATAAATATTTGTGTTAATTCCGAAGTCTTACGTCAGACTCTCATATCACACGTTCCATATCTACAAATATCAAGAGGCCTAAGAATCAAACAAATAACGTTCTCTTTGGAATATATTGCGTATTAAAGTTATATTTAAGAATCAAACTTCGTTTTATTTTAATACAAAATCATTTATTATAATAGTATTCAAAACTCGCTACACGATACAAAATAGTTTCAAATATGCCGTATAAAAGCGATAAATAATTCAAAATTGAAGACATACTGACAGTCTTTGATAAATAGAAATACATTATAATTTCACTTAATTAAATGCGCCATAACAATGTAGGTACAGCCTGTATACCGGCATTGTGGCTCAGTGCTTAGCTCTAAGGACAGACACGATGTTATTATTAGCGCCGTGCGACACCGGCGCAGGCTTGTTTATCGACCTCATTTCATATCGCAACATAAGGACATTGCGTTATTGCGCGCCACTGAAAAATGCAACCGCGGCGCTAAAAATAACACCCCGCCTGCAACTCACGTACATAATATAAAATTACAAAAAATATGCAAAATTAATTGTTAGAAGTTTCTGTAGATTTGGACTCGGGGGTCGATTTGACTTGGTTGGTGGTGGTAGGGGCGGAGTCCTGGGTGTTCTTGGGGGGTGCGGGGGCGGGGGGCGCGGGCTCCGCGGCTTGGGGCTTCTCTTTCACCTGCGCCTGCGCCTCCCTCTCCGTCTCTCTCTGTTGCTGCTGGCTGGTCACGTTGGCGAGGTGCAGGGCGGCCAGCAGCGCCGTCAGGTAGCGACGCACGTCCAGTTCCACACCTGTAACATCGTGTAATCTGATAACGGTGACAAGTGATAGATTGAGTTGCAATTTACGATTCGCAAGCTCAAGGTCAACGAAGGTGACTGGTGAATTTTTCGAAAATAATATTGAATATGTTGACGTTTATAAAGGTTACTTGTGTTATCGAATAACACAAATGTCAGAACCAAAACCTTTATCATAATGTATAGGTATTGTTTTTAACAACGGAATGCAATGCCTTTTGATAGTAAACAGGTGCGTCCGATTATTTGTAATGCCGACGCATGTGATTATAATCATTGTAATGTTTTTCACTGAAGAAATAATGACGCAGGTAACAACAGTGTAGATAATTATTTAAAAATGCAAGGCGTCATTAGTTTCTAACAGGAAAAATAATATTCGTTTAGGAAACAGGAAAACACCAGCAACCCTGCTTAATTAACTTTCTCAAAGTTACATAGGTCTCTGCAGCTACGACTTATACCCCTTCGCATCCAACTGTCCATACACAGAACAAACATTCTCCTTGAAGTATACTACAGTGTAGAGAAATTATAAATCTACTAGCTGACCCTCAATACTTCGTTTGCGTCTTCGATTATTGATCGAAGGTCTGCATGCAACTTTTGGACACCCCTCGAGGATGTAATTTCTGCAGTAGTATCATGAGTTTTTTTGACGTATAGTTTCGTTAACGTAAGCATATTTTGAATTTAAAATACAGCAGTCCTGGGAACATTTTGATAAAATTTTATACAATTTGCACATTTTAAAAAATACAGAGAAATTAATTAAGTATTTAATTTATATTAATATTGTGTAACAAACGTGTATTTTCAATTCAAAATATGCTTACGTTAACGATACTACACGTCAAAAAAACTCATGATCGGGGTACTGTTCTATATTTATAACACCGATGATCTAATGTCAACCAGCGTGCGTGCATGACCAGAACGTGGACGAAGCAAAAGGAGTATGTAGGTATCGTTCTCCTTCCCCCATAGAAAAATGGCGTGAGTAGATATGGGTCTATTGTACATAATTACCTGAGTTTCTGAGCTCGTTGACTTTGTAGGCGAGGTTGGCCCACACGCGGCGCGCGGCCACGGCGCTGAGCCGGCCCACCGTCTGCACAGTGTGCAGCGCCGGGTCGTTGGTCGCCGCTACAATTTCCTCTACAATTAACAAACCATTACATTCGTACGGCGATGCCAACTCGGTGCAGCTAACTACAAGTTGACATGCACTTAGAACTAAGTTAGTGTGTGTGGTGCACAGAACATTAATACTGTAGGGAGGTGTGGTGGGTCAAATCGCGGAATGTTCAAATAGTTGTGTTCTGGTGTGTTACTGATTTGGAGTGTGTTATTGTGTGTTGCATGTTCTGTTGTGTTGTAAGTACAACTAGGACAACCCATATTGTATATAAGTTGTACTTATAACACAGCAGAACATGTAACACACAATAAAACACTCCAAATCTCGGCGATTTCACCCTGGCCTGGTGGGCTGTCCTACAATGCGGTTAGCGAACCTGGCATGTATAGGTACCAATTAAAACAATAAATACTTATAATCTCTGCCGTCATAATATCTAATCGGTACTTCCAGACATTGTTTTAGATAAGTTTATCCACAAAATGTACTTAGCTTCTAAATCCTGTTACTTATCAATATTGGACTATGATAAAGTAATCTTAATAAAAACATGGTGCAACAAAACAATCCTTAGTTATTGCACAATCATCCCTTGAATTGAGAATTTCATAGACTGGCACTAATTCATGCGTATATTTTTTGTAGATGAGACATGTATGAGTCAGAAATCAGAGAAAAGTATTTATTTCTGGTTTGTCATCGGCAGTTTTCTTAATATCGGTCGTGATGTTTAGTAACAGTTATTTACAGCCGGTTTTGTAGAATGTAATACTCATTCCCTATAACATACTGTATAGTCATTAGAGAAATAATAATATGTCTATACAACAGTCCACCCGCATTATCAATTTATTGGGTTCAGTTAGGGAACATTCGGGAGCGCTAAGCGCCTTGTATTGTATGTAGATACAATAATGTATGTGGGTATGTATTGTATAGTAAATTATTACCTACGGATTGTTAGTTCAAACAGCTACTGGATATAATCTAACCACCTTATTCATAAAAACCTGCATAATAGTGAGAGGGTAACTTATAGTTAGATGTTTATGAATAAAGGGTGCATTAGTACACTTACCGGCAAATAACTTGAACGTCGACCTTGACTGCGCAATAGTCGATTTTGTGAATTTTGACTCATAATGCATGAAAGCGTACATGCGCAAACTTCCCCCACTACGCTGAAAATGCTCAAGTTATTTGCCGAGTATTATAACAATGTACTTACTGCTAGCCTCCTCTTGAACCCCAACGGCGGGTAGGTAGTGGTCGAGCAGCTGCATCGCGTACATAGCACCGGCGTCGACGCTGTGCACCGCCTTCTGGCCGTACGCTGTCGACAGCAGGGCGTTGGCCTTGGCCCATGACAGCTCTTTGAGGGAGTGGACGCGCTGTTCTGCGGCCACGCGAGCAGTGTAGACCTGGGGAAGAAGTGAAGCATGTTATGTGGAACAAGATAAAGCGTTTTCTCAGTAATTGTGGAAATAAAGACGTTAATTTTAGGTTCTGCCTGTCTATACCGACACGCCGCCGCGTTATATCAAAGTCAAAGCATTTATTTCAATTAGACCAATTACAGGTACTTTTGAATTGTCAAGGAGTCTGTCAGTTAGTCATAATGATGGAGCTAGATGCCCGTTCCAAAGCGTAGATTCCTATGGAGAAGAACGGGCAAGAAACTCCATGGTTACTCTTTTATATCAAATGATTACAATATCATGGTTACATTGCTTTTGTCGGAGATAACACAAATATGAGAGAACAATGTAAAAGTCTAGAATAATAGTAAACAACTCCAAATATTAGCCATAGCAGTTCAGAGATGACCAGTCCCAACAGACGGCGCCCGTTCACGAACATGACGCATGAATCAGCGCCATTCAGCTCAACCATTTTAATGGGAACCGAATGACCCAACGCATGCGCCACCATCAGCAAGACATTTTAGTGAGCATGACATTACTCTCAACCACCAGGCGACATTCAATTAAAATCTTAAGTAGTAAATGGCTACACTGTGCTCACATGTACAATATTGAAAATAATGCTATGAAGTTATATAAACCACGGATTAAAATACTGAATACATAAAAATGCAAATGGCTAATAATATGAAATCATCGCGAGAACTCTGCAAGAACAATTTGTTTGCAAACGTTCGAGGGAGAATCTCACCGTGACATTCTCCCTCGAACGTTCGCGAATAAATTGGCAGTTCTCGCGGTGTGTCGGTACAGAATAGACAGACTGGTTGGTTGGTATATGTGGCTCCTTATTTGGACAAAGATTTTGGTCAGTGTGAGCAACAACGGTGGCCAATATTGGCCATATCTCAACACAGTATGAACTCTTTGTATACGTTTGGAAGTGGTCGTTGATTTTATTTATGAAGTAAAGTGTTGTATTTATACAAAGAAGAACGCAATTTAATAAAGCTATATTTAGATCTCACTCACAACGTAGGTACGTCTTTTATTAAATTTGCTTGGTAACTGTAGGTACCTATAAATTGATTCGAAATTATGATTAAAATAAGCTATAGGATTTGGATTAGAAATTATCAGTAGGTATGTAATTGAAATCATAATTGATAAATTCATTTGTTTAATGCAACTAGCATTAAACAAATGAATTTATCAATTATGATTTCTAGTGCACCTGTTGCATTCAATTACATACCTACTGATAATTTCTAATCCAAATCCCATCATCAACAGTTAATTATTTTTAAATTTAAATGTAATTCGTATACGGACTTTGGTTTTCAGTTACCCTTGAATATCCATTAACATTGAGGGTGACCTACAAGAGTTAGAAGTCATGTTTGTTGTAAATTACTTACAGATTACGACACTTGATAATTATGTAAACACTAGCTCTTGCCCGCGGTCTCGCCCGCGTGGATGTCGGCAATTATCCACAGAAACTTACTATCAGGATAAAAATTTGCCTATATTCGGTACACAAACTACCTATATCTATGCAAACTGCAAACCATCATTGCGATCTGTTGCTCTGTTGCTGCATGAAAGAAGGACGAACCAACAAACACATTTGCATTTATAATATTAGTACGGAAGTAGGAATATACTAGCCATTCGCTTCGAGATGGCCGTTACCTCTCGTCCCGCTTCCCCCCGCGCCTTAGAGAGGAGCGGGAGAAACGCTAGTCGACGGCTCGAACTCGCTGATGGGCATGCTAATATGCATGCTATCTCACATACCGTGTGAGAAAGGGAAATGTACAATAATCTATACAGGGTGAAATTAAAACCAGTGCGGATATTTTAGGAAAAATCAGCTGTTCCCTACAAAAATGCACTACAACACGATCAAAATGTATGGAACAGCTGATTTTTTTTTTATATTTCAGTGTCGGTCCCATAATAAAAGTTGATCATATTCATGAGTACCTACTTTCACCTCCTAAAATATCCGCACTGGTTTTAATTTTACCCTGTAGGTATACTATAATCTCTGGAACTACCAGTCGGATTCCAAAAAATCATTTTGTAGGTATGATAGCCAGGTTTTTGAGGAATAGTACAGGCTATTAAACATCACGCTACGACCCTTAGGAGCCGGATAACGGGGGTGAAACTGCGGGTAACAGCTAGTTCTTGTAATAAACGAGCGTAAATAGACTTTTAGTAGAAGTGTTCTTATGAAAAATCTACTGAATCTTAGTGGCAAGGCTTCTATCCGGTTCATTGTCCACCGCGTGATTGTGGCTCGTCGCAGTTTATCTTATCGGTGCAGCGCGGGACGTATCGCGTTCGTCATAAAAATAATACCGGTTCGACTCGCCGCTACCAATTGTATGTAAATGCGTTTTTATTTATAGCAGGTATCTGGGCAGCTGCATCTACCTGTATTTTGTTTGATGATATTTTACCGTAATGAGCGTGAGATCTTGTCCAATGTTGGGTAACATGGTCATGGGGTCTCATCAGGAACAAAGGGACATTTGTTGAAATATTTTTGTGAAATTGAGAACATGAAAAAATACATCATGAAAAATATTTGTTCAAATTTTGAAAAATCCTTTAAGCACAGAAAAATGTATAGCCCGAAGATAGCCCGCGCTAAATCGGTCACATTTCTTTGTATGAGATGAGGCATCTGTACGTATAGTATTATATTATCTGTGACATGGTTTAGGTTGGGCAAAGCGTAGGTTTCTTATATTTATAAATTTTGCTTTTGTCTTTTTGTTCGATAAATGGCTATAGGTCCCAGCTTATTGTCACACACCTTCTACGTTAATGGAAAATTGTGTTTATAGCGAACTTCAGCCTACCCCTTCGTGGTAAAAAAGCGTGACGAAATTCTTTTAAAAACAACGTGTGTTATTGCTAAAATAAGAACGAAACCATGAGAACAGAAACTTTCTCATTAATATTTTATGAAGAACTGTTGCAGAAATAAATATTATAAAGAAAACGCCATTTTGGAATACTGGTTATATTCGAGAAAAACTCAAGGGAAGGACCAAAATTAATGTTACGAGCAGACTTTCAATCGTATCACTAACGTTGTTAGTTGTTATCGGCAGTCACACGACAGCGTAGCCACAACAGCGTGATGGGTTTAGCGTTAGATAGCGCTAATAGTGCGTTACACAGGAATGTACAGCATGTACTGAAGTTACATCACTATAACCGCGGTGCAACTACCGGTTACATGACTGCACCTGCCGTGCGCCGAGAAAACTGACAAGTAGAGATGGTAGGTAGGGAGAAAAACTGAAGACAATCATTTTCATTACCGTACCCTACTTATTTTCTACCGAGAAGTGAGTAGTCCGTCAGCTATCTTTTACACCATTGTTGACCTTGTTTAGATTTTGGATTGGATCTTAGTAAGTAACCCAGGGATTTATCTAAAGCTCCAGTGCCATAACGCCCATAACTAGCCTTTTATGCGCCCGGTGCGAGCTTCTATATAACTACGCCTTTGAAAAATAGTATAATCTCATAGTAAGGGGAGTCTACACTTGTATATCGCGATAAAAACATCACGAACTACCCCCATATTTTATTTAAGTTCTTTCAGTCCATCCAAAGGTTGTCTGGAAGATATCGCTATCAGCGATAAGACCGCCATTGTGCCCTAGATTTACGATACCTTGCTATGTTACAATAATTATGGTGTACAATAAAGTATATTCTATTCTATAAATAATAGGTGTTGTATGTATGCTACTAACTACCAGGCATGACCCAAAACTTGGTCCTAATCTGGTCATTTCTGGGCCCCGTGCCAGGGCACTGCAGGCACCGCCCTAGTTATGGTACTGGCTGTCTCGCATCCTCATAACATATTAGGTATAGGTATAACTAGCGGCACCATCACAAATGTCACCCTGCGCATTAGCTGGTTTTTCGGTCTCTTTGGCGGAATGAAGAAGACGGGGGGCGCCGAGGCTACACGCGATTGGTTCGTCAGTGTCAATAGACACTGACGAACTCTATTGGGCCGAAAATGTACATGCGCGATCCGTGCTCAAATGGCCATGACTCGCGCCGCTACCTATACCTGTTTATAACTTTTTTATAAAGATTATGAATGTGGTCAGAAACATCTACTTCAACAAAAACGCCATGTAACGTTTTGATGAAGAAACATGTGATTAATCTATACGCACATAATTATCAACTACAGCAATCGATACCAAAAACTAGCGGTTAAACGAATGACCACCTACCTACATGACTACGGGGTAGACTAATAATCTCCGGTCCCACAGAACCGGTCCGTGCGCTTCCGACCAACGGAAATGGCGATGCACGCTTCGAGGCTTGGAGCATGTTTTATACAAACAGCTCACGAATAACGATCCGTTATAAAATGTAATAACATTGCATTGTGTGCGACATAATAGGCGGCTGCGACTGCGACAGATAGTGTAACATCCTGCCGGTAACAAGCGCACTTTGAACCTACGCTATATTGGTAGGGTTGCCACTTGCCATACCTCTTACGAGACCGGAGACTATAACCTCCGTATTTGACCATCGCGTCCCGTATTTGTCCCGTTTTTCAACAAAGAGTAAAATCATCCTCAAAATATGACTAGTCGGAAAATTGTTGTTAATTTGAGTTAAAAATGATTCTTCTTCTTCTAGTGGCACTCCATCTTGTCCAGGGCTATTATAGTCTGAATAGCTGTTCTACACTCTACAATCTTAATCGTCCATTCTCTAAAAATGATCACTACGACTACTTCGAATAAAATTTGTAAGTAATTTAGATCGACCTGAGATCAGAGGGCAGCTTTTAACAAAATTAGTATTTGTCTTTAACTGTGTACAAATGCATGCTTTGGTGTGATTGAAACTCTGCGTATTGATTACTGGAATTTATGGCAACCCTATATATTGGACCACTTCCTGAAGACTAAGATAACGAGTACGGTATATCCGCGTCCGGAATGTTCTTGTAATAATGACGTTGAACGCTGATAGCGAAGTCCAGCAACCTGCTCTCGCTTGGTGGACTTCGGTCCACTCCTCATTGAGAGGAGCCTGAATCACATCAATACGAACGTTATAAATGCTGAATAAGTTATGTATGGGAACGTTTTAGCCTCAAACAATATACAATTATGAGATATAAAGAACAGGTTTTAAAAATTTCAGAGCTGAAATAAATAGCTGAAGGCCCGCAAAAACCGGCTATGTCATCATGAGTCGCTAATTGTAAGTAAAAAATGTGTAAAACCTAAATGTGGGTAGATGTGGTGCAAAACTGACTTTTTACTGTTATTTCTTATTTACCTGATTTAACTTATTCGAACACAAAGTTTACCAAATTGGACATAATACATGCTATTTTTAAAAGGTTTTCTTTTTTATTCTATGATAGGCTTGCGCTTGACCGCCATCTCGCCTGATGTTAAGCGATGATGCGGTCTACGATGGAGCACGCTTGCCTAAAAGAAACCGATTCACTCGTGACTTGAAGATACCCAGATTGTAACTGTTGGGAAACACCCACTCGGGCAGCGCATTCCACTGCTTGGCGGTTTCCAAAAGGTGTCCAAATGAGACTGAATGTATGAGATATAAAAAGTTTACCAAAAGACACTTGTGTAGGTACGTATTTGTATAATATGTATTTAATGGGCGTTTCCAAATAGGATGTTTACCAAGTGAAATGTCGCCCTAATGTTAATGCCTCGTTTGAAGTCCCTGGCAAATAACCTGTACATTTTCAGCGTAGAGGGGAAGGCTGCGCATGTACGCTTTTATGCAATAAGGGTCAAAAATTCAAAATGCACAAAATCGACTAGTACGTTAATACTACCTGCCGGCCTAGCATGACCACGATAGAAACGCGTTTTGTCTACATAGAAATAGACAAAGTGACAGATTGTAGAAACATTTCTACGTTTTATGAATGAAATCTGTCACTTTGTCTATTTCTATGTAGACAAAACCGGTTTCTATCGTGGTCATGCTAGGCCGGCTGATGTAGTATAAAATAATTCCTACCTTATTAACGTGTGGTGAGATTCTGGACAAGACTGCTTGTTTGGTGGTCTCCACGATGACCTTGGGGGGTTCTGTGACGAGTGGCACGCGGCGCTCCAGCTCGTCCAGGGCGGCGGCCACCCTGGCGTCTCCAGCCACCAGGGGTGCCGCCACATAGGGCGCCGCTGTGTTCGCCGCGCGGTACACGCCCGCCTCGGCAGTGGAAAGTGCCCATTCTAGCAGGGAGTGGGCTCCTGTGGGATTTTTTTGGGTTAGCCTTGTTCTTCTCTTATGTTGGAGAATAGTTCGTGTCATGCTAAAAATATGGCCAGTCAGAGCAGTGGCGACTGCTAAATGCTCTTAGGTATTGTTCTACATGACACTTGTTTATGGTCAGTGATACATATTTTGCAATTTGTATCAGAAAATGAATGAAACTACCAATCTATACCTACTTCTATACTAAAATTATAATGCTAGTGTTTGTTTGTTTGAACGCGCTAATCTCTGGAACTACGAGTTGGATTCGAAAAATTATTTTTGTATAATTATGATAGCCAGATTCATGGGGAATAGTACCTATAGGCTATTTAACATCACGCTACGACCCTTAGGAACCGAGCAACGGGGTGAAACCGCGAGGAACAGCTAGTATAAGTTATATAACAAATACCAACACATTTTTCTATTTTTGTGTTCAACAAATGTAATGACATGTGAATCACACTATTTGATTGTAACTGTAAATATGTACAAAGGTTTTATGCATCACATTTACTACTGAAGGTAGATTGTTATAATTTTTAAATCACATTGTCATTTTAGATCTGAGGGTATTGTTATATTTTTATGAAGCATACCCATGCAATTTTGAGTAGCTAACAAACAGCAAAACTTGACTCCCAATTCCCAAACTGTAGAGCCAATCCTACTACTAGTATGTTACCATTAACCCAATTTACCTATTTACATACCATTGTGTTCAGACACACCCGGACTGGCTCTACAGATTGGGCATGAAGTTTACTTGTCCATAGGGTACTTAGGGGACCAAACCCAAAACCCCAGGCTCAGCAGTCACGCTTTCAACCACTAGCTACCAATGAGGCAGTCATTTGCTTAATCCTATAATAGAAATTAATTGCTTAATCTGTGATCAGATTACGTGACCACCACACAGAATTGCTTCACTCAGGAATCTGATCAGGATCAGCCTGAACATAAAACCACAACAAGTACCTATTTCACAATCAAGACTTTTGATTGTAATTTTTTTACACTTCTGAGGAATATTTAAGTACCCGCATATAAGAAAAACCAGTCTTAACAAATTTTAGAAGATTTTAATTCAGAGCAGGTCTATGAAATCTCTAGTGGTGGCATATGTCTTACAACAGAATTTTAAGCGCTTATTACACTTGACTGAATTTGGTTGTCCTAAATGGTTAAAATTCAGACAAGTGAAATCGCAATTAGCAAGTTAGCTGATGTACAAAATCAGTCAACATGCTAGGTAGGAAAGGATTTAGGATGACTAGATTCAGCATGTTAAGCGCTTTAGAAAAATTGTAGCACACCTACCTTTAACTTTAGTGTAGAATGCTCCAACCTGTCCAACGGCAGCACCAACAGTGGGCAGTGCCATGGCCTTCTGCACCGACTGCAGCTGTGGAATCGACGGGGCACTCACTTCTGTAGCCATCTGCATCAACAAATAATACTAATAAATTTTTAAGGTACCTAGTAGGTAGGTAGACAAAAAATAAATTATGGAAGTTTCTGGTATTGTAGAGAAAAGGTTTACACACAAATGAATTATACATACTTATTTCTGCAACAATTTAAAGAACAAATTAGTGGGAAACATTGATTTCCCTTTTCCTATTTGCAATAAATTAGGCAAAGTTAGCAAGCCAAATTAGATGTGAAATTAGCAATCGCATTTAGAAAACTGCAAGGTAGGATAAAAAAATACAATGCACATTTGATGAAATAATTAATAACGACTTGGTTGAAATTAAAATTTTGTAATCCACACTTTTTTGCCCTAAATACTTTGACCAAAGTTTTAAACTTAGGTAGGTACCTACCTTAGAAATTCACGAAACTTTTGTTAGCTTCAAAAATACTTTCTAAAATCCGAACAATACGAAAGTATTGGATTATTACTTATTCAGTACGATTCAAACAACTGACTGAAGTGCTGATCATAAAATAGAAAATATATACGTGATACGCTGCTCGTACGAGTGACGAAGAATAAATAAATTAATAATTTTATGATTCAACGCTTTGTTTGGACTTTGATCTGCTTAAGTTAGTGATGTGCTAACTCAAACTTACTAATTTTACTAAATAAATTACACAGTAAAATAAAAATAGTCATAATTTTGTGGTATTTAGTAGATTAAATAAAAATTCACAATCAATCGAATTATCGAATCATTTGTTTGCGACTATTTAATTTTGTTGTACGCACGGCTACAGATCAAGCTATACTATTCCAGTATAAGCTGATCTCGCATTGTATAGGATTTCCTTACAGTGAGAGGTTAGTGTAAACTGGGAATATATAGCTTGATGTGTAGCCGTGTGTACTTATGGATAAAATCCAAAATTAACAGCTTGACTAAAGTACAAAATCAAATTATTTATTTTTGTGAATTATAAGTATACTTTCCTAGTATGATAACTTGAATAATAAAATAAATCTGATCGTTTTAGGGTTCCGTACCAAAATGGTAAAAAGGAATCCTAATGGTGCGACTTCGTCTGTCCGTCTGTCAAAGCTGTTTATTTCAGCAACTACTTATGTTATCGGTTTGAAATTTGGAACAGTTAAAAAGAACGCTTGCCCACTTTTATTGAAAATAAGAAAAGTTAAAAAATATTTTTATTTTTATTGCAAATGGTGCCGCAGTGGGGGTACGAAATTTTGAAGTGGGGTTACTAGATGATGTAGTGACCCAATTTAAAATTTCGAACCCCGAATGGCATAATCATAAGAAAGGTCTTAATCTGCCCCTTAACAAAATCTATTTTCATTTCTTTTTATGCCTTACAGTTTTCGACATGTGATGAAAAATTTCTGAAAAAATACCATTCCCCTCCTTATCTCCAAAGCTTGCAGAACGAAAAATCTGAAATAATTTGACCTGAATATTACACCAAACATAAAACGATGTTCTTACACCAATAACAAGCTTAGTTGGTCGGGACAGTTTTTTTAACTTTTATAGGTACGTCCAAGGATGGTACGGGACCCTCGGTGGACGACTCGCACTTGGCCAGTTTTCTAAATCGACTAACGAAGTCGAAGTCTTGCTGCTGCACAGCACTCAGGGAGCACCACTACGAGTGAAAGAGATAGCTTGTTATTCTACGACTTGACTAGAAAGAGATAGGAAACAATGCTTATTTTATTTTATCGCAAATTCGCAACCTTTATTTTTCAGCTCCACAATCATTTTCTTTAATTATTTAAAAAGCAAGCATAATTAATTCCTAACTTCTATAATTGCATTATTTATTAATCAATTTTCTGTAAATTACATCATAACTTCGACGAATATTGTTAGTTGGTCGCCAAATGCCAATGACGAACATTGATCGCAAAATTTGTGGAACGAGGCCAGGCACACATGTACTCATACACAAACATTGGACGGGCGACGTATTCTGATTGGCTGTCAGGCCGTCTCAGTTGTTCTTGTTTTGGAGACTGATTAGGACTTTCGTTATTATGTACACAAAAGTACTCTGCGATTAGGACAATCAATTGTTAACAAAATGTCGTGGAATAGCGATACAGTGCTGGAATTCTTGGAACTCTACAGAAGAGAGCAACATCTTTGGGATCCAAAACATCCTTTGCATAGAAATAGAAGTGAAGTTTCTGAGTCTTGGATCAGAATACAAGCAGCATTAAGTATACACTGTTCAATAACTGATCTAAAAAAGAAGAAGGAATCCTTAATGACGTCCTTCAGGATGCACCTCGGCAAAAAGAAAGTACAACCGGGATATCGCACAACTTGGTTCGCCTATTCGCTAATGGAGAGCTTTCTTGGCGGCAAATATGAATGTGATAGCACAAATCAATTGGAAAATGAGGTAAACTTTATATATATTATTTTTAGATATAAATCTCTCGTCTTAGTAGTTGTATAAAAATCAGGACCATATTTCCAAGTATGTATTTTCAGAAACTTCCGAACTTTGGTAGGTATATTGGACCAAATTGGACCCAATTGCGTAATGCCTTTAACCATTTTGTGGGTTTGGCAACCAAACTTTGTTATTGGTATTTGGTACGTCGCACAGCTCACAAGACGATAAAATATTGGCTTTATTTGGAACACACATTTGTGTTTACTTATTGTTAAAATAGAACATTGGTATTGGTTTGATATTATTACAAAATAGATACCTACTGACCAAAGTACCTGCATACTTTTTTTCATGTAGTCCGGCCATATTAGTCAAGTGCGAGTCGGACCCGGGCACCGTGGATTCCGTATCCACCAAAACAAGTTTCGCCGATCTTGGAAATTCTCTTACCCAATGCTTCATGTTCGATACATCGGTACATAGATATAAAGCGGGAGTATAATGTCTTATTGCGACCAATCCAGTTGAGTTCCCTAAGGCAACTCTCTGACCGAGTTGCCTAGAGATCGATTTGTTACCTAAGTACTATTATAATCGAAAGTGAACATTATTTTATAAGTGGATTTGTATGTAGGTACAATTTATTGGATTAGATACTTAGACGAAGGTGCTAACATTATTTCATACTGTTTCAGTACTTCACGAATACGGGTAATTATACTACTCAGCCAGGAATTCCGGATCACACGCATAATATTAATAGAAACGTTAACATTACGGATAAACATACCACAACGGTTAGACAGAACAAGCCAGCGTCTCCGTGTCATAAAAACCCCGCAAACAAGAATAGTTCTGACATAAATTATGCAAAGAAACGAATGGACGAAGCCGTCACTTATCTTAAGAACGCAGGCGGCGTGAAGAGTGAAATGGATGAGTACGAATTGTATGGGCAGTTGTTAGCGAAGAAATTAAGGAAATTAGATGAACACCAACGCGATTTGGCGATGCACGAAATCGATAACGTCATGTTTCGCGCTAAAATGCAGAGCGCCACCCCACAACAGAGAAGTTACTCTACATCACCGTCTCCTGTTCCTAGAAAGTTGAAATCCCCCTTATTTATTGTGACGCAACAAAATTCTTCGAATATTGAGTATGAAGATGAAAATATAACATATGGGGAGCATCCTCCATCTTAGGAGCTCCTTGAGGAGTGTTGAGGACATTGGATCGAAGCTTGATTGATGGCCGAAGGCATCGTGGTTGAGAATCCGGCCTGAATTTGATTTACGTCGGGCCGCGGAAGCGGCGATAGTAACCTACACATGAGAATATTATTATTTTTTATACTTATTAGCTTTATTTACTGAGTTTACTGATTTTGTTAGAATTAATACACAAGGTGCAATGCATAGCTACATTTAGGATAATAAAATATTTAACAAAGTTAAAATAGGTATTACCTATATGCAGAATCGTCTTATAAGAATCATATAATGTAACTTTAATGTGATATTTCTTTTAGCGGATGCACAAACTACTTAGTTATTTAGCAAATAAAAGTTTATACTTAGTTCAAGAATACCTACAAATAAAGGTAGCTAATAATTAACGTGATTTATTTTCGTTCTTTTTCTTAGTGACTGCCTCGTTGGCCTAGTGGTTGCAAGCGCTACGTACTGCTGAACGTGGGCTCCTGGGTTCGATCCATGGATCGGGCAAAGTGTTATTGTGGGTTTTTCCATTGGGAAATGTCAGTAGCAGCCCGAAGTCTGGATTTCTGGTTAATGGTAATGGACTTATTAGCTGGCGAAATGTAGGTGTGCCTAACCCTTTGGGGAGTATAGGCGTGGTGTTTCTCATTCTTTTCGAAAATATTCTTTTCACTTTTGAGATTGATGCTATTGAATGTAAGGTTTATTTTGAGACAAAACAAATATTCTGGCCCTATTACCACGTCTACATTCTCTGTAAGGCCTAGGTAGGCAGTTAAACAATTGTTATTATTCAAAACAAAATTATGATTATTGAAGCAAATTCAACGCCAGACGTTCAGTGTTTTACCGAATCCAGACTTGAGGTCGAATTTAGGACCTCTTGTGCACTATCCGTCTCGCCGTAGCCGCGTAGTGCTCAGCCTAGTATAATAGCCTATTATATAATAATACTTACCTATCGATAACGAGAATACGATAGAAAACGTTCGTTTTCTATTAAAATTAGCCGCAAACTTATTATTTTGTTGATAATATGCAAAACTCAGCTTGTAAAAGTAGGTATCTATGAATGATGTCACGAAACAGAAGGATATGGACCTTGCACCTTACGAACATAACTGTTATGTTTGTAAAGTCTAACGTCCTTATCCTTGACGCTTTGTAATAGGTAGGTATAAACGATTTCCCTATTAACCGTACTTTGGACACAAGAGGACATAGACATTCATTACTTTGAGTATTTATTGACGAATGGCAGATTCATTAACATTAAACGAGTACCTAACCTACCTATATAGATATTCTTAGAAATGACGTGGCATCAATAGAGAAAAAAATATTTATATTGTGTAAGCCAATGACGAAATATATTTTTTTATCAGTACCCGTGGCCTATTTTTATTCGAATGCACGTATTTATCATGGATGATGGGTCACAGTGACGAAGATATCATAGAATCTTGTCTAATGGTTTTATTTACTTTATAAAGTGTGATTAATAAACTTTAAACGATGATTTGAGTGCATCGGCAATGACTCAAAGCATGTCGTTAAGCGTTTGTAGCGTGTTTGGGTTAACGATCACAAGTTTAGTGGTGTCAAATAAATAATAATATTTGTCGGGAAAGTTAAAAAAATCCATCGTACATGATGTACTAGCTCTTTAAAATAGCACTACTCGCTTAGAAATATATACTATCCAACACTGAAATATGAAAAAAAAAATCAGCTGTTCCCTACAAAAATGCACTACAACACGATCAAAATGTATGGAACAGCTGTTTTTTTTTTTTTCATATTTCAGAGTTAGTCCCATAATAAAAGACGATCATATTCATGAGTACTTTCACCTCCTAAAATATCCGCACTGGTTTTAATTTTATCCTGTATAATGAGATTAACAATATCATCACGGCTGTATTTCCTCGAAGGCTTAGGCAGAGATGGATAGTACACCTACATTTCGCCAGTTACTTTTTAAGTCCCATGTAATACGAGTATGGGGTGAATGTAAGACTCCGCACTGCTACTGCTACTGATTTCATAATAAATAAACCCAATAACACCTTGCCTGCCCCTTGGATACCCAAGATCCCACACTCAGCAGCCGCGCTTGCAACGACTAGACCAACGTGGCAGTCCAAATGGTACTTATACTGGTGAAATGTAGGTTCCTACAATGCGCTCAAGGAGAGGCAATTAAAGATAAAGATAATTTATTTGTATAAAACATGAGTGTACAGTACAAATGGTGGTTAATATACAATTAATTCTATATCTAAGTACTAGCTGTGCCCTGCGGTTTCACCCCCGTTGCTCGGCTCCTAAGTCCTAAGGGTTATAGCGTGATGTTAACAACGGGAATGATCGCTATGTTATATTATTTTGGTTTAGATTTATCCAATGAAGGTTAATTAATACACTTTGTTCAGGGATCGTCACGTCATCATGTTTTACATTGCTCAGCGTCACGTAGGTGTTTGATCTATAAATCTATTTAATGATAATGCAAAGTTAGTCTAACAATACCTATTGATTAGATTAACGAAATAAATAAACATAAAAGTATCATTGATACTCATGCTTAACTTTTTGAGAATATCCGAAGGAGGTTCTTGCTCCAAAGAGCTCACAAAGCGTACCACAGATTCGGAAACGTTTTTCCTTCTTTATTGAAGTGATTAGTTTTAAAAAATCGACTAAAAAAATATATTATTTATAATTTACATCACTAGTTCACAGCTGTTTGTAGCGTTTCATGTCACCGGAATAAGAAAATTTTAAGCATATAGGTATTGCCATCTCTGTTTATCTTTAGATGATGTCAATATCATGTCATCCTGCTGTCAAGTGTCAGTTGAGCTTTCATTGCACTTGCACATTTTTGTTTTGGTTTGGTTTTTGGGGAAAAACATGATCGTAAATACGTTCAAAAAATAAATATAAATATTGGTATTTGATTCTTATAACCGTCAGAGTATAAATCCAGCAACCATGGCTACTATGGTGAAGGAGAAACGTAGAGAAGTAAGTGAGATTTGTGTTCAAAACATATTCCTTTGTCTTACTATTTACGCAGCAAAACATTCTGATAGGAAAGTATCGCATTCCTATCTGTGTAGCTGCAGTGCAGGTGCAATTTAATAAACATGCTATAAGCTTACTATAGCGAGTACAGTTAATTGTATTGGTAATAGGAACTTCAGCACAGAGAGTTTTCTGTCAAACCTGGTTATTAATTTATTGAGTTTTGTGTGTTATGCTTGTGCCTGTTGATTAGTACACTTTCTTTAAAAATCAACGCCTTTATAATACTATTTAATTTTATTAGAAACTTATTGGGTTATATGGGTTATACCGACTTATGCCCCATTTATAAATTTAAGTCTCGGTTTAGTAAACATCCTGTAATAATAATATGATGAGTAATACCGTTTTGTTTTTACCCGACTGCCGTAGAAGATGGGTAATGTTTTTTAGTGTTATGGTTAACTAATGACAAAGGCAAACACAGGATCTAACTGCAGGTTGACATGATGAGGTTTTGAAAAAAACTAGTGGTGATTAATTTGATTTGTAAAGGAAAATAAAGTTTTGATGTTTCATTACAGTTTAAATTAATACCATAACTGCACTTGTTGAACCTGACTGTGTAAGTGATGCAATAGGGTAGAAAATTACTAGGTCCATTAAAAAAAACAATATTACAAGGGATCTAAATTGTCAACTGATGCGGGTATAGCCCAGTAGCTCAGTGGTTAAGTAATGCCACGATACAGCAGAGATCGCGGGTTCAAGTCCCATCCATGTCAGTTGTTTTTAAATCTCATGTAATATTTAATAACTTATTACTTACTTACTAAAAAAAATATTTTATACAGAAAAAGAAACCAAAAGAAAGAAGTAGTGCTTCTAGAGAGTTATCACCAGTAACCATTGAGCCTCTAATATTTGAGGAATTGGTTAACATTACTGAAAGCATTAGTGGTATACAATCCTCAAAGACTGTCATTATAGAATCTGATACTCACACTGCTGAAGTAACTGAACAAATAGAAACCACAAATATAAGTAAAGAAGTAGCAGAAGACACTAGGCAAGATGCAGAGGAGACATTGACAGAACAAATGATTTTAGAAACAAATGTAATTAGTCAAGAAACTATTGTAAATATAACACAATCTGGGTTGAATGAGCATAGAGCACATATCAAAGAAACACCACGAAGTAAAGAAGTGGACAGCAATTCAAATGTTTCTAAAGAGGTTTCATCGTTAAATGTTGAAGGCAGTTACAAAGAATTGCGTAAGAAACTAGAAAATATGACTATACCAAATGAAGCAACAGAAGCAATATCAGAAGAAAGAGAATATGAACTCGTACATCCTGATGCTTACTTGGATACTGAGAAGCTACAAGAAACTCCTTTTGAATATGTAGGAGAAGATATCGTGCCATCTGCACCATGCTTCGAGGAGGTACCTCAGATTGCACCATATGAAGAAGTAGTTATAGAAAGTAAGCCTAAAGTAAAATGTATGGCTCTAGAAGATGCATTGAAATTTTGTGGAGGGAAGGAGATGGAGGAAGTCAGGGCTATGAGTGAAAGAGAAGAACAGATAGTGGAAGCAGGCCCTTTGAGTGGGCCAGAGCATCCGCTTGTTGATTTGTTGTCTACATTCAGGTTTGTTCTTTAAGTATGTTCTTTTACAAATAAGTTTCAGAAGTTCTTGGCCGTTTTATTGGTCTTGGTTCTATGGTAAATTTTTCTTAGGTAAGACTATAGGTATACTCCAACTGTCTTGAAAAAATGTAAGGAACTGACATAGCATTCTCCTTTCTGTTCAGATCATCACTAATAAACGTAGAACGCGAAAGAATACAACTCGCATGCGGGTTTGCCGACGAAGAGAAAAGGAGAGGCACTCTATGGAAGATAGAGAAGCGTCATATTTACTTGTCAGAGAAATGCAAGTGTGGTCTCAATGTAGACGTGAGAGCTAGCTATGATTATGCCGAGTTAGTTAAAGAGAGGTTGCCTATCGCTAAACTGAAGCTGGAGAGTCTACTGAGGGATGTACAAGACTCGTATTGTCATCATCAGCATGTCGCGCTGTTGGCGCATTGTCAGGTAACTCATTTGCAATCAACACTCCATTCAGGACCAAAATATAATTACTTATTTGTTTTTGTAGCTATACTTTTAACTAAAAATGTCAGGCTAAGGCACCTTCCTCACCGGGTTGGTGCGGTCGTCGTTTCGGTACAGATTCTTTACCGACGCATACGAGCGAGCGAGACGCGTGTATGCGCTGTGTACCGAACAGAAAATGCACCAACCTGGTGAGGAAGGCGCCTAAGCAAAAATGGACTTTGAAAATACAAATCAATATACACACATCAAAAGTATCTAGGGATCAACATATATTTTTGCAATAACTTTTCTCCTGATTGATATTAATTAAAATTTTCTTTAAGGATTCATCAAATAAAGTGTTTTCGTTTGTCACAGTAACGATAAACCAAGTCACCTTTGCATTAATAAAGAAATTTGCCATTTTCCTAATAAAGGGATTTTTGACATTTGAACCACTAACATTAAAGTTCGAAAAAAAGACTGAAATAACAGTTTTCTTTAAAATTTTATTGGGTAACTTAAACAATTAATAATCCGTGTTTCTACCGCGAACACTAACAACACAAGAACATCGGTTTGGCATACTCAAAATGAGTTCATCCAAATCACGCTGTGGAGTGGCCGCCCATGTTCGTTGCAACAACAAAAAAAGGTCTTCTTGCGACTGGATACCCTCCATATTCGGCAGAGCTCTTCTCTGTAGCATATCCCATGCATGCTCAATCGGGTTCAAGTCTGGCGACTGAGCAGGCCAGGGCAGGACATTGATGTTAGCTGCGGCGAGAGTCTGTCTTACAACTCTTGCGGTGTGCGGTCGTGCATTATCATGCATTAACTGAAATAAGGGACCGATTTGCACTTGTAGAGGAACGATGACGTCTGATACAATCGTCTCAGCATAAATTTGAGCGTTGAGGTTGCCTCTGATCCAAATCAACTCAGTTCTTCCGCCGATCCAAATACCCGCCCATACCATGATGGTTCCACCACTATAAGGATGGACTTCCTGGCAGGATTTTAATCGCTGTTGGCGTCCAGGGGTTCTCCAGTGTCGTATACGTCTTGTATCCGGTCTCATACCAAAACGAGACTCATCAGAAAAGCACACGAAACGCCATTGTTCTTCTGCCCAATTTCTGTGTTCAAGAGCCCATTGATATCGAATCCTACGATTGTGCATTGCTATAGGTGGTACCCGTAGCGGTCTTCGGGAATGAAGGTTCACTTCATGCAAGCGGTTTCTGACTGTTTGGTCGCTAATTAAGTTCCCTGAAGAGTGATGAAGCCTCACGGCTAACATCATGGCGGTTATTGTTGGAGCTCTTCGAGTTAAGATTTGAATGTATCGGTCTTGTCTCCGTGTGGTGCAGCGATACCGTCCTCCATGGCGCTCAGCCACGGTACCAGTGCTTCGGTAACGTGTCCAAAGTCGACTGATAACACTCTGACTTGTATTCAGAGCTAAAGCTACAGTACGTTGCCGGGAACCAGCTTCTATCATTCCCACGGCTCTGAGCATTTCTTCCCTGCTTAAATGACGTCGCCGCTCCATAATAACGTTGGTTTTAATCAGTAGTAGGGAAACAGTAGCACTAATAATGTCTTCAATGCGTTGTATGTTTTTATAGGGAAAATATTGACAGCTTATTTTCATCTTTTACTCGAATTTGATTGAGAGTTCCTGATTCAAATTATGAAATGCACCAAAAAGGATCCATATAAATTTATAAAATCATAAATTTATTACAAAGCCACATCTCAATCTCAAGAAATCCGCATAAAAATGCTTGATCCCTAGACACTTTTGATGTGTGTAATACATAAATAATTTTCAAAGCTACGCTCAAATTAAACTTTCGTTTCCATTCACCCAGATAGAAGAGCTAATATCAGAAACAGTACAAAGCAACAAGGGCGTGATTCGCGAATCTTTGTCGCTGATACTGCAAGCGCTGCGTCTGAGCGACAACGCGCCGGAAGCGCTCGCCAGCGCGCTGCAGCGCTGGGCCGCTGCGCTGTCTGCCGCGCTCATCGACAACCGCGACCTGAGGCAACTGCTGTTCCTTATGCATCATCTGTTTAGGTAACTAACTACTTGGCTACATGCTAGGCTACATATTTATGATGTTACATGTATGCTGCAGGCTTTTTAGGGTTCCGTACCTCAAAAGGAAAAACGAAACTCTTATAGGATCACTTTGTCGTCCGTCTGTCCGAGGCAAAACCCTTAACGGGTGGAGGCATCTACTCATAGATGGCGCCACTAACGGAAGTATCTTGCTCATAGATGGCGCTATTGCATATTTCTAGTGGAATATTTTATTTTATTTAATCCTGACTGACTGACTGATTCATCATCGCAGAGTCCAAACCGCTGAACATAGAGATTTGAAATTTTGACAGTGGGCTTCTTTTATAACGTAGACATCCGCTAAGAAAGGATTTTTGAACATCTACCCCTAAAGGGGTGAAAAGGGGGATGTAAGTTTATATGGAAGTACAGTTAGTTTTGAAGTTACAGTCATGGGAATTGGTATTTAGACTTTTTTGACTGTGACTGTGGTGTGACTGTGGGTCACGCGGACGAAGTCGCGGAAATAGTGCCAGTAGTCTATAAGTAGCTAGACATACCCCCAATTTCTGAAAGCCTGGTTTTTGGTTGGACTTAAAAAAAATATGGAGATTTTGTAACGAATTGCAAAATCTCCAAGCAAGGTCGTCATTTTTAGGGTTCCGTACCTCAAAAGGAAAATAGGAACCCTTATAGAATCACTTTGTTGTCCGCCGTCAGTCACCAGACCATAAGTGGAGCCATCTGCTCATAGATGGCGCCATTGGAAGTATCCATCTATGATAATATGTCGGAACCCTTAGGGCGCGAGGCATACTCGCACTTGTCCGGTTTTTTTTTTAAAAGACCGACAAAAAATTTCAACGCTGAGGAGTTCAGAATAAGGTACTGAACCCATGGTTTCAGTTTTCGTTATGCTGTCACTTACACCTCCTATGAATGAGTATTGTTCTTGTATGACAAAGGCAGTCCCGCTCCGTGCAGTGGGCGTCGCAAGTGATGCACGCGCACGTGGACGCCGCATCCCCGTGGCGCGTGGTCGCGCTGCTCGAGCTGCTGCTCGCGCGACCCCGCACTGACGCCGCGCTCGAGTGTGTTGAAGGTACTACAATTTACTTGCATAGCTACAGTGAGCGTCGCACAGTATGCGAAATGACCTAAAAACGGTCATCCTCCTTTTATTTCTTTATTCGATAGAGTAAATGTTTTCAAATGCATGAGTAGAACTCCCGAAGTTCAAATGTACTTAGATCCATAGATAAAAAATGTTTAATATTTTTTGCGATTATGATAAAATATTCGAAATTAATTGTTTAAAAATATATTTTTGTTAATCTACTAGTATCCTCATATGAGGGTTCTACGTAAGCATATAATGTATGAAATTATCATAATGTTACTCCAATAGCATGAAAGCTATTTAAGAAAAATATGATTTTTATTTTTATTTTTTTATTGCCATATCTTGCCGTAGTTGGATTCAAAAGCTTGATTAATATATTGTTTGACATTGTGTTAGTGATACAAAAAAATATTAAATCCTAATCTTAAAGTATTTCGGAGTTTCTAGCGGTTTAAACGCGGCCATTGTGGCGCGTCGCCTCAGTGACGTCAGTGTCCACAGCAACAACACCACTTACACTTTGGCGTAAAAGTCTATATAATCATAAACAATTCACTGTCTTTTTTCCTTTCAACCAATAAATTCTTAATTCCGGAAGGGCATTTCGGATGTATGTGGCCGGCCTTGTTACTTGTTATTGTGGACTCTGACGTCAGTCACGCTGTCACGCAACGCTATTGGTTGAAACGAGTCAACCAATAGCGTTTCGTTTTGATATTTTGAATTTTCCTCGCATTTTTCCACTTTTAATTAATTAAATTAAAATATTAAAAGGCTCTTAATTAAAAAAATAAAGATATAGGTGTAATCTATCTATAGGTATAGTATGTTACTAAAACTAAAACCAAGAAACATTTGCCATTAAGCAAGGATTTACCAAGGAAAATAGCGCTAATTTGCCTAGAATTGATTTGTTGATGCTGGAAGAGTTTCTTGTAAAACTTCCATGTAAGTACAATATTATATCTATAAAAATAAAATAACTTAAACGTTCAAAACACATAAAATTTGTTTTTTAAAGTACTTCATGATTTGTTAGTTTAGAGGTTATGTTATTGAAATGTTTTTTTTTAACTATACGAATTAAAATAAACTGGTTGATATTCAAGAGGTGAACTCTAACCTTAAAAAGGATTGAATTTATTATCAAATTTCGACTTCAAACGAGATCGATACCTCAATGTTAAGCACACACCACACCACAACATCGAACATGTTTAATGAACAAAAAGGGGCGTGGCCTACGCGTTTTGTTTAGCAAAAACACTCGAACACGTTACGGAAAACATGTTTGATGTTCAATGAACACGAAAACAAGTTGCTGGAGATACGGCTTTAGTATACTAAATGTTGTGTTCAGAGGCGGAGGAGGCGTGGGAGGAGGTGGACAAGCACGGCGGCGGCGGCGCCGTCAGCGAGGGCACGCTGCGGGAGCGCGACCTGATGGCGCTGCTGTTTTCGTTCCCGCTGCGCGACCTGGTGGCTCGTCTAGTGCTCTTCACACATTCTGTACGTTATGTTTTTAAGTCTTTTTATAAATTTTAAATTCATGCTAATATAATATCGGATTCTATTCTTTTCGTATATGATAGCCAGATTCACGCGGAATAGTATAGGCTATTTAACATCACACTACGACTCTTTGAGTCAAGCAACGGAGAACGAAACCGCGGGAAACTGCTAGTATAGTAATAATACAACTTGCCCACATTTAATTATGTTAGAAACCTTTTCAGATGATGCCTTACTGCAAGAAGTTGTCTTGCTGTGTATGTTTCCATGGTGCAAAAATTTTTGGAATTCAATGTGTGTAATTGAACTTTTTAGTGGTCTTTTCGCTTAACATTAGAGTCTTAGTGCCAGTTGCAACAGTCATGGTGTAGTGTGTGACTAGCCTCTCCTCATATTACGTATTAGGTACAAGCTTAGGTAAGATTATTCAGTATAATATAGTCCTTACAACAGACAAGACGTACTTTATTTGATACCCACAAGCCCCACATTGCAATGGTGTAGGCAGGAACTTGAAAATGTAGCTTACATGTCCTGTCTACGTTATCCAGGACATCCGTCACGCCCGTCCTCACGAGTGGGGCGACAATACAGGCGGGCGCGGCGTGCTGAAGGCGTGCTGTGGTGTGCGCGCACTTCTGCATGTGTTGCAGCGCGCTGCGCACGCGCATGCTAGCTACGCGCGCCTAAACCACGCGCTCAGGGAGCTGGCGGCCCGGGCGCTGCACGCGCTCGCTTGCTTGCACCTTACTTCTAGGTACGTGGCCATGACAATGGTGCTGATTCTGTTTTACATCGCATTAAACTAGTTTTAATCACGCTATAAATCTTTCTTACAAATATCATTGAAAAAGGACACAAATATTAAGAACTGTCAAATTAGCCTAGGCCATTGTCATTTACGTGAAAATAGTCGTGACTTTTTGCGATAACGTCTAAATTGACATTAAAACTATTACTACTACTATACTACTACTATTAGACTAATTAGATTAAATATCTTCTATATCCCTTTCTCATGGTTTTTATTAGAAAGTGACATAATGAGACTAAATTAGTTTAGTTCGTAAGCAACAAAATCGGTACAGATGTGTTTTCTTTCATCTTTTACCAAGTTAACTTGAATGTTGTACCAACACTTAACTGTTAGTGGGTACATAAGAGCCATTGAGGTTGGTCAAGATTGTAGCCATATTTGTTATTTTCTTTTCTTTTCTTTAATGCTAATTTACTTATTTTATTTTGCGCTCTGTATTTCTATGCTATTAACACTCATCTTGTATCAAAATAAACACATGCACGTATATATATTAATTAACAGCAATATCTATTTATAATAGTTTGTATCTATCACAATGTTCGAACTGGTTTACATCCGATACGTCCAACTCACAACTAGGTCCAGTTGATAACCAGCGCCAGGCACTAGTGGTCTGGCATTTATGCTGAACTGGACCTATTTGGCAAATCCGCTAGGCACACAGCAGCTACTTTAATTTTAAGACCTTGTATTTTATTTTTTATTTATTTTATGTCTGTGTGTCTATCTGTTGTGCCAAATAAATGTTTTTTCTTTCTTTCTTTCTTTCTTCTTATTTTAGATTTAATCATGATGAATAAGATTTAATTTGTGGTCTAATCGGATAATTCCTGAAGTGACGCCAAAAATAGTCTAATCAAGGTTTCAGTTGGGTTTGAATGAATTAAATCTGAAGAATAGGTATGTGTATTTTTACGTACTCACATTAATATATTCCGTACGTCTCCTAGATCATTCTACGTCAGAGAGCTAGAAGAGAAGATATCAGCTGAACTTGAGGCGTCTTTCTGCGCCGGATTCGATCTGTTCGACACGCAGGAATTAGACAGACTGCCCGCGACGTTACTCGCTGACAACACTGCTAAGGACTATTGCATATCTATCATCATTGGGCTACATGGTAAGTGCTCTCTTACTTACCTCCCTTTTTAGCCCATCGCAGTCCTTTAATTATGCGTGAATTTTAAACATGTCAAAGTCATGTTAACCTTATCGAGTCTTGTATTAGTAAAGTGACACGGTAGCTCAGTGGTTAGAGCGACGCCACGGTATGGCAGGGATCGCGGGTTCAAGTCCCGCCCGTGTCAGTTGTTTTTTAATCTCTTATACGTGACGTAATTTTAAATCGCGAAAAAATACACCTGTTTCATACATTTTACGTAACAAAATGTATGGAGCAGCTGTTTTTTTCGCTAGGTATTTCAGGGTTGGTCACATACTAAAAGTTGTTCATAATAATGAGTACAATGACCTCTTTTCGGATTTTGAGTGATTAAAATGACACTTAGTACTTAATAAAATTTGCAATGATTTTAAACTGAAAACTAAAATATAATAGTATCAGTAAAATATTCAAATGGTATATCTTTCCACCACTAGATAAATCTCCGAAACAACTAGATCTGCTCTCAATAGAGTTGCCGGTGCTACCCTGTGACATGCGCATACGCATAATATCGCAGGCCGCCATCGATCGCACACAAGACCACGAGCTCGCCAGGATTGTATTAGAATTCTTGCTACAGGTAATAAAAGCTATTTATGTTGAAATCAGTGAGTGTTTTTTTAATGTGCTTTTTTTCTTGGATTGCCTCGTTGTCGTTGGTGTAGTGGTGTAACTACAAATAAAGGATTTAATTTTATTTATTTTTTATTCAGAATAAATATCATTGAAAGTTGACAACAACTCAAAACTTTTTAGACATCTTAAAGAAAGCTTTTTTGGCGGTTGTGCAATGTTACAGGGTAGGTATATCCTCTTATTTGGCCTTTATACCACGCATGTGAAATATAAAATATGTTACAGACTGGACTGAAACGTAAATCAGTATCATGCAAAGGGATGTGCGACGCGGCTGCGCGGGAGTGTGTGGCGCGAGTGATTGCCGCGCATGCGTACTTACACACTATAGCCCTGCATATACTAGCCGATTTGAATATAGGTGAGTGTTCTACATCATTGTCGTCCGGACGTCTGTGTCTTTGTCTAATCTGCAAAATAAGTTCAAATAAAAACGTGTGCCGTCGGCGGACCCCCGTCAAGAACGAAGTTCCTTACGCCTTGTAAATGAGGTATATAAGGATAACTACATGTTTTTAACTATTATAAAATTGTAAAAAAGCCGTATCTGTACATTGAAGATAGGACTGGGACGTAACCCTAGACATACCTAAAAAAAATGTGTTGCATATTTGTCTGTTTGTGCACGTGCCACGCAAAAAGTCCTGAACGGATTTCGATGTGGTATTTACAGTTGGATAGCTTGGGGTCCATTTAAAATCTTAGCTACGTTTCATCTAATTCCAGTGGGATAAACCAGAGATACAGCTTGACCTCTGGTAGTACTAGCCACCTTACACTACGGAGGTCACTTATACTGGTCATTTCATTGCAGTCCACGTGGACGGAGCTGCGGGCAAAAGTCTAGTTACTTATTGAAATTGAAATCATTTATTCTGCAAATAGGTTACTAATAACACTTTTACAAGTCAATTGAGATTTTCTTTTAAAACTAGATGAGGTCGGTGTTTCCTATCTGACTACCTTTGAGAAGAAACACCGAAACAAACTCAAAGGTCAAGGTCTCTTTTAAAATCCAGACAATAAAAAATTAAACTATGTAAGAACCATCCAGGTTAGTCTGCAATGGCCTTTAGAGGAAAAAGCCATACAGATTTGAGTGGACCTGTCCTTATTGTGCACGCATGTGCCGAGTATCGTAGTAGCTCAACCCAGACTTAGGGGGCTCAACGACTCGACTTAAAATATTTGATTGCAGCGGAGACCCTAGAGCCTTCTTGTGTGAAGACCCTAAACGTTCACAAGTGGCGTCCGAGCTGCATGGAGATACGGACGCTATTGGACGACTGGGCTCGTCGCTGTCAGCAGTTCCTGCAGCATTTACTACTTGAGCTGAATTATACACCTTATTAGTAAGCAGTAGTTAATAACTTTTTATAGGTGGAGGTTTTTCATCACGGTAACGATTTCTCGGATAATTCTTTTTCCACGTGATGTGACAAGGAAGAAGTTAAGCACGTGTGGAAGACGCAACATTACAGGTCTATTCAATCTAGCAACCCCATATCCTGAATTTAGAAATAGCCCTCTTTAAAATAACACCGAAGATTAGAATAGATAAACTATTTGATCGGATATTGAAGATAAATATATGACGGGGTTTATCATCAAATGAAAGTCAAACGTCAAAGTCAAGGTCAAAACATTTATTTCAGTTAGATCATTTACGTTACTTTTGAATTATCAAGCAAAAGATGTCACTCAGTTTGTCCATTAATTGAAGCTAGTTGTCCGTTCCAAAACGTAGATTCCCATGGAGAAGAACGGACAAGAAACTCCATGGTTACTCTTTCAGAGTATTAACTTTGACACACTTTTATAATTTACAATGACAAGAGGTACGTGGAATGGCGAGCGTACGGTCTGTGCCACGGCTGCACTCAAACTGAAACTGAATCACAACTTTTTTTTTTTATAAGGGCCTCTCGCAGTTGGCTTCTAACAGCCGTCACTGCTTAACCGGTCATCTGGTGAGGACTTACAAATGCCTCCAGCCAGGCTTAAAACTAAATAAAACTACAAACTAAGCGACCACACGCTAAGGGCACCCCCTACTGGGGTACGGGCCTCGGCTTAGGGCGTCGCTGGGGGGAGGGCAACTAGAGGGAGGGACTACTAGCTGGATCGGTTCATAAAACTGAATCACAACACGGCCGGCCGCTTTATAAAGACGGCGGTCGCCCCACTACCCCCACTTTGCTACAACAAGCATGACTAGTTCTGGCGCTGACGTCACTCGCAAGCCCACGCGGTCTCATTAGTCCCCTCTTTGTTTTGGCGACTTATTTTATGAAGGAAACTCCAAATTAGTGTATATGATACAAATAATTCGATATACAAACAAATTCAACCAAATTCATTACACAATTTAAACAAAATCACAAAAAACACTCAAAATAATATGGTTGAGCCGTCATATATTTGATCGTGACTTAATTAATAGGTTCTAGATCGCATATTTTTTATCATCACTACATAGTATAAAACAAAGTCGCTTCCCTCTGTCTGTCCCTATGTATGCTTAGATCTTTAAAACGGATTCTGATGCGGTTTTTTAGGGTTCCGTAGTAAAACTAGAAACCCTTATAGTTTCGTCATGTCCGTCTGTCTGTCCGTCTGTCCGTCTGTCACACCCTCCTAAAATCTACAGTACCTACATAACCAATTTGAATGAAACTTCGTAGGTAGATGTCTTTTATAATCCGCCATAAAGGCTTGTAGTGAAATTATGAAAAATAAAATAATTAGGGCGGGCTCCCATACATGAAACTGAAGGATGAAAAAAAATATTTTTTGTACCCTGTCATGTGGGATATCATTGGGTAGGTCTTTGAAAATAACATTCAGGTTCCTAAATGACTTTTTTATTTAAGTGCATATTAAGTGAATTAGAAGCTCCGAAAGTCGTTAACAATGTGTCCCCCCCCCCTGTAATTTTCCAATCGCGCTATCGAAAAATCTGGAAAAAATCAAGCTTATGGAATTAAATAAATACTCTCTATTAAAATTGGTTTGAACAAGATACGTCAATAACTTTTTGAAATATTCATTTTATTCAGTTTTGATTTCGACAACCGCAAAAAAACTTATATTTGCGGTCGGAAGACTGAAATTCTTCTTGCTACGGAACCCTACACTGTGCGTAGTCCGACACGCTCTTGCCCGGTTTTTTTTAATATACATCACTATGTATATTAAAAAAAACCGGGCAAGAGCGTGTCGGACTACGACCGCGACTACTACGACAGCGACCCGCTCCGGCTTCGCATGGGTGCTATAAATAAACCTTCCTCTTGAATAGTGATTCAAGAGGAAGGTTTATTTATAGCACCATATAGTAAATAATTTATCATGACGTAAATAACACTAGATCGCATATTTTTTATCATCCTCACTATAGTGAAATACCACTAAAAGCTGTAAACGATAAACTGAAAATAAAAAATCTATAAAATGTGAGTATAAAATTATTTCCTTATAACACCTCAATACTCTTTCACTCTACAGCGGTCTCCCCCTAGAAGTCCAGCTGACCATCGGCTCCTGGCTGTGTTCCTGGGTGCTATCTCTCCCCAGCACCCCGGAGTGGTGCTGGAGTGTCCTCCGTCGCCTGCGAGTGCACGGCACCAGCTGGAACCTGCCTCCGGATGCGCCGGCGCCGGATACTGAGCCGACCGACCTGTTCAGCACTGCGTATGCGCTCATGTCCACGTCTTGGGGACATTGTATACCGATGGTGAGTTCAACCTTTATGAAGTTAACTAGCTTCCGCTCGTGGTTTGGCTCTGCTCCTGGGTGCTATCACTCCCCAGCACCCCGGAGTGGTGCTGGAGCGTCCTCCGCCGGCTGCGCGTGCACGGCACCAGCTGGAACCTGCCGCCGGATGCGCCGGCGCCGGATACTGAACCAACCACTTGTTCAGTACCGCGTATGCGCTCATGTCCATGTATACCCATGGTGAGTTCAACCTTTATGAAGTTAACTAGCTGTTCCCCGCGATTTCACCCTCGTTGCTCGGCTCCTGAGTGTCGTAGCGTGATGTTAAATAGCCTATGCTATTCCTCATCAATCTGGCTATCGTATCCAATATTTCATTTTATTATAATCTCTTCAAAATGGTTGAGCTAAATGACGCTGATTCATGCGTCATGTTCGTGAACGGGCGCCGTCTATTGGGACTGGTCACCTCTGACTGCTATGGCTAATATTTGGAGTTGTACTCACTATTATTCTAGACTTATAGATCGTACTCTCATATTTGTGTTATTTCCGACAAGAACAATGTAACCATTTACCATGATATTGTAATGATTTGATTTAAAAGAGTAACCATGGAGTTTCTTGCCCGTTCTTCTTCATAGGAATCTATGCTTTGGAACGGCATCTAGCTTCATCATTTTGACTAACTGACAGACTCCTTGACAATTCAAAGTACCTGTAATCGGTCTAATTGAAATAAATGCTTTGACTTTGACTTTATATTATTAGTATAGATAGGTAATATTGAAATAACTATTCGTTGTGTTATTAAATATTAAGACATTCCAAAAACAATTGACACAGGCGGGACTTGAACTCGCGACCTCTGCCGAACCGTGGCTAGAGCACTCTCACCAACTGAGCTACTGTGTCTTCGCCTGAATCAATTGAAATTTAGAATCCCTTCAATACGCCTCTTCCGAGCGTCAGCGACATCTATCGGACAATAGTTACAAACTCCAACTCAATATTTCCAATCTTTGCAGTTTGGAAGAACATCGATACGATATCACCTACTATACATTATAAATGTATATTTTTGCGAATTTTAAACATGTTAAAGCCATGTTATGCTTATCTTAATGTTCTACTATTCGTTGCTTGCCACAGATATGTTCGGAGGGCGTGTCGGCGCTATGCAAGCTGGCCGGCAGCCGGCCGCGCGACGCCGTGCAGTGCCTGGCCGGCGTCATGCTGGTCATGGCGCACTCGCCAGAGTCCGTCGCCTTCACGCCCAAGTGAGTGATACCAGGCCTATTAAAACGACTGCAAGAAACATTTCGGCGTTTTCTGGCTTATCTGGAATAAATAATGTAATTTGTAGATCAGGGTTTTTTTTGTGTATGAAATGAATAGTTCTGATCAAGCAACCGATTAGTAAATCTGCTTTCAAATCTCATGTCAGCTGTTATTGGTTTGCCAAAATAACATTGGACAATCAAATCACTTGACATGAGATTTGACAATAGATTAAATTAAACAAGCTTTCAAAAAGTAGGAGTAAGTTACCCCTGTTGTCGCTGACTTGTTTATTAGATACCGGACTGTTACACCGGGTAACAATTCGGTATCTAAAACAAGTCAACGTCACATAGGTATGTGTGACGGATACGGCGCTCTACAAAGCCAAAGCTAGCTGATTAATCTTAGCTTAGCTTCATCTTAGCTTAGCTCTCAATCTCGATGTAAGTATAATATTTACTGCCGGGTACTGTACATCTTACTCAGTATCTGCTGAAGATATTTTGCGTGTCATTTTAGAGAATCACGCGACATTTCTGTTCCATTTACAGTTTCTACATCTTGGTCGGTGTTTATCATTTTGGATGTTTTTCCTTCAATTTGCTCTTAGGTTCACGGAGCTGTTCACAACCCTCCTGAGCTCGGGCCCGTCGCTGATGCAGCGCGCCCTGGGTCGAGGCGGCGCGGCCGGCTCAGAGCTGCTGCTGCGACTGATACTGGCGCAGTTGTCTGGCGAGTGAGTACCACAACACTGCTGGACTCGGGAACATCAAGTTTTGTGACAAGTCTCATTAAAAACATTATAATTATAGTGTCATATCAATACGATCACATTCTAATCTTATAACGAAACAACGTGTGCGTGCACCAGACTCACACAATAAAGACCAACCGCCTTTGTGAGATTAATATCTATAACAAATCAGTAGCAGTGGCGTGCCTAGAAGGCAAGCCCGACGCATTTTTTTGGTTTAATAGGGTAGTTATGTCCACTTTTCATGAATTTAAGTGAGTTAATGTCGTTATTAAAGCAATACGTACACTAAAAATCATTTACATTCCTGAAAAAAACTACAAGTGCGAGCAGGACTCGCGCACTGAGGGTTTTAATTGTGAATCTGTAAACTATTAGAAAAAAAGATAACACCAAAAAAACCGATGAAATATCTACAAAATTGGCAAATTTATAAGCGTTTTAAAAAGGATTTGCTAGACACGGACGGCACTATCATGCAGTAACGTAACACCACCTACGAGTATGTCCGCTTCGCGCGACAAAGACGGAGCGATACTCCCTCCAAAAACTTTAAAAGCGTCTTTGTTTTCCATTTTGTGATATTTTTACCTTTTTTGTTGTTCCTATTCCTTCTTTGGAGTAAAATAATTTATTTGTACTTTTTTAATAGTAGTCCACTACCGTATTATATATGTATGCGAAAAAAATGTGTCGGGTTTGCCCTCAAGGCACGCCATTGTTCAGTAGTGGTGTGAAACCGCCTGTTTGTCCCTGTAATGTTGAGCGGTGCACAGTAGCGGCGCGGTGCCGGCGGCAGGCGTGCTGAGCGCGTGGCTGCACGCGGCGTGGCGGCCGCAGCTGCCGTAGCCTATGTGCAAAGTGGCTATGTGTGATTCTGATGTATAAGCTATCTTACTAATATTATAAATGAGAAAGTTTGTGAGGATGGATGTATGGATGGATGTTTGTTACACTTTTACGCAAAAACTACTGAACGGATTTTGATGAAACTTTACAGTAATATAGTTTAAACATCAGAATAACACATAGACTACGTTTTATCGTAAAAACGCGGGCGAAGCCGCAGGCAGAAGCTAATTTATAATATTAGTAGGATTAATAGGATGAGGGTGCAATGTGTAGAAGTTCTATTCAGACTGTATCTTGGTAACAACAGTAGTGGCGTGAAGCTGCCTGTTTGTCGCTTTAATGTTGAGTGGTGCACAGTAGCGGCGCGGTGCCGGCGGCAGGCGTGCTGAGCGCGTGGCTGCAGGCGGCGTGGCGGCCGCAGCTGCCGGCGGCCTGCGGCCTGGTGGACGCGGCCGCCTGCGCCACGCGCCTGTGGCCGCATCTCGACGCGTACGCCAACTCTTTGCTGCAGGTACGCACTCCGGCCCCTTTTGCAATGAAAATAAAAATATTTTTTGACTTTTTTCATTTGCAATAAAGTTGGGCAAGCATTCTTTATAATTGTTCCAAATTTTAAGTCGATAGCATTAGTAGTTGCTGAAATAAGCAGGTGTGACAGCCAGACAGACAGACGAAGTCGCACCATAAGGGTTCCTTTTTTTTCCATTTTGGTGCGGAACCCTAAAAAGACCACTTTTCTATAATAGTGCATTTATCTCTCAACCCTGTACAGGAAGAAAACGCAAAAGAGCACATAAACCACGCAGTGCGCAACGCATCGAGCGCTCCCCTGCTGTGCGAGTGCGTGCTGCGCGCGAGCCACGCGGCGCGCGAGGCCGCCCCGCGCCTGTGGCCGCGCCTGCTGGCCGCGCTGCACCAGCAGCGCGCTGCGGCACACAAGATACACGTCGACAATGCGCTGCAGGTACCAAAACGTTACATAATCCCACTGCTTGCTCTCCCCTTCTCTTCCCCTCCTTCCCCTCTTTCACTTTTCCCCCTCCTAACCTTCTCACTGTTCTCCCTTGTACTCCCCCTTCACCCCTTCTCCTTCACATCCTCCCCTTCTGCTCCCCCTCCTCCCCTTCCCTTCTGCTCCACCTCCTCCCCCTTCCCTTCACCTCCCCTCCTACACTTCTATTCCCCCCCTCTTCTCCTGCTCTTCCCTTCTCTTGTCCCTCCTCATCTTCTCCTCCCCCTCCTCCGCTTCTATCCGTCCTCCCCATTTCCTCACTCCACTCCTCTCCTTCTCCTCTCCTTGGCCGCGTGGCAAGCCCGCAGCTTGCCACGCGACTCGTGAGGCTAGCTAACATGTGTACCCTCGCCTGCTCAGCGCACTGCACCAACAGCGCCCTGTGGCACACAAGATACACGTCGATAATGTGCTGCAGGTACATCAGATGCCATTACATACCGTTACATAATCAACTTATAATTCCACTGTTCTCCCCGGGCTCCTCGTCTCCTCCTCCCTGCTCCCCGTCTCCCTCTTCGACTCTGTCCCCCTCCTTCTCCCGCTGATTTTTCGGTCTCTTTGGCGGAATGAAGAAGACGGAGGGCGCCAAGGCTGCATTGGTTCGTCTTTGGTTTGTGCGCTTTCTCTATTACGTATTGTCAACTGTCTATTGGGCTGAAAATGTGTATGCGCAATCTGTGCTCATAACTCACGCCGGGACTAGGTCAAGGCTATGAAGTATGAAGCCAGCCTGTGTTTGCAGAAAATAGGGGCCAACATAACATCAGAAGAGCTGGTGATATACCGCGCGGCGACCGCGGCGCTGGCGGCTCCCATGAACCATCCCGCGCACCTCACGCTGTGGAGACTGGTCATGCATCTGTATCTGCAGACACCGCCTGATTATGGGTACGTTTTATTTAAGACTAGCACTTTGCCCGTGACTTTGCCCGCGTGACCCACAGGAGCATTTTTCGGGATAAAAAAAGGTAGCCTATGTTACTCAAAGATAATCTTTCAACTGGTGAAAGAATTTTTAAAATCGGTCGAGTAGTTTTTGAGTTTATCCATTACAAACAAACACAAAAAATCAAATCCTTTCTCTTTATATTAATAATTGAGACTGTTTACCTTTCTGTGTAGGTTGTAAAAATTAAGTCTTGGATAGTGGATGACGTCAATGGCGAGTTTCATGAATGGCACAGCAAGTATTTTTATGGCCTACGACTGTTGTCCTGGGTCTGTGTGTGTGGCGCTTTGGATGCTTTAAGTTCCAAATGAGGCTGGCTGCCTCATTTACATATTTTATTGTGGTTAGAATAGCAGCCACTCTCTTTGCTGAACGATGAAAAGAAACATCGAAATGCATTTTCAAAAATATAAAGCTGATTCTAGATTTCTCCAAATCTCTTCAGTGTACCTAGTGTGAGTTTTTCTAACGTTTTTCTAACATAGAAACGGGTTTTGTCTACATAGAAATAGACAAAGTGACAGATTGTAGAAACATTTCTACGTTTTATGAATGAAACGGTAGAAATGTTTCTACAATCTGTCACTTTGTCTATTTCTATGTAGACAAAACCCGTTTCTATCGTGGTCATGCTAGGCCGGCTGGTCACGTGTTTCTCCCTATTATAGTCCACCTGAAAAATTCACCCTATAGAAATACAGGGTGATTTTTTATGTAACTGACCACACTTGTATTATCATCAGGTCAACGCCAGCTGTGGGGCCTCTATTTTTTAGCGGATTAATAAAATCTCGTACATTAGCTCAAATCAAACGACGACTTCTAGAAACTATTACATACCACCTCAAAGAAGTCGAAACACTCAGATCGGAACACAAATCTATAGATACTAGTGAAACACAATCGACTAAACGTGTTGAGAGAACTAGTCCGCCTAAAGCCGATGACAGTCTTCTGCCAGCTTTAACGATAATCGATTTGACTGGGGAATCGAGTGGGTCGAGCGATAACGAAGATAGTGCGGAGGATAGCCGAAGTGAAAAAGAATCGAGTCCGAATAGTGAGGCGATTGAAACGAAGAGGAATATATTTAATTTGATTGCTTATCATGCTGCTGCTGAGAAGTAAGTCCGTTTTTATAAATTACCAGGCTTTTGCCCGCGACTCCGTCCGCGTGGCCTACAATAATTTATAATTTGACCATTTTAAATTACCTTGTGTAGGGTGGCTAGTACTACAAAGAGGTCATAAGCTGTGTCTCTGGTTCATCCCACAGGAATTAGACGAATTATGGCTTCGATTTGAAGTTACCAAACTGTGAGAACCACATCAAAATCCGTTTAGTCGCGGGCACATCTAGTCCCACTAATATTATAAATGCGAAAGTTTGTGCTGGACGGATTTGGATGGAATTTGGCACAGAGGTAGCCTGGGACCTGGAAAAACACATAGGCTACTTTTCATTCATTTTCCGCAGACAAAGTCGCGGGCAGCAGCTAGTGTTACATATAATGTTATTGTTGTCAGGTTGCTCAACGAGTATTTGTGTTGGCTCGAGGAAGGTGAGAAGGTGCGAGCAGCACCTCACTATGCAGATATCGCTAGGTTTATACCGGAGCATGTAAGTCAACTAAAATTACTATAAAGTCTAGTTTCGTTATAAAAAGGGAAGATACATATTTGTAAGTTTTCTAAACAGTTGCCTAAATGACTTACGGTCGTTGACGTACGGTCAGGGATAGAAGTAGGTAGGTGAACAAAACACAAAATTAATAGGCAAATATTAGGAAAGGACACGGCGGACGCCCATAGAACGCTGGGCTTCAGATTGTGTATGTCGGTACAGATATGAAATTAGTTTGGTGTGATCGAGTATTTCAAGAGTATTTAAATTCATTTTTTATTTGTTTTTGTACGTAATTGGTTTAAAGAGAAATCTTCGTATTTGTGACAGTGAGGTTAAGTATGGTGTGAATGATCCAATGAAGTACAGCCCGACTAATGAGTTCTCAATTCAAAGGTTTTAGTTGCTGTCGACATGATATTCTGTGGAGGCACGCGCCAGCCAGCATTTTGAAAAAACCAATAAAACAAAAACGGGTGCAGTTTTGGTTTTATTGGTATTTTCAAAATGTCAACGGCATAATCATTTGATTTCTTATTTATTTCGATTTTTTATTACAATTCTTAATCTCTAAGATAAATTAGGCAAAGAACAATTAAAATATATTTTTATTTTTGGTTAAGCTTTTATTACTGTACCATATCAAGCCCGAAACTACCAACGTCCTTTGTTATTAAAACATTGGAGCTTATAATTAGCAAATTTTACATAATAGTATTTGACAGTACGAGGATACAGGTTGTACAATTTTAAAATTAACGTAACTTTTCATTACGAATTTTGTATAGTGTTTAGCGACTTTAGTCGCTGACTGTGCACCAGAAAAATGTTCTAACATTGCTGATATTTAGATATAAACTTTAGATTTTAGCTGTTAGTATACACATATTGCTACTTGTAAGTTTTCCAAACAATACGGTACCGGACTATTTTTTTTTATTGTGAATCTGTTAACTATTTGAAAAAAGATATTTAACACCAAAAAAACCGATGAAACATCTACAAAATTGGCAAAGTTATAAGCGTTTTAAAATGATTTGCTAGACATGGACGGCATGCATGATAAGTGACGTAACACCACCTATGTCCGCTTCGAGCCACTAAAACGGAGCGATACTCCCTCCAAAAACTTTAAAAGCGTCTATGTTTTCCATTTTATGATAATTTGTTTATTTTTTTACTTTTTTGTTATTCCTATTCCTTTTTTGGAATAAAATAATTTATTTGTACTTTTTAATAGTAGTCCACTACCGTATTATAAACTCTTTATCTTCCAGCCTATTTTTAGATGTCACAAAAACTACCAAATAACAACAGATTTAAATGTCACTTAAGCTGAGTTGCAGAAAAAGTCATTAAGTTTTAAAGGAGACTTTAACGATAGAAATTGTATGGTTAAAGTCTCCTTAAAAATGTAATTATCTTTCTGCAACTCTTTCTTAGGCTCTGGAAGCGGCGTGGAAACGCGCCGTGTCCCGGCCACTACCTTCCGCAGAGCTGGACAGCTTCCCGTCGCCGACAGTTCAACCGCCGCCTGGTAATTCCACGCCGGAGACGCACTTCCACGTCGCTGTTAACACCATACTTAAAATTAAAGACCGCTCAAAGAGGAGGTATGTTGACATCTCAGATCATAGAAACAAGGAGATGTGCCAAGGCGCTATCGAGCTTGATGCCTGATCTTGAGCAAATTGCTCATATTAAAAACGTACGCGCTGGCGACGAACCGAACACGATCGATGGTATAAATACAGTGTTTTAGTTTAGTGCTAGTGTTGAGTGACGATTAACAGTGTTAGATTGAGGGTGTGCGGAATGTTTAATGCGTGGGAGATCTTTTTATTCACAAGGAGTGCTTAATTATGCGCGTAATTGTGTCAAAAAATGTACTAAAAGTGGCATCAGTTGTTCCGGTACTAATTTACTATGATGGCATATCTCCTTGTTTCTATGATCTGAGGTTGACATGTTTTGACATATTTGTCGTATGTATAGTTGATATATCTTGAGCTCTCGGCGGAGTGGTTTGTGTACGCATCATATCATCTCAGGAGTAAGGTGCAAAATCGCTTAAAAGGGCTCTCGCATTCGGCACCTCTCTCGCTCGCACAAAACTATATATTTTAAGAAAGTTGAATGAAAAGATGCATTTTTGAAAAATGTAATCTTATACAGAACTACAAAATGATATTAATTATAATATTATAAACTCCAACTCCAATTTAATGATTAAAAACACATCGTAATCGTTGTTTAACCTTGTTTATTAGATATCACAGTAGAAATGTGTTTTAATTATTTACCTGTAAAATTAATATTATTTTGTAGTTCTGTATGAGATTACATTTTTCAAAAATGCATCTTTTCATTCAATATTCTTAAAAATGGTTCGGTGCGAGCGAGAGAGGAGACAAAATTAAAGTCATTTTATCAAGGACCAGTTATTAAATATTTCAGAGATTTAAAAACAACTGACATGGGTTGGTTTGAACCCGCGACCTCTGCCGTACCGTGGCGTCGCTCTAACCACTGAGCTACTGTGTCCAGCCGGCATCCGTTAATCTCTTTGAATATGCCTCTTATGAGCTCTCTTAAATATTCAATAAAAAAAGGCTATGGCATATAACATGGCTATGACACGTTTAAAATGTACAATAAATATACGAGTACATTTTATGATCTGAGATGATTATGATGATGATGGTGTAAACTAAAAACTTGCATACTATGTGTTGCTAGGCGAAGACGGACGTTGATCAAGTCACCTGTCGAAGACGTGGACTTCAGAGACGCGCGCACGCTCGTATCTCTGGTCGACAAACATTTGAGGGACATCGAGAGACTCGCACAGTGAGTCTGTTCTATTATTTCATTAATTACCAAGAATTCAGACAATATGACATTATTACAAATATCACTATGCCTTGCCATTGCTTTGAATTTTTAACGGCTTATGAGTGTGATCAAAAACTACGTTTTTTATTTATTTATGATATATTTGTCCTGTTACCCGATGCGTATTAATTGTTGTTTCACCTGTATGACCCCTTCATAGCGTAGTACGACACCTGAGGCCCTAGCCAAGTTGCTCTGTTAGCCTTCACGCCAAACGATAAGCACAAAATGTATGGCAATGACATTACCTGCGGAAAAGTCACATGACGTCACCAATGTCACTGCCATACATTTTGTCCGTAGCGTCAGTAGCGTTTGGCGTAAACGCTAACAGAAAAGCAACTTGGCTAGGGGGGCTGTAATGTGTGATAGCGATCTTTCTTTGAATGGTATTTAATTGCTCCGTCTAATACACGAAGCTTTAACTTTTTAGTGGAAAACATAGGCTGATTTCATCCGTCGTCTGTTTTATTCGGTTTGTTAAATAGAGAGTGGTGTACAGAGGTGTCCCGCGTGTCGTCACTAGACAGCAGACTGTGGGAGCTAGTTAGCGCACTGCGCGTACGTCGCGCGCTGCCGCCTGTGCGCAAACACTGCGCTAACAAGTGCAAGCCCATCACTATCTACATACCGGTACGTATCAGAGTATGACGTCACGGAACAGCTGACTTTGGCAGCTAGTTTGTATACACTGCGCAAACTCTGCGCATCTTAATAAGCTCATCACTATCAACGTAACAGTAGGTCATTTGTGATGTCATCAAACAGCAAATTGTGAGAGGCAGAGTGCGCAAATACTGCGCTAATTTTTGCTTTACGTTGCAAGAGTCGCTATTTACTTAGTAATCCTTCTGCGATATCGGTATTAAAAATTGTTTTATCATCTCAACTCGGAAATAAATTATTCATAGTTACGCACATTGCTATCGTAATCGTAAAAAAATACATTAAGTTACAAGGCAATAACGGTGGTCTACGTCATCTACATTAGTACATCTAGTATTATATTTATGACGTTGTTCAGGAACAAGAATGGTGTATATCAGTGGATGCTGAGCGCGGCATCAAAGAGAACCGGAACAGCGCACGCGCATCACTACGACGACTGGCGCGAGCGAGGCCGCATGCTGCGCGTACGGCGGCCGCGCTGCACACCATCGCAAGGTAGGCTTCATGGCTTCTATAGGTGGCCTTTAACAACCAAAAAAACCGGGCAAGAGCGTGTCCGGACCACGCTCAGTCTAGGGTTCCGTAGCAAGAAGTATTTCAGTCTTTCAACCGCAAATAAAAGTTTGTATTTCATAATATTTTTATGATATACAAACTTATTTTTGCGGCTGTCAAAACGCAAAACTGAAAATAGTGATAATTCAAAAAGTTATTGACGTATCTTGTTCAAACCAATTTTAATCGAGAGTATTTATTAGATGCCATAAGCTTGACTTTTTTCAGATTTTTTGATTACGCTGTTGGAAAATTACAGGGGGGGGGGACACATTGTTAACGAGTTTCGGAGCTCCTAGTTCACTCAATATGGACTTAATAAAAAAGTCATTCAGAAAACTCTAAGTTATTTTCAAAGACCTATCCAACGATACCCCACACGAAGGGGTGCGCGCAAATTTTTTTTATCCCTCAGTTTCATGTATGGGGGTCACCCCTAATTATTTTATTTTTCATAATTTCACTACAGGCCTTTATGGCGGTTCACAGAAGACATTTAACTGCGAAGTTTCATACAGATTGGTTATGAACTGTAGATTTGACGAGGGTGTGACAGACGGACGGGACGAAACTATAAGGGTTCCTAGTTTTACTACGGAACCCTAAAAAAGCAAAATAATGTTTTTAATTCATCTTTAAAATTATTGTCAGAGTCACTGTTGTAGGTAGGTATGTAAAGATGGCACTTGGCGTTATTTCACTAATACAGTTTATATACTTTATTACAATAGAAGTAGGATATGTTTTGCCAAATAACGCGAATATTTGGCATAAAGCTAACTTAATAATGCGTAGTAGTATTGGACAAGCGAAGTGATTTTTATAGTCACCTGATCACATCACTTCTTTGTAAACTTGTCCTCTGTACCCCTATCATCATTTTGACGTATAGTTTAGTTAACGTAAGCATATTTTGAATTTAAAATACAGCAGTTCTGGAACATTTTCATAAAATTGTATACAATTTGCACATTTAAAAAAATACAGAGTAATTAATAAAGTATTTAATTTATATAAATATTGTGTAACAAACGTGTATTTTCAATTCAAAATATGCTTACGTTAACGATACTACACGTCAAAAAAACTCATGATAGGGGTACTGATCTATACTAATACACCAAGTATTAGTATAGATCAGAGGACAAGTTTGTGAGTAACCAGGTTGGCAAATTCAATTAGATAATCAGTTATATAAGACTAACTAAATCATTAACACAGATCTATAAAGTAAATGTGGGTCGTTCCCGCTAATACCCCGTCCTCAGATCGTAGAAACAAGGAGATATGCCATCATAGCAAATTAGTACGGGAACAACTGATGCCACTTTTAGTATATTTTTCGACACAATTACAAGCGCTCCTTGTGAATAAAAAGATCTCCCATACAATAAAAATTCCGCACACCCTCAGTCTAACCCTGTTAATCATCACTCAATACTAGTACTAAACTAAAACACTGTATTTATATCATCGATCGTGTTCGGTTCGTCGCCAGCGTGTACGTTTTTATTACGACCAAAGTGGTCAAACTAAAGCATCAAGCTTAATAGCGCCTTAGCACATCTCCCTTGTTTCTATGATTTGAGACCCCGTCGTATTGGTACCCAGGCGCGCGCGCAGCAGTGAAGCGGGCGAGCGCGTAGTAGAGCGCGCGTGGCGTTGCGCAGGCGCAGCGCACTGCGCCGCCTGCGCGCCCGCCAGCTGCGTGCTCACCGCGCTCGTCACCGACCTGGCCGAGGTAACACCATACACCTACGTTTAACTAGTCAGTTCACTTGGTTATGGGAGATATGAGACCCCCTATGGCTTGTGTGAAATTATTCAATTCAAAATTTTGCCAATATCACGTGTAAAAAATACCAAATCGAGCAAGTCAACGTAGTACAGTGTAATACGGTAGTGGACTACTATTAAAAAAGTACAAATAAATTATTTTATTCCAAAGAAGGAATAGGAGGGAGTATCGCTCTAGTCTTTGTCGCGCGAAGCGGACATAGGTGGTGTTACGTCACTTATCATGCATGCCGTCCGTGTCTAGCAAATCATTTTAAAACGCTTATTATAACTTTGCCAATTTTGTAGATGTTTCATCGGTTTTTTTGGTGTTAATTATCTTTTTTCAAATAGTTTACAGATTTACAAAAAAAAAAAATAGTCCGGTACGTATTCAAAATAAATAAATATAAAAAAACCAGACAAGTGCGAGTTGGACTCGCGCACGAAGGGTTCCGTACCATTATCTACTTGGGTAGGAAACTTTAAAAATATCAAATAAGGCAACATAGGGTAACGGCCATCGGTCATTCCATTTAACTAGTCATTTCGCTATTAAAATTTCATCTTCAGTTTTCCTATTTCATAATTGTTTTTGACTTTACGGTAAGTTTTAATATTTTAGTGAATCGTCAACATTTTTTTAATCTCTTATGTATTTTATTTAATAATAATTTAGGGTAAGGTATTGACTTTTGCTATTCTTCATTTATACATGCAATATCCCATTCTCCATTGGTTACACAAGTTACCTTCCAGCGCTGGATATGCCACGACGGTCGTCTGTGCGCTGAGTTGTTATCAGCGTGGGGCAAGCGAGCCAGCAGCGCGCTGCAACAGACGCTGTGCGGCGCGCTGGTGGCGCCGCGACGGCTGCCCAACGCAGACTGGCCCAGGGTTTATACAGCGTTGCTGGATGCACAACTACCCTCGCACACCGTGTTCAGCTACTTGTCCAAGGTAAGTCACACGTACAGTGGTATCACACTATCAAATATATTATTATAATCATATATCTTTGACGATCATATCAAATATATTAGACGTCTAGATTCAAATACGATGTGACCCAAATGTTTTTAAATGTCTATATTCACACCCCCTCAGTGGGTATAAATATTTCTGATAAATATTTTTAACCATGTAACAACAGATTTGTTTTGTACCTACCTACACATTTTTATCACAGTTTTATCTTCAGACTATTTGGGTTGCTAATCCTGGTCTTCAGGGATTTGACAAAGCCAGTTAAATAAATGACGGAATAATCACAGAACACCTATAGACTCCACTTACATAGGATAGGGCAGAGAAATGTTGTGTAAAACGATTTTTTAAATAATAGATATCTCCTAATAAGTATTTGGCTTTCAGTTCGAAATGATTCGCTGGTCAGAATCCGCAGACCCGACCCAGCGTCGGGACATGTTAGAAGCCCTAATCCGCGGCGTCCAGCGCTGGGGGCCTACGCCCGCTGTCGAACACAGCATGCTGGTCGAGCTACTAGGAGTGCATAGCGCCGCACTGGTGGATACCAGGGAGTTGTGCGCACACATAGTGCGGTGTGTCACCGCGTCCGTCAACAATACACTGCCGCCTGAACACTGGACGCACGTCGCGAGGGCCGTGGACGCTAAGGCGGCTGCAGTGCCTTTTGATCAGGTTTGAAGTACTAGGAGTACACGCTGAAGACGTCTGCCAGTTTAGTCTATATTTATATAAAAATGAATGTTTGTATGTTTGTCCTCAATACGTTCCTATGCCATTGATCAACTTGACTTGCAACTTCGTACAGTTGTTGTGGGGACGCCAAGGAAGGTTTCCGAAAAAAAAAACCGGACATTGCAACGCACGCCGGGCATAGCTAGTGGTAAATGAAAGTGACATTCCAGACAGTATGTTGAGCAGTAGCTAATAATATTAGCCGTAGTCGAGCTAAAATGTTTCCAGCGCAGCTGTTCCTCTTTATATTGTGCGCTTATTTCGCTAACTTAAAATATTTTGTGTAATATTCATTTAATAGGTCTTAATCGGCGGTTTCTACTTAATAGCAATTAAAAGAGAAATAGAAATACACGTGATAAAATGCGGACATCTCGAAGCATGTGTTATCCCCAGCTAGGCCACGTGCTGCGCGAGCTGGGCGTGCTGTGGTGGGGGGCGCGCACGGGGCTGCAGGGAGCCCGCAGCGCTGCGCACGCGCAGTATGCGGCGCACGCGGCGCGCCTGCTGCACGCGCTGCAACGAGCCTTCGTCGCTGCGGCCGCAAGGCTCAGCTATGAGCCCGAGAGAGGTCAGTTTTAGAATATCCTGCACCTGATGTATGGACCTACTAACTGAAGCCTGCCTTTATTTTTTTAAGTAGAAGTCCATTATCCATTGTAAAAGCACCTCTTTTTATATATTTTCTTTTCCTATTATTGTTGATGATGAATAGAATAACTTGATCCTTTATGTAAAACGACATGTTGGTCAGTTCATACTACAATTTAAAGTTCGCATTCAAAGTATTTTGACTTATCATTTCGTAAACAAATGTCTTCATAGATCACTACATACAGCTAGCCTCAGATCATAGAAACAAGGAAGATGTGCCAAGGCGCTATTGAGCTTGACGCTTTGACCATAGTCAATAAATGATAAATGATATTTATTTTGTAAATAGGTTAAAAAACACTTTTACACGTCAAAACATTTTTTAAGCTAGATGAGTTCGGTGTTTCCTATATGACTACCTTTGAGAAGAAACACCGAAACAAACTCAAAGGTTGATGTCTCTTTTAAAGTCCAGACAATTAAGATAAATTGTGTAAGAACCATGCAGGTTAGTCTGAAATGGCCTTTAGAGGAAAGAGCCATACAGATTTGAGTGGACCTGACCTGACTGTGCACGCATGTGCCGGGTATCGTGGTAGCTCAACCCAGACTTAGGGAGCTCAACGACCCGACGAACATTACCATCAGAGAGGACATTTGGGTAGGCCCCCTAAAGTACTCAAACTGTCAGACTGAACTTGAGATCTATAACAGTAACATAATAACCCACATAGTACTCACATTTACAATAATTATAATCAATATATTACATCATTATTATCACATTCAATGTCATTTTGTATATAAATTGTTTCAAAAGGAAACATTCAATGTCAAAGTGTATATAGAAAAAAATTATAAAATCAAATAAAAGTGTGTCATGTCAATGTGATCATGTTGCCAATGTACTGAACGCGATCGATGATATATGCAGTGTTTGAGTTTAGTGTACATGAGATAAGTAATAGTGTTAGGTTAAAGGTGTGTGGCATTTTTAATGTGTGGGAGATCCCTATATTTACAAGAGCGTTTGTAGTTGTGACGCACGCTGCTTTAAAAGTGCGGTTAAGCGACAGCGGTTCCCGTACTAATTTGCTATGAAAAGATATCTCCTTGTTTCTATAATCTGAGATACTACCTAACTGAAAATAACATATTATGCCACTCGTCCCGCTTATTCACAGTACGCTGATAATTTTGCAGATTTTGGGGAATGGAGGAACGAGGTGGAATGTTCCTCCATTGAAAAGAGAGGGAGGAGAAAAGGGTTCCTCCTACCAGACCGGGTGTTATGGTCTGGCGGGCCACTGCCCCCGACAGCTGTTGATGTCGGGTTATGCAAATCGCTGTGAAAACTCTGCTTGCGCGATGTAGGATTCAGCCAATAGTCGTCATGTAGTGACATTCACTGTTAGCTGTCTAGTTGTGTTGGTAGTCTTCGCTGTTGTCGGCAGATGTCGCTACACAGATCATACTCGTTTTAATGTTGCTAGTGTATTGTTTGTTGACAGTTGCGTGGTACGCATGGGCCTCGCTACAGGAGTCGTGGGGTGCGTGGATCTCCCCGCACCCCGCCGCTCCCCCACTCCTCCCCTCCACCGCCGAGCGCGAGCAGTACACGCCCATGTTGAGGCACTTCGTCGACAGTGTTCATCAGATCATGCTCGACTGTCCTGGTGAGTGGTATACATAGATGTTCTTCCAAAGGCCGATTTACATCAAACGAGCGAATGCTCATTCTATCCCCACTCTATCAAACTCTTTTAGTGTAAACCACGGGGTCTCATCAGGAATAAAGTAACATTTGTTAAATTAACTCATAATAGATGGCGTTATATGTATCGATTTGTTATTGAAGTTTGTGTAAAATTGAGAACATGAAAAAATACATCATGAAAAATATTTGTTCAAATTTTGAAAAATGCTTTAAGCACGGAAAAATGTATAGCCCGAAGATAGCCCGCGCTAAATCGGTCACATTTCTTTGTATGAGATGAGGCATCTGTACGTATAGTATTATATTATCTGTGGTGTAAACAGACTTTTATTCTAGTTCTTGGTTCTCATTTTTGCTCGTTGATATGTTGATATAAACGCTGAAAACGAGCTTTCGTTTACATTAAAAGATCGAGAAAGAATGCTCTTGTTCCACTATAGCTCTTTGTTCGTTTGGTTTAAATCGACCTCAATAAAAAAACCCTAAGTTTTTTAAAGCTTTTTAAGTTTAATTTGTGGGCAGATTTCAGGACTAGTGGCTATTTTTATTTTAGTCAACTAATCACAACAGTTTGGATGAGATATAACAGCAGATGAACAGAGTCATAGTCAACGACCAATCGAACAAGGGTTCTCGCTCGAAAGTGAGGACGTTATCGCACGCGATTGGTTCTTTCGTTTCGAGTATAAGCTGCACTCGCTTGTTTAAAATTCTCGAACGCGATGGTGAAGGCACTCGAATATTTTTTTTCAACTCGCACTAAGCTTTCAAAGACTGCACTGATGCACTGCAGTCTTGAGAATTGAATTTAATTCTCTCCTATAAAAAGGTATTGGGCAAAGTGACTACTGGATTAGTGACTGTTTCCCAGCTTACACATACTGTGAATGTGTAAAATCGCTGATAAAATATAGTTGTTGCTGTTAGAGTTCTCGTCAATCATTATAATTTAAACCTTATGTCAATGTCTATAAGAGTCACACGACGCTCGTTATTCGCAACAGCTATAGCTGGTAACCTATTCTAATATTGTTCAGGTTCGGAAATCCACCTCCTCCAGCAGCTATTCGAATGGGCCGTGCAGACGTACGTGAACGTGCAGGGTTCGTCGACCGCCGCTGTGACGGGCGCCAGTTCACAAGAGAGTCGCGTGCAAGCGTCCGCGTTGCTCGCAGAACTGGCCAAGTTACCGTGGAGCGAGCACCAGTGGTTCTACGGGAAGTGTCTGCAGCAGGCTTTGCAGGTTAGCTGATCATGTATTTGGGTCTTAAATCATAGGATTTTTAACACTTTTTCGCATGCAAAATGAGATACAATAGAAGTCAGTAGCCTATTCAGAGGGGGGAGGGGCGGGAGTCGCGTGCAAGCGTCCGCGCTGCTCGCAGAACTGGCCAAGTTGCCGTGGAGCGAGCACCAGTGGTTCTACGGGAAGTGTCTGCAGCAGGCATTACAGGTTAGCTGGTATTTGAGTCTTAAATCATAGGATTTTTAACACTTTTTCGCATGCACAATGAGGCACAATAGAAGTCAGTGGCCGATACAGGCAGGGGGGAGCTGGAGGTCTGGCCAATGAAATCGTGCGGTGTGGCGTCAGGTGTTGTGATGATGATTAGACAAAACTGAGCCACCAAGGCGCAAATATCTTTGCGCCACCAAGGCGCAAATATCTTTCCTCACCTACCGCCTGACGCAGGTCCTCACCGGACACGGAAGTTTCGGGAGGTACCTGCACATCATCGGACGGGAGGAAACGCCCGGGTGTCATCACTGCGTTGATCGCCCTGAGGACACGGTGGAGCACACGGTGGGGGCCTGCCCTGCATGGGCGGAGCACCGCCGTGTCCTCGTAGAGGCGATCGGCAGCGGCGGCGACCTCTCGCGCCCGGCCCTGGTTCAAGCCATGGTCCGGGGCGAGGGGGAGTGGGAGGCAGTCGCCTCCTTCTGCGAAGCAGTCATGCTAGTGAAGGAGGCGGCGGGACGGGAGAGGGAGAGATTCTCCCGTCCAAGCCGCCGCGGTAGACGCTCCGGGCGTCGGGAGCCGCGTGACGACTCCCGGCCACCGTAGGCGCGGGCCTGCGGGCGGTGAGTAATGGGTAGCTCACCGTCCGATCAGGACCAGGCCCGTGCCGAACGGCGCGTACGTGTTCCACGCGCGCCTCAAAGAGATGTCAGCATCAGAGAGGGGGCCCTCTAGGGCCCAAGCCTGCCGGGAAAGCGGGATTGTCCGGAAGGGATACCGCTGACCCGGACAAAAGGGCTAACGAAGGAACATGGGTGGGTTTTAGTCAGTAAGAGTCTGACACTCCCTTCCGCTCCGCCCAGAGCGGGAGGGGTCATTTGATGATTTCCCATACCCAAAAAAAAAAAAAAAAAGGCGCAAATATCTTTTGAATTGTTTCAGTTAGAATTTTAGCTCATCTTGATAGATCGTGAAAGTTCATAATTTTAGTATACTGTGCTGGATCCCTGCTAGAACCAAACATTTCCTTTGTTTCCATACCGTTGCTAAAATGATTCTTATAGAGCATAGAAAAGAGTTTCATTTTGAACAGTTCTCTGATAGCTATGGTTTCTTTTTCGTTAGATGTCGACGAGCACCGACAGGGAGCTAACTTCGTGGTGTTGTGCGACATGGCGGGAGACGCTCGCTGTGACGCTGCTGCGGGACTGTGACGCGTCACAGCTGGCGCCGCGACTAGCCTCACTACTGTACCTGTTCACTGGCACACACCTGCCGCACGCGCAGCAGGTAGGTAGCTTAGCCCCCGAAACTTCCTAGTAGCCATAAATGCCATACGTATGGCCACAGGAATTTTAATATAGCAACTTCCAATAAATTGTTTACAAAAGGTCTAAATTATAATTTTGTAAAGAACTTTAGAAGTATGAAAACTCCGACATAATTTAACAATAGGTACAGTTTATTTATTTAAAAGTTCAAACAACTTTATTTTGCATTGATACATCAAGTAGGTAGTATTTTTTTTATAAAAACCCTTTTCCTAAAAGACTATTAACATTTTTGCGCTCATTTTGAGTAAGAATCACTGTCTGTCTCAGGTACAAAATCCAGACTTACGGATCGTTTGAAGGCGCGGTCGCAGCCAACGATTTTGGGAGGGGTCATACCGCAGCTGAAGACTTTTGGGGGGGTCATACCGTGAATTAACATGTTTGACGCATTTTTGTACGATTTAGGTCGAGGGGGTCATGACCCCCACGACCCCTCGGACCGCGTCTGATCGTTTGTTCATGTATTTCCCCGTCATACAGATTTTAGACGAAGCCTGCAAGTTGCCGTGGTGTCGTCTCCCGGAGCCGGCGCTGGATGAAGCTCTGGACCGGTTCTTCATGCTGCACCACAACCCTGCTCGACCTTACCACGACCTGCCGCAGTTCAGGTAATACACATTTATTTTTTATTTTTATTATTAAATAATTATGTATAAAGAATTTTTCAAAAACAACTGACACAAACGGGGTTTGGACCCGCGACCTCTGCTTCACCGGAGCATCGCTCTAACCAACTGAGCTGCAGTGTCATGCCTGAATCAGTTAAAACTGGAAGAAACCTCTTTTTACGCCTTTTATGAGCGTTGCGAACATTTATTTTTTCTGAGTAAACTTGTGTCTTCACTTCCTACTACCTGTTGCGCGAATTTACCCTTTACAGGAGGGTAAAGTGCGCAGCTATCAGTTTTCTCGTCAAATAGTCACATTGCACCGGTTGATACAAATTCGATGCAAAAAAATCAAAAGTCCATTTAAAAATGTCAACAGTGGTAGCTATTATGTAAACGAAATCGTGTTTGCGTTATGAAATAAAAACTCGAATATCTGGGCTCCGATATAACTTGGCGAAGATAGCTGTGTACTTACGGCTTGCCGTTTGGCCACGGGACATTCGCTACAGCAAAAATTCGCGCGGTGCAAACGGCGCAGCGCATTGCGACTAAAACAAATGTATGTAAAAGTACTGGGCGTGCCACGCGTTAACGTCGAAACTTGCCGAGCGGATCGCACGAGCATCGGGCGGTGTGGCGGGCGACTCAAACAAATGTATGAAACAGCACGGCGCATGCCACGGCGTCGAGCGGCAGACGCGGCGAATAGTGTAACAACCAAAATTGCCCGTGGCGTACAAACTGTGCCGCGTGGATTGCCGTCCCACCCGCCGCACCGCCGTTCGCAACGCCCGTTCCCGTGGCCTTAGCGTTAAAGTAGCTTACGGGGCGAACATTTTTTTTGCCTTTTTAAAAAACGGCTACGATTTGAACAAAATTAGCAACTCTCCCTTGTTGAACAGGCTAATCCTCCTAGCGTGCGAGCTGTGCGTCCCCGACACGGGCGCTGTACGCTCGGGCGGCACGTCGCGTGAGAAGCGTGCGCGCGGCGTGTCGCAGTGGGTGCGCGGCGCGTGCGCCCCCACGCTCGCCACGCACGTGCCCGCGCACGCCGTGCACGTGCTGCGGACTGTCACCGAGCTAGGTATGTTGTGTGTGTCTGACACTGGCACAGCACGTGAGGGAGCACATCTAGCTTATGTTTTTCACCTGGTGAGCCTTTGCCTAGGAAAAAAAAAATAGGAACGATTAACATACATACGTCATGGTTATTTATTTTTTTATTTGTAGCGCCTCATTTGGAAGAATCTGGGGGTGAAATAGAAGAGTTGCTCAGTCGTGCTGTCGTTATAATGTGCATGGAGCCGGCGGCAACTGCTGCTTTACCGGTAAGCAAATTACACTAATATCACTCATTCATAAAATGCCGATTTCCTGTGACAGCAGTGATAGCCTAGTGGTTTAACCATATGCCTCCCACGGCGAATGGTTCGAGTTCGATCCCGAGGCACGCACCGCTGACTTTTCAAAGTCATGTGCGTATTAGAAACTAATGGGAAATTATAAGTCTAGCCACAAAATTATTTATTGGACACGTGATTAAACTTCTAATTTTATAACTAAGCAACGGAAAAATGACATAGCCTCTAATAAACTAATTCGTCTTTTTTACAACGCCCACTAAATATTCTATAGAAAGCGTCAAGTAAAGATCATCAATTATTGTGACTTGTCCTTCTTATTTATGCATTGCCACCTAATTTACTAACTCGGCCACGGATTTTACACCTCGTCACCATTTTACGTTTTACAGCGTCCTCAAAAAAATATAATTCAAGCTTCCACAGAAAGCATCATTTATTATAACTTAACATGTAAAATAATACATCATATTCTTTTATCGTGAAAATAGCCACTGTATGATTTGGCGCGAGTACGCGAGACGACAGCGACCGGCCATTTGCACCAATCAGAGAGCGCCATTCGACTCATGTGACGACGAGTTGAGTTGTTCACGTGTAATTGTTTAGGAAGTGACTCCGCGACCGCCGCCGTGACCTGAATTTGCAGCCGCCGCCGGTTGCTAAATTGGCAGCCGGCGCTGACATTAGAAAAAAGCGGGAAATGGGGTTGGCAATTTGGCATAATTAAAAAAACATTTCATGTTTCATTTGAGTAACACACCTAACTAGGGTCCAAGAGCGAGCGAAGCGAGCTCGGGAATTTGGACACCCCGACACGGATAATTTAGGTTCGAAGGGGTTGACGGGGGCTTCAGTGAGCGAGCAAAGCGAGCGAACGAAGCCCCCGTCAACCCCTTCGTGTTAGGTTACTTTTAACCTTGCAGACAGAAATAGGAGCCCCGCGTAGCGGGGCTCCGTCGACCACCTCCGTCCTCTTGTAAGTCAAAAAATAAAGTCTTATTTCGTCTCTCCTCAATAGCTTCTGATAATATTTGTGGCCAATATACCGACTATTTGATTACATTTTTAGCAAAATTTTGACGATCTAATAATATGGGATGAGTTATATTTTAAACGTACTGAGTTAAAAATTTTGAAGCTAAATAAATATATTTTTTGATGTCATTTAATAGTATTTTAGAAGTTTACTGTTAGAATGCATGCTACAAATTTAGATGCTAAAAAATAATCACTATGCTGAGTTATATTTAGAGTGGCTTACATAGAAGATAACTAGTGGCTAAGATAGTATTATTTAGATGCTCGTTAATTGTGGCTGACTTAGTAATTTAGAAGGCAACATACATTTTTAGGGGCGAATAATGATATTAAAAAGAAGCCTGTTTAAATAGCACCCGAAACTAATTATCACTTGCGTTAACGGTGAAGGAAAACATCGTGAGGAAACCGGCATGTCCTAGAACCAAAAATTCGAAGACATGTGACGTCCACCAACCCGCACTGGGCCCGCGTGGTGAAAATTTCAAATTAAATGCCAAAAAAGTCAAAACTGCTATTTATACTATGCCTAATTATAAATGACTGTTTTTAGAATGTATGTCTGTCTGTCTGTCTGAAAGTTTGTCTCGAATAGGCTCCGAAACGGCTTAACGGATTTCAATGTCAATTCTAGATTAAAACAGGAATTTTAACTAAAATTTTCTTGTATGTTCCATTTCGATATTTTGCAGAGTTCAGAAGATAATATACTCAGAGGCACAATTAACCGGCCACCTATGTTTAGTGTCACCACGTTTGCTTTCGAAATCGTAAAAATGCTTCGGGAACACAAATCAGAAAAGCAGTGAGAGTACCTAATAAGTGTTTAATTTATTGCTATAGTAGCTACTTATGAAGTAACATTTATCATGATATGCTTTATTTAACTTAAACAAACGTGGTGACACTAAACATAGTGGCCGGTTAATTGTGCCTCTGAGTATAATATGAATATTTGTAAAGTCTATTACGCCATCTAGAGGTCCAACATGCCGCGCCAAAACTCGCGCACAAATGAATTCGCGGGTACAGCTAGTATAAAATAAACTTTTTTTGTTTTTGTAAAGCCTCGTTGTACTTGCAATTACTATTTTTTTTCGAAATTCTAAAGTAAATCTTTGGCTCAGTAAGTGTCCACTTTAATCACGGTATCAGTGTCGTTCCTCAGCCATACAATAGCATTAGTTGCTTTGTAAATGGCTCTATTTCATCTCTCCTATCAGGTATGGGTGACGTGGGTGACCAACAGTCCCCCGCGGTTAGTTCGTGCATGCGTGTCGGCGGCGGCGGCGCTCACCGCCTTCGAATACTTCGCTACACTCGCAGACGCAGCTGTGAGGGCACTCCTGCTATGCAATGGTAAGGTTCAAACACTTAAAAACAGTAAAAACAACAGTTTCTAAGATCGCTGCTAAGTGAATTTAAAATCCGCCTGCTTGTAGATAGTAAAAATAATAAATAATATCAGCCCTGTTTATAAACTGTCCCATTGCACGGGCTTTCTCTCATAATAAGAGGGGATAGGCTATAGTCTACCACGCTGGCCAGGTGCGAGTTGGCAGAATTCACACACCTTCAAGAACTTTATGGAGAACTCTCAGGTATGCAGGAGGAAAGCCCTGTCGCTCCTCTTCATCTCTTCTCCTTCGGACTCCTCGTCATACCTCTGCCCGTTACGATGGATCTTTCACTATTCGTGCAGTTCGCCTTTGGAATTCACTGCCACACTCCATACGTGATAGCCCCTCTTTAGATGTTTTCAAGAGAAGAATTAAAGAACATTTCCTATTACCATGATCTATAAATGTATGTATTATTTTATTTTATATAGATATATATGTTTATGTATTATGTTTATGTACGGTGCAATTTGCACATATTTGTTTAGTTTATATAAGTAAGTATGTATGTTTATAATTAGTATATTATAGCCTATTGTGCACTTATCTCTATTCTCATGCTCTCAAATCTCTCTATCACTCTAAGGTTTGCTGTAAGAAAACTCAATGTTGAGTTAAGCTCGCCTCTGTACATAAAATCTCCATATAAAAGTTGTATTTAATATTTGTGTGTACAATAAAGAATATGAATATGAATATGCAGGTTTCCTCACGATGTTTTCCTCTCACGAGGGGGTCTTACCGATAAGGTCGACGTGCTATACCGTGAATTACCGTATTTCACACATTTTTGTAAGATATCGGGGGGGGGGGGGGGGTCATGACCCCTGCGACTCCCCCTTCGGACCGCCACTGGATGACGTTTAGTTAAACTTGCATTCCTCTCATTTCCTCTTCACTCGCAGAATCTCCGGGCTGGCGTGAGATAACTCGGCGCTGGTCGGCGTGTCCGTGGCGGGAAGCGCACACACTGGCCCAGCGTGGCCGTGTGCATGCGGCGTACGCATGCGCACTCACGCACGCGCATGCGCCTAGCGCCACGCGCTCCACGCTATCCGCGTTACTGACCGCTGATATACATTTGTAAGTAGACTTCTGTTTTATATCATACTGGTTTAGAAAAGATGGTGGACGTGTGAGCTGTTGATTCAGCAGTCGTGCCAATAGTTGTTACAGATACTTACGACCAATGGTCGGATATTCAAGAGGCTCGACCACAATGGAACTGATTTGAGGAGGAAGTCGTCGCTGCGCCTAATAAAATCGCTGTTTTTTTTCGATTATTAGTTCTTGATGCAATTTTAAAGCTAAATTTTAAAGCCACAAAGATTCAAATAAATACCGAAAGATTATTATTATTATTAGAAGCTAACGTTGAAGCACTGATCATTGCTAGCTTGAACGCGGAACCTGCCAGCTGTGGGGAGTAGGTACCTTACAACCTTTGGGCTCGTTTTTATCTTATTAGGTACTAGCTGACCCGCCCGGGCTTCGCACGGGTAAAGTTTAATACACCTACCCTACACCTACCCTTCATCTACCCTACGCCTACCCTACACCCTAAATCTCAAAAATAAGTTTCAAGCTTCTAGCTTTAAAAATGACGTAATTTCCATACAAACTTTCATGCCCTATTTCAACCCTTTACAGCCCTTTTTTCGCATTAAAAAGTAGCCTATGTCCTTTCTCAGGCTCCAGACTATCTCTGTACCACATTTCATTTGATTCGGTTCAGTAGTTTAGGCGTGATTGCGTAACACACAGACAGACAGACAGAGTTACTTTCACATTTATAATATTATTAGTAAGGATTTTCTTTATTGTATTGCCGTAAAAATTGTGTGTATTTTGAGTTTTTTTTTTTCAAAATTCAAATCAAATCTGTATTCTTTTATAATAGTGTGGACAACGAACCAATCATAGCTGTGTGGATATGCTATGCCTGTCGCATAGCGCTCACACATACCGAGCAGTCGGACTCGGCGCGCGAGTGCGGCGCGGCTGCGCGTGCGCTGCTCGCGCGCTGGACCGAGCAGCCGCGCCGCTCCATACTGCGGGTAGTTACTATGCACGCTGACACCGACAAGCCTACCGCTCTGTGAGTATATTTTGTTATATTATGTACTAGTAATTGGTATGAAGATAACTGTATGTCAATGAATAGAGGAGTTATGTATGAGCTATTTAGTTAAATAACAAATCCCATTCGCGACATACGATTTTTGAGAATCTCTTAAATATTTAATAACTTGGTTAAATAACGTTTAGACTTCGTTTATATTAGTAGATATGGGGTTTAATTGCAATGTCATTATTTCATACTAGCTTTTGCCCGCGACTTCGTCTGCGGAAAATGGATGAAAAGTAGCCTGTGTTTTTCCAGGTCCTAGGCTACCTCTATGCCAAATTTCATTCAAATCCATCCAGCCGTTTCAGCGTGAAGAAGTAACAAACATACACACACACACGCACAAACTTTCGCATTTATAATATTAGTGGGATAGTGGGATTAATAATAAAATTGGTTTCTTTATAATTTATTCCTGTTCCATCTTATTATTAAGTAACAATGTATTTATAAATTGCGACGTGTCCGTGTGGTATCGCTAAAACTTCAATTTCTTTTTCCTTTTTTATCATTTTGGCATATTTAGGTATTTCTGGATAAGTGCCGTTTAACTTATTTATCAGATCATTTCATACAAATTCTCTATTCTATTTGGGAATTTAACGTCAGTATTTAATTCCAACATTTTTTTCTTGCACCAATGTTATAACACATACAATAAAATGAGACCGTTTAATTGAACACTGTGCTCGCCCTTGCAGACACCGCCTCCTCTGCCGCTACGCTCAATGTATCCTCTCTCCTGACGACAACACACGTCGCGCGTACGAGTGCGCGTGCAGTGCAACGCTGGGCGCCAACAATGACGTCACCAGCTGGGCCAGGAGCCCACAGCTGAACAAACTGGTGCGCCTGGCGGGCAGGCTGTGGCCTAAGTATGAGAAATACTTCCAGTGCGAAATGGAAATGGCGCCTGAGGAGAATGTTGTGAGTGTTTGATACATGTAAATATAGCTGTTATGATGTAGGTTACAGATCAACCAATTTCTCTAGGCCGCTCTGAAGTTAGCCGTTTGCGCTAAAAATCGATAATAGATGCCGAAGTGCAAACTTAGAAGCTGTGTCTGACTGCTATACCAAAAGCGTGTCTTAATTTGTTTTGAACATACAAACCGTGTTTAGACTCCCTCTTATTTGCGTAGCGCTTAAAATTCCTGTGGAAAATAGTATGCGATGGAATTCTTTGAACCATTTATTATCGGGAACCGGATCACACAAAGGAAGAACCGCCATAAATTACTTGGGCTTCCTGACCGACACTATAGCTAATACAAACGGACGGCACTTAAATTCTCGTCGCGAAATTTAATGCTGATACTTACTTGCTAAAACAAAATAAACCTTATTTCAATAGAAATAGAGTATATTTTACATTAGCGAAATAACGCGAATATTTGGTCAAAAACGCCAAGTGAAGTGCCATCTTAAGACATAATTGAAGTAGGAAAAGAAATACATAATAAAAAAAAACAGACAAAGAAGATTCCTGATAATTATAGAAGCGGTGGATAGAAGTAAATTAGTATTATTTTGCTGTTAAGGGTCTTGCCAAATTATTTAGAATAAACTATTTTTATAACAAGATTGATTTGATTTATTATTATTAAGGCCTCCCGCACATTGGGCATGCGCGTTCCTCCGGCGTGTGAATGACGCGAACGTTCACGCACGCGGCGTTCGTGTCGTTCACACGCTGGAGGAACGCGCACGCCCAATGTGGGGGAGGCGTAAGTGTAGTTATGACCCATTGCGAGTGTTTGACTGACAACTACTTATTTTTTTTTCTTAGATTTTTATTTTACTAGGAATATAGACTAGAATAATCGCAAAGATATTAATTTAGAATAGTTGTGATAGTAACCATTCCTGATATAACATAGATAATTTGAATTAGAAGAAACGCAGGTCCCATTGCGCGTACTCGTATAAACTAATTATTATGGTAATAATTATAATTTCTTTTTAGTAATTATAATATGAATGTAAAACTTTTTTATATCTATGTGGTGTATTGTATTGTCTTGTCTTAACTAGTCAACAATGATGACAAAATTACTGTGAACCACCAAAAATACGTAATACATTAGTTATTTTTATAAAATCTACTATATAAAAATAAGTCGGGTTTTCCTTCCTGACGATATAACTCCAGAACGGACGAACCGATTTCCACGGTTTTGCATTCGTTGGAAAGGTCTCGGGCTCCGTGAGGTTTATAGCAAAGAAAATTCAGGAAAATTTAAAGAGAAAAGCGGGAAAATCTTTTTTCACATACAGCGCCATCTCTGATACATAGCATGTACTACGGTGGCGAAACGGAGTTCGCCGGGTTTGCTAGTTTTATATAAAATTCGTGATATTGGAATGGAATTGACGTTAATAGGGCAAAAAGTTAAGGTATAGGTGCCTTACACGCACTATCGACGACATGTGCCCTGTATTTTGTTGAATCCTGAACTGTCTCATTTAATTTAAACGACATACATGTCTGCATGGTCATTGTGTTTAAGGTGCTGGTAGGTAATACATAAACATATCACAGACATACGTTAAGAACTTGTTTCACCACTTTTTGATAAAAAAATATTGTTAATTTCTATTTGTCTAAGCCAGAGTACTATAATACTAAACATTAATATCTAAAAATGGTCCTAGGGTCTAGGTCTTACACCATTATTGTACGCCAAGAAAAGAAAGAAGTAGAAGTTCAGTAAGTGGTGAAACAGTACCTTGTTGTATTTTTTTTTTATAAATTAACATGAATGTTACCTTCATGTTCATATTGTACTAATTATGGCGCGACAGCTTATGAAAAATTTGTTACTCAAATAAAACCACTTGACGTTAGATTTAAAATAAATATAATTTCAAATAAATAGTCGTTTTATTATACAATCATGAAATCTTATCCTAATAATGAATGAAGAATAAAGCTAGTTTTAATACTAAACTCACAACCGCAAACTACAAGAAAACAACTGCAACTTTTGCGAGACGCAGTTTTTGCATAGTTCGACTCAGAATTCCTTGGGTATTTTGAGTTGAATATATCTACTTAATTATACAGGGTGGCAGGTTAGACAGTGGAAATATTTTAAGGGGTCATTGTACTCATCATTATGAAAAACTTTTACTATGGGACCAACCCTGAAATCGCAAAAAAAAATCAGCTGTTCCATACATTTATGTCCACATAACTCAACAAAATGCATGGAAGAGCTGATTTTTTTTTCGCGATTTCAGGGTTGGTCCCATAGTAAAAGTTGTTCATAATGATGAGTACAATGACCCCTTAAAATATTTCCACTATCTAACCTGCCACCCTGTATACAATAGTGTGCATTTTACAAGGGTTGCAGTTATCTTCTTGTACTTTACGACCGTCAAAATAGGTGCGTTATATTAACATTTATACACATAATATACTATTATAGTTCTTGAATTTCACAAGCGCGCGTCAATCCTTGTAAGTTACATCTTATGTCAATGAAAATAAAAGTCACATGACGCGCGCTCGTGATTTGCAAAAGCTATGGCTGGTTTCAATCACGCTGACCACCAGCACAGCCGGCCAGTGTGGCTCGTAAGCTATACGATCGTACGCTTACGAGTCGTGTTTCGGTTTAAAGATATTTATTTCTCAAAAAAGAACATAATATATACAGTTCACTTAATATTGAGAAAAGTAAATTTAAATTTAAAAGTATGTATTGTTACAATCTGTGAGCCTTAAAAATTACATATTAAGTAATTACAGTGTCCTTATTCACCAATTCACAGTTAATTATATGAGAAGCAAGAAAGTATCTTTCCTACCCTCCATACAACCAACCGTGGATTTGTAATATAACTATATGGTATTAATGTTTTTGCTTGACATACAATTCTAATCGTTTTTTAATAATTTATTAATTTATTTTTTTAATTTTAAATATTAATCGTGTTTCACTATGGAACGGTACAAGACACATCTATCTCGTGCCCCGCGCCGGCGTAAGCGCGACTATGAAATCACCCTATATTTAACTAATAATTCGACCGACTAGGTTTACACATATTTGAGCATCCGCAGAATAATCTTTTGTCTATAAGATCTATGCGTATCTACTGACAGATTTATCAGCTGTCACGTATGATACTGATAAATTGTTTATAACTCTTTTACTGAGGTAGGTAGTGTAAGTACTAATAGGTACATTGGGTGTCAGCACGGTGACCCAGGCGTTATTTGTAATCCAAAAGTTATTTGTAAAATAACTTGAATGCCTGGGTCTGTTCTACCGCATGATATTTAATTATTGATGTAAGAATTAATGCCAGAGTGCAGTGGCGTGCCTACAGGGCAAGCCCGAGGGTATTTCGCGTAATTTTTCATGATTGTGGGTGTTTTTTATTGTACCTATTCACTTACATTCATGAAAAATTTAGAGATATACCCTCGGGCTTGCCCTGTAGGCACGCCACTGCCAGAGTGCCTAGTGGGAGTTTTCCTAAAATATACGATCGCGTGAACGTTAGCTAAGGTCAGAGCCAACAACCAATCGAACATCGGTTCGCGCTCGAAAGTGAAGACGCTAACGCACGTGATTGGTTGTCCCATTCACTTTACGAGACGTTTACTTGATTAACGCACTCTGTACGGTCATCACAACAACATATTATTAGCCTCCCATCTTTTTTTTTGTTTTTATTTAATAATACAGATAGGCTTGCGTTTGACCGCCATTTCGCCTGATACGGTCTACACTAGAGCACGCTTGCCTAGAAGAAACCGATTCACTCGCGACTTGAAGACTGTAGCTATCGGAGAACACTCACTCCGGTCATAACAACATCACCTTACTAAGTTTTAGAACACTAGAACCTCTTCCCATGATAATGTATGACAAGCCCCAGTACCGCCGACGCGGTGGCGACCCCGCTGGCTTGCGGGACGCTTAGCCTCCCCCCCAGAGCCAGCCGGGCGGCAGCCAGCTTACAGCGTGCACTGTGGCAGGAACTTCGTGGTTGTTCATACCAATACCTATCTTACTAAGTCTTCACTAGAACCAGGGACCGAGAACCGCTATAAATTACGGTACCGGTATCGAACAATTTCGGTTGCCTTTAAGATTAAGGTTACCGCTATATGAGTTACCTCTGTTTAGGTTACCATTTTAGTACCGGTTTTACACACAAACGCTACCCGCCTATAATTTATGCTGACGGCACTTGTAAGATAAAGGTAATTTTTATTTCGGTAACCAGTATTTTACTGGTAGTAGGCATTCAATTTAAAAATTAGGGTTACCTTTAAAATACCTGTAGAAATAATAACGGTTGTAACCGAAATAATACAGGTATTAGTCATATCGGTTTTGGTCCCTGACTAGAACCTCTTCCCATGATAATGTATGACAAGTCCGAGTACCGCCGACGCGGTGGCAACCCCGCTGGCTTGCGGGACGCTTAGCCTCCCCCCCCACAGCCAGCCGGGCGGCAGCCAGCTCACGGCGTGCACTGTGTCCAGCAGGAACTTCGTGGTGGTGAGCGACGCCTGCGTGAACCTCGCTGACGCGCATTTTGTGCGCTCTGGGGATTTTAAGGCTTCGGAAGTCGCGTTGAGGGCGCGGATTGATCTGTTGGTGAAGAAGGTACGTTTACTTGAAATTGTTTTTTATACGGAGATAGTGGCCAACACGCGTACGGCCCGCCTGATGGTAAGCGGTTATCCGTAGCCTTTGTGAGGCTTGTAACACTAATTAGGATCCCAATTACATGGGCGTTGTCGCCCTTTAAAATGAGGATTCGCTGTGTCAACAGCTTAGGGGACAAACAGGTCCCCCGCTGTCAACATCCTCAGGAGCTCTGGCGATCTTACTCATCACAGGAACACAACACTACCGAAGAGTGGCATTATTTGGGCCGTGATATTCTGTAAGGTGGAAGTACCTACCTCCCCAGTCGGGTTGCTCCAGATTTGAGCGAGAGATCCTGCTGTGCCCTACCTCACCTTGTCTGTGCTTGGGGGAGGCTTATGTCCAGCAATGGACGTCTTTCGGCTGATAAGTATATGAAGTGATGATGATGATGAAGTCAGTAGCGTCTAAGATTGAGAAATACATAACTTCACATTATTAGAATAATCTGCCAGGCTGTAACTAACCTGATGAAAGCCACAAATGCAGATAGCGACCAGAACAGTTTATGCGCCGTCCTTATCTTGAAGTCGGTGTCTTTGGACACTTGCAGCATGCCGGTGTCGATGAGCCACGACAGCTTCTCGGCCTGGAGGTACGCCAGGGTGAACGTGCTACCGGCCGCGCCTAGGGATCCCCAGAAATTACCATCCTAGAAAAATACTTATTTTCATTTTATGGACAATTACTAAAATGTGAGTAGCATTGGTGCCTGTTATTTTTTTGCCGTGGCATATTTATAGCAAAATCTATCACAATGTGTCCGCAGTCCGAGACGAAATATATAGGACTAGCTCCCGCCCGCGGCTTCGCCCGCGTTTTTGGGATAAAAAGTAGCCTATGTGTTATTCTGATGTATAAGCTATATTACTGTAAAGTTTCATCAAAATCCGATCAGTAGTTTTTGCGTGAAGAAGCAACAAACATCCATACATACTTACATCCATACATCTTTACATCCTCACAAACTTTCACGTTTATAATATTAGTAGGATAGGATGTGTTCTAGAATGATGATCTCTATGGCAGCTATGCAACCGTTAGAGATAGAAAGATTTGATGTTAGAAACCCATCTAGAGTTTTTACAAGTCTATTAAAACTGGATTTAAGATATGTTGAAAAAAAAATGTTCATGGTATAACCAAGAAAATGTACAATTTTTTATTCGCAAAAACGGAACATACCTGTTTATTTATACCCATCAAAAAATTGTAGGGACACATGTAAAGTTGTTAGAAATTGAAGAATTAATCTTTTAATTTTTTTTTGTTCAAAAATAATTGGGATCGATTCCGGGTCATTATTAGGTACATAAATACCTACTTATTATTACGGTTCATAAGATACAGCCCTGTGACAGATTGACAGGCCAGGACAGACGGCGTAGTCTTTGTAATAGGACCCGGTTGGCACCGCGTGAGCTAACCAAAATATAATTTAACCAACTCACTTGCTTCCCAAGCCCGTATGTGAGCGCAGTCTTCAGCGCTAGGGCGTCGTCGAAGAGGCGCAGGGAGGCGCGGGCGGCCGCGAGGCGAGCGCTCGCTGTCAGCAGGTCCTGGCGCTTGGTCGTGGAGCCCCATAGCTTGAGCGCGTAGCATGCTAGGTTCACCACCTGGTTCACGAGGAAACAGTACCTGGGTCATTCTCAGAAGTTTTATTATTTGGTTGATTTCGGTGGCACATTTTATTTGGTCATTTTAACAGGAAATATCAAATGTGAGAATTGGTAGAAGAGGGTAGGTACAGATATTTCCTTTAAAATATCTTAGTTAAAAAAAAAAATGTGCCACCGAAATCAACCAAATAATGGGACGCCTAAGAATGATCCACCTATGTTCAGTGACTAATCAACTTCAAAAAGACGAGGAGGTTCTCAATTCGTCGGAATATTTTTTTATGTATGTTCAGCGATAATTCTTTACCACGTGTACCGATTTCAATGATTCTTTTTTTGTTAATGTTAACACAATATTATGTTAACATGTTGACGTTACCCTCACAGTAGAGATACCCTATGTACCTACCATCAGACAAATCTAGACCTGACCATTTTGTATTGATAAGTCTTAAAACAATACGCGTTTAGGGGTTCAAGATGTTCGATTAAATGAAACCCTTATTGCTTATGAATGTGCGTTATAATGTAGAGAAAAACAATTACACAACTTCCAGTAAGTAATAATGTACAAAGATAAAGAAATTACAATTAATTCAACACAACGTGTCGTCCGGTGTACGGACAGAGCGGAAGAGGGCAAGATGTCAGTGATGCCATCTTAATAGGAAAAAGGGTGGCGTTCGGAAACGCCACACGCGCATATGTAGCGGCCGAGCGCTGCAAGCAAGAGTAGCCCTTACGGTGGTCAGGTCTAGATTTGTCTGATAGTACCTATCGTTTGTGTGCATTTACAGATACAAACCTCACTCCAGCTTTTAAACTAACATGCCTCAAGGGTAACAATTACCTACTAAACTCATTCATTTATTAATTAATCAAATAACTAATTAACAATTAACTACTAACGACCGTGAAAGTCGTCGAGTAAGAAAACTCGGAGCGAATTGATTCAACCCTTTCCCTGTGCAGTGACCCACATTTATGGGTTAGGTTTAACTAAGTATGTGTCTGCTTTACGCACAGTGAAAATGCTAGAATATATCTAATAAGAAGTCGGTTAAAAAGATGCCCTAACTGGAGCGATTTCGTAACATTGTAATTTAGGTAGACTCGTCTAATGTAGCTCTTATATTTTCATAATCAATTCATAATTCGGTCTATAACTTTTGTGAGACATATCCTCAGATCATAGAAACAAGAAGATATGCCATCATAGCAAATTAGTACGGGAACAACTGATGCCACTTTTAGTACATTTTTCGACACAATTACGCGCATAATTAAGCGCTCCTTGTGAATAAAAAGATCTCCCACGCATTGAACATTCCGCACACCCTCAATCTAACACTGTTAATCGTCACTCAACACTAGCACTAAACTAAAACACTGTATTTATACCATCGATCGTGTTCGGTTCGTCGCCAGCGCGTACGTTTTTAAATTGAGCAATTTGCTCAAGATCAGGCATCAAGCTCGATAGCGCCTTGGCACATCTCCTTGTTTCTATGATCTGAGGACATATCCATGTATCCGGTTTTGCTTACATACATATTTCGGGGTAGCCCGATTAGTTTTGAACTCGAACGAGACTAACCACGAGCTCATCAGAACTGCTCAGGCAAACAGCCGCTATGTGTGACATAAGTCTACCGCGGTTACCATAGCCTATGAAACGCTTGCAACACCGGGTATCACATTGTTGTGCGACCCTTTAAATAATGCGAATCGTACTCGCGCACCGAGGGTTCCGTATATCATTTTTGGACGTATAAAGTGAAAAAAACCGCATAACTAAGTTTGTTTGTGAATTTGGATGATTTTGAGAAAACTGTACTAGTTAGGAACATCGTTTTATTTTTGGTGCAATATTTGGATCAATTCCTATCAACTCTAATTATTTCAGATTTTTCGCTCCGCAAACTTCGGAGATAAGGGGGGAATGGTATTTTTTCAGTCATTTTTTGTCATTATATGTCGAAAACTGTGGGACATAAAATAAAATGAAAATATATTTTGTGCAAATCAAGCCCTTTCATATGATATGTCACTTGACCTAGTAACCCCACTTTAAAATTTCGGACGCCACTCCGGCCGGAGTGGGGTCTGAAATTTTAAAGTGGCTCTGAAAATGCAATTTTCAGAGCCACTTTAAAATGCCTTTTGCAATGAAAATAAAAATATTTTTTTATTTTTTTCATTTGCAATAAAGTTAGACAAGCATTCTTTATAACTGTTCCAAATTTCAAGTCGATAACATTAGTAGTTGCTGAAATAAGCAGGTGTGACAGACAGACAGACGAAGTCGCACCATAAGGGTTCCTTTTTTACCATTTTGGTACGGAACCCTAAAAATGAGATTCACTGTGTGATGAGCTCTGACGATCTTACTCAGCACAGAAACACAATATTACCGAAGAGTAGGTAGCATTATTCGTTATGGGGTATTCTGTAAGGTACGAGGTGCTTTGAAAAACGGTTATCTATAGAAATTTTGTAACACAAATGTAAATCATCGTAACTATCCTTGTTAAATACCGCGTATGTAGGGCCAAAAAATCTAATTTATTTAAAAATTTAGAAAAGAATTGGTGTTTGGAACCATTTCATCCTCTTTTAGCTAACTTATTACTCGTTTAAAGTTAATACTCCCAGTAGTTTTTTACAAAGTCTCCACAATACGCGGTAGGTGTATTTACCTAGTAATCATAAATGTCAGTTACGCGGTATGGATCTTTTAACGACTAAATCCTACCTTATCCCTATTGGCGTGTGCTTGCAACAGGTCGCAGAGCTCGTTCACCGCCGCCATGGTGCGCGCTCCGTGTTTACGTCCACAATGGAGGCCGCGGGACTAGCCCCCGATAAGCCCCGATAAGATACTGAGTAGGTACCGATACTCTCAATCTTTTTGGCAAGTTCGTGTACTACCGAATGTTATGTAAGTAATCAATGATAGCTCCTCTACCTATTTATCTGTTATCTTATCTGTTACAGTTGACATCTGTAATCTTTGTCAATTAGATATGGAGATATCTCGATTTGTATTGAATGGAGCAAGTATTATCATAACTGTGAATTATACATACATACCTGTCCATTGTTTGAGGACTATAAAACTTAACATAAAAACATGAAGTATGTATATTTTTGTGAATTTTAAATATGTCGAAGCCATGTTAACCTTATTTTATTGTTATTAAATATACAAGAGATGCGGGTGAGACACGGCAACTCAGTGGTTAGAGCGGTAAGGCAAAGGTCGCGGTTCAAATCCCGTCCGCGTCAGTTGTTTTTAAATCTCATAAATATTTAATAACAATACGTGGTGTAAGTGACAGCGTAACGAAAACTTAAACCATGGCTTCAGTAGCTTATTCTGAACCCCTCAGAGTTACAAAATTTTCGTCGGTCTTTAAAAAAAATACGACTGGCGATTTTGCAATTCGTTAAAAAAACTCCATACTAAGTAGTATTTTTTTACAATAAGGTTAAAAAACCCTGGTTTATAAAACAACTACCTTTACTAGGAAATGTCTGAGAAACTTGGATTTAATCATAATTAAAATTCGTTGTCAAAACTTCTTATCATAAATTCTTTAGGTGTCAGATATTATGTGATATCCTATACGTAAAGATATGCGATTATAATACACAATGAAATAACCTATTAGATAAAAAATAATAAATAACTAAACATAATATTACAGTAAAATAAAATAACAATATACATTCAAAATTTTATAATAACTTTTCATATAAAGTATCTAACATTTGAAACGATACAATTTATGTACATATTGTAAATACTTATGTAACTATAATTATTATATTACATAATACAATAACAGGTACAAATTAAAAGGAACCTAATGACTATGTTGTGCAACCTTGCCTGTCTGCTTTGTACTTACACTGAAAAACCGAATAGTTGATTTTTTGATTTTTGATTTCCTTTTGGTTGAGTTGACATTAAATTGTGTTAAAAAAAACTGTTCCATGCAATGACATATTATACATATAGACACGTCATACACCAACATCACTGTACTAAAAAATAGCGTAAATACTTTAAATACATATCAGTGCCTACGTGTAAAAAAAGGGAAAGAAAACGAATGCCTTGCTTAGCATACCTCTTGTTTAGTAGGGTTTTTCTTATTTTCGCAAAATTTTGCAAGAAATGACGTTCAGACACGAAACTGGTTGTTGCATGATTATATGAATGGTGGGCAATTACCTTACTTTTTTGTTACCATTTTAGATCGCGGGTAACGTATCTATGGTTTATATATCGTTGGTTCCATGACGTTTGTTTTGACAAAAATAAAATTGAAAACAATTTTAATGCGCGCTGCGTGATATCACCGCGAGAACTGCCAATTTGTTTGCGATCGTTCGAGGGAGAATGTCACCGTGACATTCTCATAGATATCACACGGCGAATAGACAGGCCGCTGATAATAGAAGATAAAAAACTAAAATCCGACTACAACAAAAATAGAAATGAAAAGCATGAAACGAAAATATTCCTGTCTGATAGCCTGAAATTCTTCTCATAACTTATGGAATTCAATGTTGAGAAAAACGTAATAAATCAACTTTTTAATATCCAGGGTAAAACTGTGGTCCCATGCCATCGTATTACTGACCAATAAGCTGGCCCAATAGGGCGGCTTGCGACCACGGCTATACCTACTCTGGATATTAAAACATTATTTTTTTGAGTTTTTCACAACACTGAATTTCTCAAGACTAGAAAATAGGACATTGAATGCGTTGTCGCCCAGTTTACGCTGAATTAAATTCGGCGTTATGCCAGAAAAATACAACATTGCAGGCGTAATTATTATTAGTTGCATTTATGTTAAAGTTTAACATTCTTTTTTATATATATGGAATGTTTCTATTTCACAACCAGTACAGAATAATACATATTTATTATTTACAGAAATATATACAGGCAGTATTTTAAAAATATATATGTATTTCTAATCTAGGATAATAAATTTATACTATCTTCACCGTAGTCCTCCCTACATACATACATATCTATGTACGAAATGAAATACATATAATAAAATTAAATTGATACTAAAGCCGGGTCTCCAGCGCGTGTTCATTTAACATCGAACATGTTTAATGAACAAAAAGTGGCGTGGCCTTCGCGTTTTGTTTAGCAAAAACACTCGAACACGTTACGGAAAACATGATCGATGTTCAATGAACACGAAAACACGTCGCTGGAGGCCCGGCTTAATAATCACAAATAGGTTGAAATTGCCAACCTTAATATATAACATAGTTCCTCACTATAAAAACCTTGTATCACTCAACCGATCAGTCGTCACATCCATATCTCGGGTCCAGAAATGTTCATGCACCTTCAAATCCATCATTATTTTAACAGTCGTTTCTTTGCGAAGTACATAGCAATACCTATGACTGATGACGTGGTGGCAATAGCTGCTACTTTCGTGGACCCGATCTGCTCCCCCCACAGCCAGCCAGCGGGCAGGCAACTGACGGCATGAGTGATGTCCAGGCACAGTTTCCCGGCGACAACAGACTCCAGCATCAGTCTGACATCCAAGTGTTTCCTGGCGTCAGCTCCGCCGTTTTCTGACGCTTTTTGAAGGCAATCCCTACTCCACCACAGTTTTCGTATCGAGCGCGATGTTCTGGAAGGAAAGTTGTATGTTTATGGCTTGAAGAGTTACAGAGATACAGGCTTATCATTTTCGGGAGGGGTGGAAACAATTCTAAATGGTACCAGTTATACTATCTACATTTTTATCTGCAATTTTACAATCTTATCTTTTTGACATTCATAAAAATAAACGCTGGTTGGTTACCGTGACTGCTTTGCATGGATGTCGATAAATTAAAAACAACTAGACCTACAAGAAGTCCATGATTCATTAATGAATGAAGGTTATTAGAGTAGGTTATTCAAGAAGTGTAATGGTGTCTAAGGCGTTAATGCCTAGGTAACAACAAGAATGTAAGACGAGGAACTACGTAGTTTGTAACGTATATCAAAACGGGTAGCGATGTGATCGATCGATGCGCCACCTTTATACAGAGAGAATTTTCCAAGTGTGCGTGGATGGCCGCTGACCGTGAGCGCGGGCGTCAGTGAGACGCGTACAAAACGGTACAAGACACGTCTATCCCGTGGCCTGCGCCGCTATTTTATTTTTCGTAATATCACTACAGGCCTTTATGGGCGATTGTGCACTACTCCGTTTCCAGTTTTTTTAGGAAATAGACATACGTTTTAAAAAGTGGCGGGGATCGTTCTGCAGGACTATTGGCAAAAAAAAACGGTCCGTGAAAAAACGTGCTGGAAACGAAGTAGTGCACAATCGCCCTATGGCGGCTCATAGAAGACAATCATCTACATACGAAGTTTCATACAAATTGGTTATAAACTGTAGATTTGACAAGGGTGTGACAGGCGGACAGATGGACAGACAAACTACCTATAAAGGTTCCTAGTTTTACCACGGAACCCTAAAAAATAAAGAATGAATACTTACTGTATAAGCGCTATAAGGAGACTAGCGGCCCACAGTGTAGTGCTAACCGTGTCCAGCTTGTAGGCTGTCTTGTCACTCAGCTTCAGGACACCCACGTCGTACAGCCAGCATGCCTTCTCCACCGGTAGGAATGCTTGGTCCACCATGTTGGCTAGCACCCCTAACAATGCTGCTGATGATGTTGCTTCCTGTATCAATATAAGGATGTACAGGTAGTAAAAGAACATAGGCTATAAGGCCGTAGCTGCACTGGTACGGCGACAGCGACGCGGCGATTTTTTAATACAGACAGACAAGTGAGCATTCACCCGCGCGAATTATACCTTCATATTGTTCTCAATTAACTTGATTAAAAAGTGTAACAAAACAAATATCGTTAGCATTACATTATAGTCAGAATTATAAGAAAAAGAACATTTTGGAACTAATTGTTATTTTACATTAATTAAAACCCCGTATTGTTTAGAATGTTCTCCACTATCCTATCCTATTAATAAATGTGAAAGTTTTTGAGGATCTATGGATGGATTTTGTTACTCTTTCATCCAAAAACTGCTGCATGGATTTTGATGAAACTTTATAGTAATATTATAGTTTATACATCAGAATAACACATGCTATAATTCATAAAGATATTGGCGCCGATTCTGTAGTTTACGAACTAAACTAATTTAATCTTATTATGTCTCTTTCTAATAAAAAACATGAGAGACGGATAGCATATATTTAATCCTGTCAAATTAGTCCACTTGAATAGTTTTAATGTCAATTTAGTCGTAATCGCAAAAGGTTATGACTATTTTCCCGTAAATGACAAGGGCGTAGAGTAGACTAATTTGACAGTTCTAAATATTTTCTGTCCTTTTTCAATGATATTTGTAAGAAAGAGATATAGTGTGATTAAAATTAGTTTAGTACGATGTTCAACAGAATCGGCACCATTGTGTAACAATAAATTACACAGGTGGAGCTGAGGGCGGAACCTACTATTAAATAATTGAAAACAAAAACATTGTGAAAACTGATAGGCAACTTTTCATTTCTACAATATATACCAACTATATACTTTTGCCACTTTGTGTTGTCATCATCTTCTTTGTTAGGTATTGGAAACTACACCAAGTAGGTATACTTACATGTCTCCCCAATCCATAGTTGTATGTGTGCCTGATCATGGGTATATCGTCGAACAGCCGCAGCATCATCCTGGCGGTGGAGAGTCGAGAGCCGGCCACCTGCCACGGCTTCTCATCTTGTATGCATCCATACAGTTTGCATGCATAGCAAGCTAGACGGACCACCTGAGTAAATATTATGTTGATCAAACAAAAATGTTTAAACAAACAAAAACAGATATGTATTTGTTCAATAATTTCATGGAAAACTTTTTAGCGATACTGCTAAAGCATAATATATGTAATGTAATAAACTTATAAATTGAATGTTTGCTTTTCTCTTACATATTTTGAACACTTCAAAATAAGTTTGAAGTTAGAAGACTGCCTTTTAATTTCATTTTATACATGTCTGGAGTCTGATAAACATCTTTAACATTAAATAATGTTTTGAGATAAGATTCTTTTAATAAATTACTAATATTAATTTGCTAATATAACTTTTTAACTTAACAAGATTACCTAGAAATTATAGATAATATAATAAGTGGTTTTATCATAATTTTTATGGCATTTTATACAACAAATTAAACGATAATGAGTAAAAGGTCATTAAGTATATTTAGTTGGCTTTAACAAAAGTTATAAATGAGCGCCAGGTTCAGGTTATTGACAAGTATGACCGGTGTTAGTGGTAAATACCAAGGCCGACGGGCTTCCGCATACCATACCTTGTCTCTCCCATTGTAGCTGTCCAATAGATCACAAACATCATCTACTATCGAAGACATTTCACTGAAAATGCACTGACTTCGTTATTACAAGTATTACAACAATATGTTCAACTGTTAAGTTATCTGAGAGACTGTGCGGACTGGCAAGTCCACGACTACCGCGAAAACGTGCGGTTGTGCAGATTTACGCTTGATAACTATTACATTTCTCCAAAGTCCAATTTGTTAGATTATTAGCGTTTTGCAACCTTGAATTCGTTTTCGAAAGCTGGCTGAGCGGCTGTCGGGTCCGCTGTCAAATGTCAGCCAAACTACAGCTGACTGAAGTGTTGCCAGATACGATTTTATAAATCCGTAGATTGATTCGTTGACCCTGAAAAAGTCGCAGAAATCCGTAGATTGTTTCTAGGAAAATCCGTAGATCTACAGACTTTTTTAGCTATATCTGACTATTTAGAGCTGGACTGGCCTTCAACCTAGTTCCTAGTTGGTAGATAAATTGAAAACTAAACAAATAAAAAAAACAAGCGATATTGGTACCCATCAGACAAAGGAATAATCGATTCAAGTTTTATCTATTCTTAATTTTTATTCGGTATTAATATGCGCTCTGTCGGTATCAGTAGGTAATAAATATAAACTTTAACATAAAGATCTGACACAACCAACACACCAGTTCATTCCGTTTCATGCAATCAATTCAATTGATTTGCAATAGTTTTCAAGTAATCACATAACACTGTTATGTGATTACGTCCCTATAGATTCTTTATTTTCTCCCTCCATAGACCGCATGCGTCTACAAACAAACTCCTATATGTTTGTTATCATAAAAGTAGACGGATGCGGTCTATGGAGGGAGAAAATAAAGAAAGCTCGGCACGCACGAGGTGTATACTTATAACAACAGACCATTGTAATTTTTTTTAATTGCATTGTTTGGTTTTACGATTTTATATTTAATTTTCATACTATTGTTTGGGTGGATGGATCCGAATTCATATCCGTAGATCTGTAGGCCAGGCTAAAAATCCGTAAATCTACGGATAAATCTCTAGGTCTGGCATCACAGACTTTGACGTCCGTGACGTCTGACGGTTGACGACTCCATGTGATTCCACGAGACTTTGACAGATGACATTAATTTTTTTTTAGTGTTGTCCAGCTGCTAATATCGGTCTTGTGAAATAATATCGATCAATAATAAAATTGATTAAATATTTAATTCTATTCTATACGAGAACAATTTATTATTTGCCTGAAACAAAATGAGCAAATTGTTTATTAGACTTAAACTGACCCTCGTTCAGTAAGTTTTACCAGATGTATCAGTGTTATATAAATAATATAATACATCCTGCAATCCAGTATTTTTCAATCTTCTTGAATACGCGATCCCTTTGCAAGTAAAAAAATTCTGGTGAACTCTCAGGATCTTATATTAAAACATCAGTGATTTGAAAGACGACATAATAATAATTAGTAGTTAATTTGCTTTAAATTAAGACTATACAAGTAATTAACCGAGGAAGCAATTGCATTGTGCAAAGAAGTGGCGGGTGCTCTTTGGGCAGTGATTATTTTTTCCCGCGGGTGGTAAGGGTTTAAAAAAATAAAACTTACTTTTATTGGGCTTACGACCGCAACCTTTTGCGATCTCCCTCGGGGTCGCGAGTTCGCGACACATAGTTTAAAAAATACTTCTCTCTAGATAAGCTATTAAGTAGGGATGTTACGAATATTCGCATTCGCATTCGTATATGCGAATGATTCGCATCATTTTAAACATTCGCATTCGCATCAAGCGATGCGAATGTTTTGGGAATGCGAATGTGTACAGGTCGTGTCGTGTGTCGCCCGGCGGCCGCGCCGTTGGCAATCCTCGCACTCGCAGAAGGCGCAGGTAGGCATCACGTGTTTCATTCGACCAACAGAAAGCGTTTCTTTCTCGCTGTTTGCTTAGTTAGTTTGCCCTCTTAGTGTTGTCAGTCAGTTTATGTAAATATACAAGTAGGTAGTTTGTTTGTTTTGAATTGTGTTGAGCTATTTTGACATTTTGACAGCTTTTCCTTTAGCACCGGCAAAGAAAAGTGAAACTTGGCAATTTTTTACGCCTATCGATCGAGCCAGAGAAATGCAATGTTTGTGAGAAAAATTACTTTTTCAGTAATAATATGCCTCTTTTGAACTTTGGCTATTAGATATAATTTACTGTATAAACACTGGTTTACTGTTCTAATATGTTATCACATTCCTATTATAAATAGTGAAAATGATAAAAGTTTTTTTTAAATTTGTTGATTTCCAAACATTCGCATTCGCATTCGCACATTTGCATCCCGAACATTCGCATTCGCATTCGCGAATGTGAAAAATATGACATTCGCTTCCCTATGATATACGTTTACAAAGCTAGACTCTGCTAAAGTATTTAAAAGAAAAAAAAAATCCTTTAAAAAGCAGTCTTTGATGTTTAATCGTTATTGATCTCATTTTCATGAAAATATTAGTTGAAAAGTATACAAAACGGCAAAATTCTCCGTTGTTTACACTTTTCTATAAAACTGATCCAATATTAGCTGACTTCATAAACTATCAGATGAAAAAAAAAAAGAAAACTCAAAACAATTTCGCGATTTTCGCGAAACGTCAAGACGCTACATAAAATATTTTCATAAACATTGTAAACTATTTTGTGAATGTGAATTGTGATGAAACTAGCACAATGAACGTGTTTTCAATAACCGATATCCCTGAGTTCTCAAAGAAGGAACGAATTGTGGTGGTGGGTGTTATAGGAAAGTCGCCGTATCGGTACCCAAACAAAACAACCCCACTTCTGCCTAGCGTACAATCTAAAGAGGTAAGTTATTTATTTTACCACAGGAAATATACATAATGCCCTTGCTCTTTGGTAAATAAGACAAGTCCGTTTGGGTATCTGTTTATTACGAGACTGAGGCGCGGGGTGACATGCGGTCGGACCGCTCGCGCAGTGTTGCCAACTATACATATGTAACACCTCCACCCTTAATAACTACTTAAATAATCTTAAACTTACACCTCCTCCTCTCATTACAGCAATACCAACAGAATATAAAAGAAAAAAAAAGTATGACCTCCTTTTATAACAAAAACATAACTTATTTTAATAAGGTTTAAAATGAAAGTTACCTATCCCTAAGGAAACTTAATCCTAATAAACTATTAAAAAACATCTTCAAACCCGTATCGGCGGGGAGGTTTACACAATCTCCGCAGTTTTGATGTTTCACTAATGCTACTGTCTACAGGTGGCCTTTCAGAGGCTGTTACTTTCTCCGGCACACTGGTTAAGGTATCTAACAGTCCGGAAGTATTACTAGCATTAATTGTCCTTGTGTCAGAGCCCGAGCTGTCGTGAGCCGCTCCACTCGGCCTGGGGGGCGAGGATGAGGTGCCTGTACTGGGGCTCACCGGCCCGACTACCTCCCCTGAAGGGGCCCACGAACTCTCTAAATCTAGCGTAGACAGAGAATTTCGAGTTGCCTTATGATTACAAGGTAACGAGCTATCTAAACGATCAGAAGGACGATGTTTTAACTGGTCAACATGTCTCTGTACTTCGGTTCCGAGAACTGTTTTAACTGTATAATCTGTAGTGCCTAACTTTTCAGCCAGCTGACCAGGCAACCATTTATCGCGACCGCGATAGTGGCGGTACCAGACAGGGTCCCCTGGTGCGAGTTGACGGTGCGATCCACCTGCGTTCTCCTCGCTCCGTGTTTGTCGTGTTCGTACTCGCGTTTCTCGCTCTGGCTTTAATTGGTCGAGCCTCATACGCAGGTCTCTCCCTTGTAAAATTTTTGCTGGGCTGTCCCCTGTGGTATAATGTTCCGTATTCCTATACGTTAATAAAAATCTACATAAGGCCGTATCTAAGTCGACTTTTTGTGCCGCGGCCTTTTTCATAACTCGTTTGCATATTTTAACCGCGTTTTCTGCGGCCCCGTTCGAAGCTGGATGATAAGGGGCCGAGAACAAGTGTTCAATTTTATTCCTCTCCATAAATACTTTGAACTCTTTACTTGTGAACGGGGGCCCGTTATCACTCACTACCTGTTTCGGTAACCCGAACCGCGCAAATGTCTCCCTTAACAATGCGATTACCGCGCCTGCGTTCGTGGTTTTCATTTTAAAAGTCTCAATCCACTTGGAACATGCGTCAACTATTATAAGGTAAGTTGAACCATAAAGGGGTCCTAAGAAGTCTATGTGAAGTCGAGACCATGGTCTACTCGGCCAAGGCCAGGCCTGAGGCGCGTGTGAGGGAGGCGCACTCGCCACGGCCGCGCACACACTGCATTCGCGACATATCCTTTCAATGTCTTCATCCACCCCAGGCCACCAAACGTAGCTCCTAGCTAATGCTTTTGTCTTTACGATGCCCATGTGTGAGTCGTGTAGCTCTGTTAATATCTTTTTTCTACAGGTGGCTGGTATTACTATCCTATGACCCCACAATATACAACCCAATTCGCTATACAATTCCGTTTTTCTATTGAAATATGGTTTTAATTCTTTAATTTCACTATCCATTGGCCAACCATCTTTGATGTAACTCATAACGCGAGATAACAGTGGATCTGATGACGTCTCTTTTTTAAGTACCGTGTGATCGAGAAGTAGAGCTTCCGTTGCAAAATGTAGGTAAGTCTGTTCAGGTAACACATCCTCTTCCTTCTCATCCCTATGCCCCTTAATCAACCTTGATAGAGCGTCCGCTGCATTCCGATCCGTTCTAATATACTCGATTTCAAAATCATAAGCTGACAACTTAACTGCCCACCTTTGTAACCTACTCGCGGCCGTACATGGGATGCCTATGTTGGGGCCAAAAATACTGACTAGTGGTTTATGGTCAGTCCTTAATGTAAACTGTCGACCATATAAATATTGATGGAACTTTTCCACGGCGAAGATAATAGCGAGTGCCTCTTTGTGTATCTGGCTATAATGGCGTTCGGCGGGTGTGAGTGCTCGCGAAGCATAAGCTACGACGCGCTCGCCGCCCCCGCGCGCGCGCACCGACAGCACCGCGCCCACCCCGCGCGAGCTCGCGTCGCACGTCAACACCGACTCTTGACTCATATCGAAGTGTACTAACACATCCGCACTACATAATAATCGTTTCACTTTATTGAAAGCTATGCTATGTCTATTAGACCATTGAAAGTGTTTACCTTTTTTTAGTAACTCATATAAAGGTGCCAGATAAGTGCTTAGGTTTTTTATAAATTTACCATAAAAGTTAACCATACCAAGAAATGACTTTAATTCAGATACATTCTTTGGATAAGCCATCTCTGTTATTGATTTAACTTTCTCTGGGTCAACACTCACTCCTTCTTTATTTATAATGTAACCTAAATAATTTACTTCACTGGCTAAAAATTTACACTTAGTCTTCTTAACTTTTAATCCGTTTTTTTCTAGTATATCAAACACATTCTCTATTGACTTTAAATGACTATTTAGATCTTTGTTCCTGATTAAAATATCATCATAAAATATAACAACATCAGGGGTGTCCTTAAATAAATCTGCCATCAACTTCTGAAAAATTCCAGGACTGGACGACAGTCCATAGACCAAGCGGTTATACTTAAATAGCCCACGATGTGTATTGATAACAGTGTATGCCCTAGATGTTGGATCCAATTCTATCTGATTATATGCATTGGACAGATCAATTTTAGAAAAATACTTGTTCCCACTAAATTCACTCAATAAGTCATCAATTCTCGGAACCGGGTATCTATTAACTATTAGAACACGATTGAGAGTCACCTTGTAATCTGCGCAAATACGAATACCTCCATCCGCTTTATTCACTATCACCAATGGTGTGGCCCAGTCAGAGCGGTCGACGGGCTCGATGACACCGGCGAGCAGCATCGCGTCCAGCTCAGCATCCACACGAGCGCGCATCGAGTAGGGCAGAGGTCGGGCGCGGCAGAAAATGGGTTGTGCTCCCTCGCGAACACACAATGACACTGTGCCTCCTGAGTACCGCCCCAGTGTGCCGTCGAACACAGATTTATACCTGGAAATGATTTTATTAACATGTTCATTTGTGTTCTTGACTTGTATATTATATGTACTACATTTAGGTATATCTATGTTTAGCTCGGAAAGCCATTGTCGGCCTAATAAACTTGTACATCCATTATCTATGATATATAAGTCTAACCTCTTCATCAAACCTTTATAACTTACGTTGACTTCTATATAACCTAACGGCTTGACAGTTGAACCATCATAAAACTTTAGCTTCAAGCGACAAGGATTAATACAGACATTCTTGAAATACTTAGTATATGTACTTTTACTAACACATGACAATGCTGACCCTGTATCAACCTCCATGCTGATTACAGTACCATTTAAAGAAATAGGCATACACACCGGCTTATATTTTGTTAATGACATCTGGAATACCGGTTCCTCTTCGCTGGAATCGTCGTTGTCACTCACTTCGTTCAGCGTTGGCTCGCAACGCTCACAAGGCGTCCGCGTATCGCTCCCGGCTGTCGGTCGCTGCATCCAATGCAAGTCGGCGCCGGAGCGCCTCGCGGCGCCTCGGCCGCGACGTCCACGACCGCGCATCCTCCCGCGCTCTTCGCTGTTGTCACTCCCCTTCGCCTGGAACGTAACTTCCTTCCGTCTCGTAACCATCTTCGGACATACTCTACGAAGATGACCTATGTTCTTACACAAGCTGCACCCAAAACTTTTATATTTACAGTCTGCTGATCGGTGATTGCCGCCGCAGCAAACACATCCGCTCACATTTAGTTGATTGATTGTTTCGCACGCTTTTTCTACGACACCCGCATCTCGCTCGGCCGCTTCGAGAGTGATGGCTAACGTAACTGCCTTCTTGTAGCACAGGTTTTCTTCGGCGAACAGCCTCTGTCTTGTGGTCTCACTTTTTAATCCGCACACCAATTGATCCCTTAAGTTCTCCTCTAGTGCTGTTTTGAACTCACAAAATTTTGCCAACTTTTTTAAATCGGCCATGTAGTCCGCCACTGATTCGTCGTTCTGTTGTCGCCGTTGTCTAAACCTGTACCTTTCAGCTAGTACTGATGGCTTGGGTTGCAAATGATTTGCTAACAGTTCCACCGCTTGCTCGAACGTTAGATTTGCAGGTTTTTTCGGGCTCGCTAGCGTAGATAACAGCTCGTAGCCCTCTTCCCCCATAACGGCTATCAAAGTAGGAAGCTTTACCTCGTTGCTCACACTGTTAGCTAGAAAAAACATTTCGAGCCTTTCTACGTATGCCGCCCAATTTCCCGCCTTCACGTCAAAGGCGCCCAACTTGCCAATCATTTTTCAGCCAACGGTTTTTTTCCTCGTCGCCACTGGTAAATAAGACAAGTCCGTTTGGGTATCTGTTTATTACGAGACTGAGGCGCGGGGTGACATGCGGTCGGACCGCTCGCGCAGTGTTGCCAACTATACATATGTAACACTCTTCATCAGCAGCCCATAAACGTCCAAGCTGTTTAGATAATTATCTAGTCAGTCTAATAAACTGATATTTATTGGCAAATTTTCAACACAAACTCGCATCTTAGAGGTAGAAACCTTTTTCAGCAAAGGCGGATCAGGGTGGGGCGGTCATGGGGGTCATGAACCCCCCCTGGGCTGGGCCTAGGTCGACCACTAATAATATTTCTAATCTAAAAAAATACTTTGTATGACTAATAGTAGTGACCCCAATATTTCCCCATTATGTAGTGTACAATAAAACAATTAGCATTTATTCCAATATTTGTGATTATTGTCCACAGAATGGTATAGAGTGTCACTGGGACGAGCGGCATGCTATTCTCTACCTGCACACCATAACGTACCTTGACACTAAACAATTAACAGCATTAGCTGCTACACTCGACGAAGACTCCAAGAGTACAGACAAGGAGGCGGACGCATCTAACTGGCTGGTAGCCTCAGGGGAGCTGGCAGCCGAGTCCTGTAAGGCTATAGCTCTGCTATTCCACTTGTGTCATATAGTGGTGCTTTCTTCACCGACATCGGTGTTTGACCTGGGATATCTGCAGCTTTTTAAAGCTATTGATGCATATAGGTAAGGCATAAATAAAAATAATTGAAAAAATACTTAATTGTTTATGAAAACTAAAAAAATATATCACAAAAACATAACTCTTACTTGTAAAATTTGCTTGAATAGTAGGTATCGTAGCATTGGTGGCTATGCTATACCAATCTAGCTTCATAAATGAAATGAAATGATATTTATTAACTATATAACACTTTTACACGTCAAAATCGTTTTTTAGGGTTCCGTAGTAAAACTAGGAACCCTTATAGTTTCATCATGTCCGTCTGTCCGTCTGTCTGTCTGTCTGTCTGTCCGTCTGTCACACCCTCGTAAAATTTACAGTTCATAACCAATCTGTATGAAACTTCACAGGTAGATGTCTTCTGTAAGCCGCTGTAAAGACCTGTAGCGAAATTATAAAAATAAAATAATTAGGGGGGGGGGGGGGGGCATACATGAAACTGAAGGATGAAAAAAAATATTTTCGCTCAACCATGTGGGTATCGTTGGATAGGTCTTTGAAAATAAGATCAAGGTTTCTAAATTACTTATTTATTTAAGCTCATATTTAGTGAACTAGAAGCTTCGAAAGTCGTTAACAATGTGTCCCCCCCCCTGTAATTTTCCAACCGCTTTATCGAAAAATCTGAAAAAAAGTCAAGCTTTACCAATTTTTATCGTAATTATTTTTTAGATACCCCTTCATGTGGGGTTGGATAGGTCTTTGAAAATAACATAAAGGTTTCTAAATGATTTTTTTATTTAAGTGCATATTTAGCGAACTAGGACCTCCGAAAGTCGTTTACAATGTGTGTCCCCCCCCTGTAATTTTCCAACCGCGTTATCAAAAAATCTGAAAAAATTCAAGCTTATGAAAAAATATTCAAGCTTATGAAAAAAAAAAAAAACTCGATTAAAATTAGTTTGAACAAGATAAGTTAATAACTTTTTGAAATATTCACTATTTTCGGTTTTGACCGCAATAACTTTGTATTTCATTATAATATTAGGAAATACAAACTTATGTTTGCGGTTGGAAGACTAAAATACTTCTTCCTACGGAAACCTATCCTGTGCGTGGTTCGACACGCTCTTGCCCGGTTTTTTTTAAACTAGATGAGGTTGGTTTTCCTACTTGACTACCATTGAGAAGAAACACCGAAACAAACTCAAAGGTTGGTCTCTTTTAAAGTCCAGACAAATTAAAAAGAAACTGTGCAAGGACCATGCAGGTTAGTCTGCACTAACCTAATATTCCGATGCTGTAAAATTTCCTACCGCTTACAGAACTGAGCAAGTAGCCCGCAGTACAGCCGCTCTGGTGAACATCAAAGCTCCTGGCGCGTGGGAGTCCCACGGGCGCTGCTGCTGCCCGCGCCTGCTGTTCCACTTCCGCCGCGCCCCCAACCCCGTGCGGAAGGTGCCCGCCGCGCTCAAGAGATTAGAACATGCTGTTGAAGACCAGCTGTACTTTATACTGAGGAAGGCTAGGATTATTACTAATGTTTGGTGAGTTGTTTTGCTATGTTGTTCTTATAATGATAAACAGTACTTTGCTAATGCCATAGTGAATAAAGCGCTGTCTGCAAGTGGCGGATGCAGAAATAATGTTAGAGGGTGTTGAAGGTTCATTCAGGTTGGGAACCAAAATACAAAATCCAATCTAAAACCTGGCAGCACTTTAAATTGTGGGGAGTGAAGCATGTAAGAGCAATGTTGTATTGAGTTGATGTTGAGAAGAGCTCATTTGAGCGTAACTGAAGCTGTGCTATGAAGGGTAAAATAATTGTAACTATTAGCAGTTACTGCATTGGGCTGCAAATGCGATGTACCAAATTAAAATGTGATATTGCCGTTACTTTCTAGTGCAATTTTAACCTAATATCGTAAGTATTTAAGTTGCAATTGCTAAACTTCTAATGTGCCGAGACTATTAAAATACATTTGTAAACTACCAACATTCCTATTATATCTTCAGCGCAAAATCCCTCTTTGCGATCCCAAAGAACGAAGAATTCGTATACATAAGCGGTGAGGAGGAAAGTTCGGGGGCGCGTGAGGTGAGCGCGCTAGTCCGCGGACTGGCGGCGCGCTGCACCGCCGCGCCCGAGGCGCCGGCGCAGCGCCCCTCCTTCCGCCAGTTCCTACAGACGCACGTCGACATGGCCTTCGGAGAGGGCTTCGATGATAATGTTGGGAAGTACGCTATGAGTACGTCGTTCTTTGAGGTGAGAGCAACTTTACTGTTTCTTCTACTTGTTTTTCAAAATCAGAAAACATGATTAATATTTAGAATCTTTATTTTCAAAATTCTGACTTACGGAGGTACATAAGAAGTTTCTCATCTTATTTACTGTGGTAGGTTGGCCAAAGTAAACCAAATAAAATCGCATAACATGAGATTGGACAACAGACTAAGTTGAAGAGGGTTTCAGAAACCGTTCAGATCAGCTGTTCAAATAGAAGATTAACGCTTTTATTCTTAGGTCGAAGTTCACCGACAAGATAACAGTCCGATAAATTAAAACGCCCGTTTAAGATGACATTTCACGTATAAAAAGTTATGTTATACGGCCGTTTTCAATTTATCGGACTGTTATCTTGTCGGTGAACTTGGCCCTTAGGCTTTTCCGAAAACATCCTCAACCTCAAGGCAATCTCGCTAGAATAAAATCTTTTGATTGAACATTCTTGACTTTTCAAAACGTTTTTGAACGTCGTGTCGTTCACCAGTCACAACAGAAAATAATTCTGTTGTGTCTAGTGGCGTGGCGTTCAAAATGTTAAGGAACAAATGAGAATATGGGAGTAAATTACAACAGTATTAGTTGATAACATGAGTTATTAGATTAAATAGCTACTACTACAACCGTTGTTGTCTGCCCAGCTACCAAGTGCGTCGTCGTGGCGCTCGGCTGCACAGGCGCTGACGCCGGTGTACCTGGAGGCGGGCGGGCGCGCGGATGACGACCCGCCCTCCGGTGCGCTCTACGATGCGCTCGCCACTGATGTGCGCTTCTCACAGGCGAGGTGCGCTAAGGTAAGCTCATGCTTGTATAGTTGTACTAGCTGACCCGCCCCTACGCCTACCCTACTCCCACACTACGTCTACCCTACGCCCACCCTTCGCCTACCCTACGCCTACCCTACGCCTACCCTACACCTACCCTACACCCCAAACCTCAAAAATAAGTTTCAAGCTTCTAGCTTAAAAAAATATGTAATTTCCATACAAATTTTCATCCCCTATTTCAACCCTTTACAGCCCTTTTTTCACATTAAAAAGTAGCCTATGTCCTTTCTCAGGCTCTAGACTATCTCTGTACCAAATTTCATTTGAATCGGTTCAGTAGTTTAGGCGTGATTGAGTAACACAGACAGACAGAGTTACTTTCACATTTATAATAATTTAGTAAGGATTAATAAGGATTGTGAAGACCCATGATAATAAATCATTCTCATTTGAGAGCTCTTTCGTACAGATCAACAATTTTTTCTGGCCCGCTCTGAACAAAGCCGTTTGAATGCGCAATGGATTGTTTAGGCTTTAGGGTATAAATTATCTATTGCGCAGCCAAACCAAACTGGCGAGATTGTACAATGCGTAACTATTTTATTCAGATAAGGTATATTTAATATTTTTTGTGTTCCATACCTTAAAAGAAAATCCCCCTTATCAGATCACTCCCGTGTCCGTCCGTCTTACACAGAGGTTTTCCGCTAAAACTAAGTGTCAATGAAACTTTTTTATTTTTATAATTTTAAGTTCTGTGGTCTTGATTATGTAGCTCAAAATATGCAAAATATCACTGTTCCCCGTCCCTTCCTCTTCTCCTAGGTTTCTAAAGCTTAATGTTATGATAATGGGTGGAATATTAAGGGCCACTAAAAAAATATCCAAATAAAGTGGCCCACTGGCATCGGGAACACTGTTCAAGCTACAGATTGTCGAAGTTTCAAAAAATAAATCTTAACGAAATTCTCCTTAGATGTTATATTAAGCTCTCAATTATTCGATTACTTTTATGGTTTTATTTAACTTGCAGGTTTTACCAATAGCGCAAGCATCGTACGCGGAGGGATTGCCAGCACATTATTCCAGTCAACATCATGCGCATAAGGTGAGTAATTTTCATATTTCTAACAGCCCTGTAGAAATCATTATGTGCAATTTAATGATAACACACAGGAGTTCCTGTCGTTTTTATCAGTTTTGACTGCGGAAAAGTTTCATACTCGCACCAAAAATTACTGGATACGATTCATAGGTTTATCTACCACGGTGCAGCGCACGCGTCCGTCACTAAACGTGTGCACGAACGACCCAACTTGACACCTCATCTGTAGAGCCGATCCGAGCGAGTCTTAACAGATTGACACGTTAATAGGTAAATTGGGCTAATATTAATGCCCAATTTGTCGGGAGTCGGAAACCGCCCGGATTGGTTCGATATGTAATATACACAGTTGTGTACTGCATGTATTGTATAAACTAAAACATCTAAATAATAAGTTAATAGGAATGTCATCTACTACATGTTATTCCCATACGCGTGTCGCCGGTTCGCAGTTAATGTCAAAACATCCAATGCAACATAAAATTAAACTCTGTTCACATACGTTACATTTTTAAACGCGCGCTCTCGATATTGTGGTAGCGCGTTAGTGCTTAAACATGTTGAAGTCGCGGGCGCGGTGGCGGGCGCGGTCGCGAAATATCAAACATGGTACCTATCCTAAGAGTGTTCACGTACAAAGCGCAGTTTGGTGCAAGTAAATCCGCCCGCGCCTGCGATCTCAACGTGAACAAGCACTTACACATCACCTGCCTTACATAATTTGCTCGAAAGCGGTGACAAGGTCACGCGCGTTTGTGATTTCTATTGGCTTATTATTTAGATTTCTGTGGTATAAACTCTTTGATTTGTTTTGTTCGCCGTATAACTAGGTAATGCTTGTCGCAGGTGAGCGTGGCGCTAGGCGTGCTGGAGAGTATGGCCCGCGGGCCGCTGGCGCGCGCGGCCCGCTCGCGCCTGCGCGCGGCCTGCGCCGCCACGTGGCGCACGCGCAGCCTGTGCGAGGCGCTGTCGCTCACCGGACACCCGTGCATCGAGCCCGAACAGTACGTACGCAGAGCTTTTACGAGTGTTCTGGGACTGACACCCAGTGATAATATACTTACCGCCCTTACCGGCAAACAACTTGAACAAAAAGTGGCGTAAAGGGGAACGCTTGAACACGTACTTATAAACGTAAAATTGACTATTGCGCAGTCAAGGCCAATGTTCAAGATGTTATCAACTTACAAAATCTTATGTAAATGTTGAGAATACTTTAAAAAATCTTAAAAATCAACACTTTCTTTTAGTTTGTCGTACCTATGTCAATACTAACAAAATTCTTAAAAATCTACGCTTTCCTTTAGTTTTCCATATGTCAATGTTTCCCAGAATTTAATCTATATTATCAACACTATCGGATGGCAAAATAATACATGGGATGTGTTCTTTTTCAAAATCAACGGGTTCGATTTTCAGCTAGGAAGATTAGTATTAAAAAATCTAATGATACTGTTTTAGTTTTTATCAAAATGGGGCCCGAAACTCCTTTGAGTGTTTTTCGCTATTCCATAGTTTCGGATTTGGCCGTCCAGGCCCAGTTCGAAAATTCAGTATAGGTACTTTCATATGCATTTAGTAAAAAGCTGTTATTTTGACATTATAAACATACTTTAATTTTATTTGTATAGATTACACGTCACGGCTCTTTCAATACAACAATAAATTCCCTTCACCCGCAGCGACAGCAGCAAGGAGCACTCGTCCGGAGTCCGCTACGTGTCGGCGTGCAACTGCGGGCGCTGCAAGTGTTCGCGCGAGGACCCGTACTCCCTGCGCCGCGCCAACTGTACCTTCTACGCCGCCGCCGCCGACGAGTGCGGCGTGTGCCCCACGCTGCAGGCCGTCGACTTCCCCGTGTTCCAGCCCTCCACGCCCACCTACAAGTGAGTTACAACCAACTGTACCTTCTACGCCGCCGCCGCCGACGAGTGCGGCGTGTGCCCCACGCTGCAGGCCGTCGACTTCCCCGTGTTCCAGCCCTCCACGCCCACCTACAAGTGAGTTACAACCAACTGTACCTTCTACGCCGCCGCCGCCGACGAGTGCGGCGTGTGCCCCACGCTGCAGGCCGTCGACTTCCCCGTGTTCCAGCCCTCCACGCCCACCTACAAGTGAGTTACAACCAACTGTACCTTCTACGCCGCCGCCGCCGACGAGTGCGGCGTGTGCCCCACGCTGCAGGCCGTCGACTTCCCCGTGTTCCAGCCCTCCACGCCCACCTACAAGTGAGTTACAACCAACTGTACCTTCTACGCCGCCGCCGCCGACGAGTGCGGCGTGTGCCCCACGCTGCAGGCCGTCGACTTCCCCGTGTTCCAGCCCTCCACGCCCACCTACAAGTGAGTTGAACCAAGGTTCCAAGGGTACCAAGGTACCAAGGGTCCACTGTTGAATAGAGGCGTCTTCTCATGCCGGCTCCACACGATCGTCTAACAGTCCAACACTCTAACATGACTCCAATCTATCCCAACTCACTATCGATACAAAAAGACTGCAACACCGTTAAACATGCACGAACTATATAATATATCTCTCCACACGTGGAAGGTTGGACGAACAGTTGCACTGTTGGACGAGCGTGTGGAGCCGGTATCAAAGGGGACATGTTGCCTGCAGCTAACGTCTATGCATGCGACTGCCATTTTTGTACGAGCGGGTGAAGTTCTCCGAGTCTACTGGAACAATCCGACGTGTGGCTAGCTGCGATAGTATGCAAAACGTTCGCAAGGATCGGTCACTGAGTCACTTGGCTCTTAGCAATAAGCGAAGCTCTTTGTAGTATAGCCTTAGCCTAAAGCCGTGTCTCCTGCGCCCTGTTTTCGTGTTCGACGAACATCGAACAGTGAACAGTGAACGAGAAAGGGGCGTGGTCTACGTGTTTTGACGAATAAAAACACTCAAAACACGTAGACCATCGTTCACTGTTCACTGTTCGATGTTCGTCGAACACGAAAACAGGGCGCAGGAGACACGGCTTAACGTTCTCACGATCGAGTATGTTAGAAAAACTCACACTAGGCACTCTGTTCCGTCAGAGCGGCGGCGCTGAAGGGCGCCATCGAGGAGGCAGCAGAGAGCTCAGTGGCGCGCGCGTCGCCGGCGGGGTCGGTCGCGTCGGCCGCGTCGCCGTCCGACGCCAACTGGTCGGCGCCCGACGCGCTGTCGCCCGGCTCGGCGCGCGACGACGACGACGACGACGACAAGTCGCACGCCTCCGACAGATACGTCGTGCCCGTCAGGGGGGACACTGCTCCCGGTGAGTTCCGCTACCACCTAACCATCTTTTTTTTTTTTTTTTTGGAATTTTATGACCTGGTAACTGGACCTTTAGGTCAAACCTAACCATCTCAACTGGCTATGACTCTAGAGCAGTGGTTCTTAAACTTTTTGAAGCCACGGACCACTTTAAGAATTTAAACATTCCATGGACCCCTGTCGAAGAAAATTTTAGGAACGAAAAACAGCATATTACAAAAATCACTTTTATTGGTTAAGTTTACAGTGATTTTTAATACGAGCGAGCGATCAATCAAATGATGCGTGAATTACTGCATAATTTTCCTATTAAATAATTATGTTATGTATGAGTGAACTGAGTGGTTGCAGAACCCTGGCACTCATATCACGGACCCCCAAGCCCAGTTTAAGAAACCCTGCTCCAACTTTTAGGCCGACCATACACGGACTGCTTGTAGTCAGTATCGACTACTTCAAGCAGCGACTGCATAGCAAACTACATGTCTTTTACGTACACGGAACTCGTACGCTCAAGCAGTCACGACTGCTTCGGGCTCGTGCGATCAAGCAGTCGCTAGGTATACACTGACTACTCGAGCTGTCGACTGCTCTCGCGAAATTACCTTCGCCTGGGCACTTCATTAGCAGCATCTGGCTAATATTTCCATGTCCACGTTTCCAGAGAAGGTGATGAGCCGGCAGCCGTCGACGACGGAGTACCTGCCGGGCATGCTGCACACGGGCAGCCCGGCGGGCCTGCTGCCGGCCTTCGCGAGCTGGTCCGCGGTGTGCCTGGGCGCGTCGTCGCTGTACTCGCACTCGCTGGGCCTGCCCGAGCACCTGCAGCCCGGCTTCCTGCCGCACACCAACTACTTGCTGCCCTGGGACTGCGCCGTACGGTGAGCCACTACTAACAACGACAGTCTGTAGAGCCTTCGCGAGCTGGTCCGCGGTGTGCCTGGGCGCGTCCTCGACGCATTTTCGGCATAATCCTACCTTTATACTAACAAGTCAAGATGAACCAAAACATCAACAAATTACGATACATCGCGTCATTTGAATTCAGACTTTTTTAGACTTCCAATCTTTACGTTTTGTCCCAAATTGAGTTAACCTATAGAACGGCCTAATGACGTGTTGTTGTACGGTATTGCAGTATGGAGTCGGTGAGCGCGTGGCGGGTGTCGGGCGGGTCGCGCGGCCGCGGCAAGATCCAGCCGCACCACCACCTCACCGTCAAGATCTTCATCGGCTTCGAGTACGAGTGCCCACGGGGACACCGGTCAGTACGCTGTAGACATTGTGTGGCACATCGAGTGAGGGTCATGTAATCGATGCATACTCGATCGTGTACCGTGCACCGCCAAAAACCGTGGAAGGACTAATGATGAATAATTTGGATATTTTCATCTTGGATTTTGATGGTGATCTTTTCAGCATTGAGCACTGACCACAATCTTGAAATTTAATAAAATGATTTCCATGGTTTTATTGTTCTTATGTTATAGCCGCAATCTTGGATCTAGTTTTGATTCCGGTGATAACTAACAACATAAAGAATAACTTGCAATTTCACATGCCTTGGATTTGTAAACTAATTTCAATAATAAATAATAGGAAGTGACTCCGCGACCGCCGCCGTGACCTGGGGGCTTACTCCCGACTGGATCGAGTTCAGGATCGTATCGAAGTAATGTCAAAATTATGTCATTTCGTACTCTTGAAATCATCACTAGCGCACGATCGTGTGGTGGATCGAATTGAAACTAACTACGATCGTAAACCGTCGTTACGATCGAAAAATCCATACTCCCCACTGGATCGAGTATCTGTGGATCGAGTGGCAGGATCGAAAAGAACTGTCAAAATACACGATAGCAAAAATGGTTACTTATTACGCTCGCAGAGCATTGTCGGTCCGAGCGAACATGCTGGCCCGCAGGTTCCATCGATGTACCGTAGCAATTAAAATAACTCTCTTTAAGGCGTATTGCACATCATTGTACTCGGGAGCCCTGTGGTTCAGATATACCCAAAAGGCTTACAATGCTCTGCGTATCCAATACAACAACGCGTTCAGGGTGTTACTGCGGCTGCCACGCTTCTGTAGCGCTTCAGTCATGTTCTCCGAGGCACGCACTGACGGTTTTGACTCGTTATGGCGTAAGAAATCTGCTTCTCTGCTTCGAAGATTGCGGGACAGCCCCAATGGCATACTGCGCGCGATAGCTGACCGAGCAGACAGCCCGCTTGTGTGGGCGCTGGCTGAGCGTACACGTTCTGTATTAGTTATTAGGTACTAACATAGGCTAAGTAAAATTGTTACTAACACAGTGGACCCATGTAGTCTAAATAAAAATAAATTAAATATAAAATATATATATTACGATCGACTAAGATAATTTTGTTGGTTGGCTATAATTTCTCGCCTTGCGGGTTCGCCTTGTTTTTTCGATGTTCTGAAGGAATTAAATCGTACAGCTAGTCTATTCTGTACCGACTACCGATACGCTGTGTGAGCTCACCGCATGAATTCACCCGGCGAGCATTGCTGACGTCTGTAGGGATTGACAAAAAGTACAATCATATCGATATTAATTATGAATTAGGTATTACGTTCCGCGTGAGTCACGCGCACGTAACACGCATGCGCGGCATGTGAATCTCACTGTGCTACGGACAAGTTGGAGTAGCGCGCGCGTTCTCATGGCACTTCGGTTCACTTCGGTTGTCATGGCAACGCGCGCGCTACTCCAATTTGTTTGCGAACGCTCGAGGGAGAATCTCACCGTGACATTCTCACCGTGATATCACGGCATTCAGCCAACTCACTTCGGTTGTCATGGCAACGCGCGCGCTACTCCAATTTGTTTGCGAACGCTCGAGGGAGAAGCTCACCGTGACATTCTCACCGTGATATCACGGCATTCAGCCAACTCACTTCGGTTGTCATGGCAACGCGCGCGCTACTCCAATTTGTTTGCGAACGCTCGAGGGAGAATTTCACCGTGATATTCTCACCGTGATGTCACGAAATTCAGCAAACTCACTTTGTCACTTCGCCCAAGCGCTTTACGTACGTGTGACTCACGCGTGAACACACGGCATTCAGTAAAATTTCATTTATATTTCATTATTAAAAAGAATGTTACCATAGAGTGTTAGCATTTGGTCGTGACGTAGTCAACTGGATATAAATAACGACGCTGATAACACACGATCGTAAGTCGATCTTAGTTTTCGATTCGGTTTTGTTCAAGAGTACGCAACTGAATCGAGTTCGAATCAATATCGAGATCGTATCAGAAACAAAATCTAAATCGTATCATTTTCGGGAGTAAGTCCCCTGAATTTGCAGCCGCCGCCGGTTGCTAAATTGGCGCTGACATTGGAAAAAAACCGGCCAAGTGCGAGTCGTACTCGCGCACTGAGGGTTCCGTATCATTTTTGGACGTATAAAGTGAAAAAATCCGGACCGCATAACTAAGTTTGTTTGTGAAGGAATTTTGATGATTTTGAAAAAACTGTACTAGTAAGGAACATCGTTTTATTTTTGGTGCCATATTTGGGTCAATTCCTATCAACTCTAATTATTTCAGATTTTTCGCCCCGCAAACTTCGGAGATAAGGGGGGGGAATGGTATTTTTTTGGACATTTTTCATCAATGTCGAAAACTGTGAGAAATAAAATAAAAATATATTTTGAAATGTGCAGATTAAGCCCTTTCATATGATATGTCACTTGACCTAGTAACCCCAATTTAAAATTTTGGACACCCACTCCGGCCCCTTTTGCAATGAAAATAAAAATATTTTTGGACTTTTTTCATTTGCAATAAAGTTGAACAAGCATTTTTTATAACTGTTCCAAATTTCAAGTCGATAGCATAAGTAGTTGCTGAAATAAGCAGGTGTGACAGACAGACAGACAGACAGACGAAGTCGCACCATAAGGGTTCCTTTTTTACCATTTTGGTACGGAACCCTAAAAAGCGGGAAATGGGGTTGGCAATTTGGCATAATTAAAAAAACATTTCATGTTTCATTTGAGTAACATACCTAACTAGGGTCCAAGAGCGAACGAAGCGAGCTCGGGAACTTGGACACCCCGACACGGACAATTTAGGTTCGAAGGGTCAACCCCTTCGAACCTAAATTGTCCGTGTCGGGGTCAGGGGTCGGGGGCTTCAGTGAGCGAGCAAAGCGAGCGAACGAAGCCCCCGTCAACCCCTTCGTGTTAGGTTACTTTTAACCTTGTAGACAGAAATAGGAGCCCCGCGTGGCGGGGCTCCGTCGACCACCTCCCTCCCCCTTATAAGTCCAAAAAAGTTGTATTTTGTTTTACATTGACACTGTAATTTAAAAGTCAGTCTAAGGTAGATATTTCAACTTAAAAAACGGCAATATTAATCTGCTGCTACGGTAGTTTGCAATTATTTTCGTCTGGTATCACTGCTACTTCAAGGCTACACCGGTTTCCAACGGCGTTATTTTTGGGAGCCGCCGCCGGCTGCGGAGTCACTCCCTAAATAATATGTCTTATTTTGAAAAACATCCGATATAAGTAATTGAAAGCCATTAAAATTATGTTCCGAGCTGGTGTAACACAGTTTGGTATATAATTTTAAGGTTAAGATTTTGCAGTTCGGTAAAAATCTCTAAACAAAGTCGTAATTTTTTTGAAGGTACTGAACCCATGGCTTCAGTTTTCGTTACGCCGTCACTTACGCCTTGATAATGTATTGCAGGTTCATGATGTCATCGCCGGACACGGTGGTGTCGGGCGGCGGCGGCGGCTGCGGGCGCGAGGCGGGCGCGCTGGGCGGGCGGCTGGCGGCCAGCGACATGCCGCTGCACGCGCCCTGCCTGTGCCGCGCCGCCCCCGCGCCGCCCGCCGCGCAGCTCACGCGCGTGCACGTCGTCACGCCCAAGGCGCCCGTGCACGTCACGCTTGACCCCAGGGTACGTTGCAACATCTTTATTATTATTGTAATGTCATCGATGTGGACGGGAGACGGGCGCCCTGAGGCCCAAGCCAAGTTGCTTTTCTGTTAGCCTTCACGCCAAACGATAAGCACAAAATGTATGGCAGTGACATTACCTGCGGAAAAATCACGTGACTCACTAATGTCAATTCCATACATTTTGTCCGTAGCGGCTCCCACGCCGTCACGCCTTAAGTGCCTGTACACGTCACGCTTAACCTCAGAATACGATGCAGCATCTTTATTATTATTGTCTTTACCTATAAAACAGTACGGACTTCAGATTATAGTAGCAAGTAGATACTATGCGATCGCAACAAAAATAGGAACGTCAATGACCTCGAACTGTCAACTATCACTTGAAACAAAGAAAATTTATTTGCAAATAAATAATGTTTGTTTTTTGACTGTTTGATTCACCAAATCTATTGTAATATAATTTTTAGTACAAAACAGCTTCATTTTCAATATAATACATCACAATATAGCACAAGGACATTCCAATCCTTATTTTGATCGCATCGTAATCGTAACACAATGACGAATCTGACGTTTGTTAAATGAAAAGAGGGCTTTATTTACGTTTTATCTCAAACCCTGTTGTTCTATTTTCTCACAAACAAAATATTGTTAACCCACCAATCTCTAATTGCAGGTGCAACCAATAGCAGGCGGTCCGATCTTCGTGCCGCAGCCGGTGGGCTCGCCGCCCATCAAGCTGTCGGCGTCGGCCTACTGGGTGCTGCGCCTGCCCTACCTGTACAGCGACGAGCGCGGCGTGCTGCCCCGCCCGCCCGCCGCGCCGCCCCGGCCGCGCCCCGGCGAGCCGCCCCGCCCGGGGGCGCTGCCCGCGCCGCCCCGCCCGGGGGCGCTGCTCGCGCCGCTGTTCGGCCTGCAGGACTAACAACCGATCTGCTCATATACGACCTTCAAACCTACCAAGCGAAGGGCGCAGCGGTCGAAGTTGGCGAACCAGCAGCAGTAGGCTTGGCTATGGGTTTTACACAGAATCTAACTCAAGAATCAAGCATTACTTGAAGCTAGTTTCAACCACAAAAATCGAAATAATAAGTCAATAGAAGTTGCAAAGGCGCGTGACCTTGTCGCCGCTTTCGAGCAAATTGACATGGCCCCAAGTCTGCTATTGCAATTCTCATTATCGTGTCAGAATGGTCTCATAATGACATCGTTATTGTTGGTTTTGACCAATGACCGATGAGATAGTCTTACTCTAAGCCAATAACCAAAGGTTTTGACTTAGGTTTTGACAGTTATGATGTCATTATGACTATTATGAGACGATTCTTACACAATTGCAACAGCAGACTTGGGGACCAGGTGGTGCCTTACACGACATCGAGAGCGGGCGTTTAAAAATGTGACGTATGTGAACGGAATTAAGTTTAATTTTGTATTGCAATGGATGCTTTGACATTGACTGCAAACCGGCGACACGCGTCTGGGAATAAAATGTAGTAGATGACCTTTCTATTGACTTATTATGTATTTAGATTTCTATGATTTCAACCAATCAAATGGCTTGTAGAGTCCTTACCAGGGTTCAGAAATGAAAAATTGATTGGTAAAGTTATAGAGACGCGATTTCTTGATTATTTAGCAACGTTACAGGCTTGAAACTAGTCTCAAGTAATGCTTGAGTCTTGAGTTACATTCTGTGATACGACCCTATGACTAGGTATGACAGCGGCTTGTTAGCACACAGTTCTGTTGGACCTGTTGGACCTAATCTGGTGGATTTGTTTTGCAGCCTCATGTCGAGACTGGCGTTACCATGGTTACGTTATTCAGTGTTAGCATTAATAAATATCTTGTGAACTTGTTTCTAACCGATTGTATTCGTTAAATCAGTATAAAAATGTTAATCGGGCGCCATATTTGACGGTGGCCCAACTGGCCCTTATACCAGATATCAAATCATAGCAAGTAAATAAAATATGGTCGATGTTAGCTACTTATTTAATTCACTTACAAGCTACGTCCGATGGGATTTAGACTCGGGCTCGGTCAATCTACGGCCTCGTGTTTTCTCCTACATAACAGCTTTGTTGGAGTCCGAAATAAGTCGGGTAATTCCGAAATATAAAGGGGCGTAAAACCGTAAAACATAACGAATACATACATTTATTGTGTCCAACGAAAGTTATATTTATTTCAGCATTTATTACTTTCATTCCAAGACATTTTTACTAGTAGACTAAATATCATTATTGTACTCCATGTGGAGATTATCTGTGTAGCTGTCTGTCAAACTTGTCGAATATACCGTACTTTGTCAAAAAGGGCGAAAATCGCACGAAACACGCACATTTTGTGGACGAAATAAGCCGCGCTCGAGTATCTGGAGTCACGCATAAAGTACTAAGGTACTCCCGGTACCTCGTCAACGCACGCATGAAGGATATTCGCCCCTTCAGTATTAAGCTGGTAGTCGCTAATGATGAGTTGTAATTTAAAATTCTGTGTCTATATTTAACCAATTCTATGACTTCAATGTAAGTTTGTAAAAGCCCTTTTAAATCTTTACACATCCCCCCTCTTTCAGTGGGAGGGGGAATAAAGGATTATGTATAACCTTGTGTGAAGAACATCTGCGATCACCGTACCGTTTGCAAAGAGTCCGATTTGTGGCAATGTTCTTTGAAGACTATTCTGGGCAGTGTTCTATGTGGAGGCCCATCTTTAGATGTGGATGCCGAAGGAGGCTGAGATGAATATATAGGGTGACTGGTTTAGTGACCGATACTTAAACAATCGTTGTACCCATGATAACAAACAACTGGGAAAGTTGTTTGTTATCATGGGTACAACAATGGTTTAAGTATCGGTCACTAATTACCAGTCACCCTATTTAATTGTTAATGTGTTTCTTATACAAGCTGTAGGATAGTTCAGCGTTAAGCTGCATAATTTCAACTTATTACGTAAAAAAAAATACAGACGAATTGTAAACCTCCTTTTCGAAGTCGGTTAATAACATATTCAGCCCCATAATTAAGAAAATGTAAATCGCAATGTAATAAATTAAATGAATTGTTTATATAAATAAATGTGAAATATACATAATAATATGTTGTTGTTTAATTGATTGATTTATGTTTTTATTGTTGGCTTTTTTATTTGCTACCATGTCCACGGTGCACATAGTCTTTCAAAATTCTTTTTATGATTAGCTACAGGCTACAGACGACACGATTTGATTGGCAATATACTTCAATTGCCAATCAAATTGTACCGTATGAAAATTGGTTTGACGATTTACAAGACCAAATAAACCAATTGCCAATTTTAAATTGCCAACCGGTCTGGACTATGGTTTAGCACTCAAAGATTATTTATTATCTTTTACATTTTTTGGAAAAAAAAACTACGTTTCTTTTAAACATTATATAAGTATAAAAAATATTAAAAAAACCGGCCAAGTGCGAGTTGTACTCGCGCACCGAGGGTTCCGTATCATATTTGGACGTATAAAGTGAAAAAATCCGGACCGCATAACTAAGTTTGTTTGTGAAGGAATTTTGATGATTTTTTGATGATATTTGGGTCAATTCCTATCAACTCTAATTATTTTAGATTTTTCGCCCCGCAAACTTCGGAGATAAGGGGGGGGAATGGTATTTTTTTGGACATTTTTCATTATATGTCGAAAACTGTGAGACATATAATAAAATAAAAATATATTTTGAAATGTGCAGATCAAGCCCTTTCATATGATATGTCACTTGACCCAGTAACCCCACTTTAAAATTTCAGACTCCCACTCCGGCCCCTTTTGCAATGAAAATAAAAATATTTTTGGACTTTTTTCATTTGCAATTTAATTGAACAAGCATTCTTTATAACTGTTACAAATTTCAAGTCGATAGCATAAGTAGTTGCTGAAATAAGCAGGTGTGACAGACAGACAGACAGACAGACGAAGTCGCACCATAAGGGTTCCTTTTTTACCATTTTGGTACGGAACCCTAAAAACGCTTGGTCATATCGGTAAGAATTAATTAACCCAATAAAGTCTGTATTGTTATTTTAAAAACTCCCATAAATAATAAATTGGAACACACTTGACTTCATCGGACATGCGCAAGACGAAGCAAACCACGTGCTTACAACCGCCAACTTGCGCGCGCAAAAATATTCCACAATCAAACACTACAAACTTGTATTTGAAAAATAATTTATGAATTACAAGATGAAAAACGCGAAGACTTATTTTTGCAGATTTTTTTTAATTAAATTTCGATTTTTTAGCATCGAAAATAGTAAAAGTATTAAAATGTGGGCGTGGCTTGTGGTGTCATGGAGTGGGTAGTAGGGGGGAGAGGTGGCGTGGGTGCGGCTTCGTGCTTCGAGGCCCGCGCTCTTCAGGTCAGTCGTGTGTGCGCCGCCGCCGCGAAAGCAACCTAGCACGGAACGCTGCTTGACGATCTCTAGACTACATCGGAACTTTGAAACTTTTTTAGCGGCACTTATGCCGCTTCTACATCAGGTGAGTATATTTTCTACTACTATTATTTTCTCTGGACTTATTTTTGACTTTTCTACAATGAAACTAGAATATTGAATGTTTCTAAAAATATTTGACCTGGTGTAGGTTCTTTAATAATTTCGTTTTAGTTCTGTCACCTAGTTATATTTTCATAGAACCAAACTATAGCTTCTGGGTGCTCTAGATTGTACGTCTTTCCCCATGCTGCGTACCTAGAAAGTAAAATCTAAGATCTGGCAAATTATTTTCCGAAATTTCTCAATAGACGTCCGGGAAGAATCCGTTAAAATTTAAAATTCGTCATTTGGCCTCGTCTACCCTCATTTTGACTAAATTTTTCTTTATTCTACCCGCGATGCAAATTCTTTACACGGTAATTGGCATTCATTCTAGTTTGTACCTACCCTGGATAAGGCAGTTTAGATAATTTATGCGTCTTTGAAACATTTTATAGCGATGCATATTGGTTTGTTCTGTTTGGCTTAACTCTTTCCGTAGAATTCAAAGATATGTATTACCCGTGTGCAGTAAACTTTAATTACGACACCAATCCGGTAAGCTTTTTACCGGCGTGTAGCTAAAACGCATCTTCAGCATATTCTAAATTGGTTTCTGTTACAGGACAACGGCCGCGGCAGCGGCGGTTCCAGTGAGAACCGTCGCTCTCTGGCGGACTTCCTGGGACTCGACACCACGCACCTCGCGGAGCCTGCCGCCGCGCCCGCCCTGCATAATCGCAACAATGTGAGTACTTGCTCAGTTGGAACTATTTAATCACCTGGGTTTTATCTTATTCGAGTATAACGAAAGGACTGTTATTTGGGTTCTATGAGTTGATTTGAAAACTGTCAATCTTTCCAAATTAAATGATACCAAGCCTTTGTTGTGTATGAGAATCGTAAACAGGCGTTTTTGCCACGTGTGCATTTAGGAATATTGTTATTATCCAGCGACAAAATTTGAGGGAAAGTTTATGGGGTAGTCTGAAAATAAATTGGCGGTGATTTGATCCGTTTGATCTTTGAAGGCTTACTATCTTATCCGGCTGTTTTTGTCCGTAAACGGTCACTATTATAGCTGCGGGAAATTTTTGCCACCTTACTTTCATTACCTCTAAAAAGCAATGTTTACATGCATCGCATACACCAGCTGATACGGAACGCATTCTTCGACTATGTGAGTAGGCTAGATAACTTTTTTTGTTATACCGTCAATTGCTTTTTTTCGCGGGTATATTCCTGAAGCTAAAGCTAAGTTTTGCGAACTACCTACCTACTTTTATTTAAAACCTCTTAAGATTGCTCTTCCAATCTACCCTCAAAACTGAAAAAAATGCATACGTAATTTTTATGTACTCGTAGTTAAGCATACATTTTAACGTCATTAAACGTGTGCAACTGCCAATTCTTAAGAATCAAACAAGCGCCGCGGCCCCACGTTGGGCGCCAACACTTTTTATTCTAGTATCGCGCAACATACATCACATTCGTTATATTCATATAGCGCCAAGAGCTTAAATCAAATTTTAAGTACAAAGCACTCCGTAGGTTTTATTGTCCGTTCATAATGTACCGTACGACATCCGGTTTGATGCCAGTTAATGTTAGCCGAGATTGGTGCCAACAGTGGCCCGTATTAATGGGCCGGCCGTGCCAAATAATGCGGGCCGGATCGCTTGGGTTACTGCACTAGCATTAGCCGGCATCGTCGGGTTCCGTATCACCCCCCGCCTATATTAGATGCGTACATTTTATGGTTGGCTTAATCGCTTGTATGAACTGTATACAATTTAGAGCTTAGATTTACGGTCCCATTTATTTTACTAGTCTGCATGCATTTCATATTTGACCTCTAAACTTTGCCCGATTTATATTTAACGTCACACAACCTATTTTCTATTTGTGGTTATATCAATATTTAGAAGTCCGTTCTCACGAAGACTATCGATTTCTCCATGAATGTTTCATTATCTACTTGGAGCTAAATTTTGCGAAGTTTAAAACTATTTTCACTTCCCGTTATTTATTGAATGCGACGTGAATAGATGCTGAATCTTCTCAATTTAGTAATGTGCCAGTCGGGCTCGGACGAGTATGACAACAGATTTAAGTGTACAGTATTTTCATGTGAATTATCTTATCGATTCTGGTGAAATGCATTACCATTATTAGAAAGGATTTATGCATTCGGAAAGGACTATTTACGTTCTTCTGGCATGAATCTGTTTTATTATATAAGGGGCTTTTGGTGGCGTTGAGGGTTTGTTGGTCAAGACAAGTGTAACTCAAAATAACTACACCAAGTTGTTTCGAAAATACGTTTCTCTTGTCAAGGCAGTCAAAACAAAACTGCCTTGTGTACCTACACTTTTGTAAATTTTAAATAATTATGCCAATATGTTTACTCTACCCCTAAGGCGACTCTAAACAAAACTTACTACTTAGGTACCTACAGCCAGAGAGAATCCTAAACCTTCCTCTGCCGTAGTCGGGTAAAAAATTGTCCTTATCCTCTATTCGCCCTTAACTATATACTTCCAGATCAGGCTTAAGTTAATCGGCGTCTTAAAAATTAATACAAGTAGTTTCTGCCAAGAGGTTCGCGTCACAACATACCCTCCAATATCGTGGAGCAAGTTAGCAATCGCGCACTTGGCAGGCGTCTGGCGGCGCATCGCCGGCTATTGGCATGCATCTGGCAATATAATATTATTTGTGTAGGCTCATGCCAAGGCCCTCGCGTTTAATCGGCTCGCGCCCGCGACCCGGAAAACTATCTTGGATACAGATACCAGGCTTTTCATGCTTGTTGGCTTTGGGCACTCGCTGCGTTTGACTGCCTTAGATTGCTCTAGAATTTTATCTAATATTAGTTCAAAACTTCGATTGCCTAATGCTACTTACACTGCAATTCAATTTAGATCCTGTATCAAGTTACATTTTGCGATGTTCTGCGTTCAAAACTAATGTTGGCATTTGTTTTCCTAAACCTTAAATTTTTAAATAAAGCAGAAAGTCGAGCTTTTAGTTGGTCTATTGAATAAGTTGGTAGTAAAGCAGCGAAAGTTGTTGGAAATACATTGTGAAACAAATCTTATTTTATGGGATTTTCGGAGCCGCGGTCCTCGTATTTTATACGGTTACGGGGCATTAGGTGTTTCGGGAATTGTATTTAATAATTTATATCATAACTGCGACGTTCGTTCGTATCGCCTTTTACAAAAATTTCCAAAAGTTTCGAGTATTAAATTATTTGATTGGGAAGTAGTCTCGATTAGGATTTCGTGGTTTGAAGTAGCTTAAGTGCTCTTATGAATTAGGTCGAACAAATAGATTCGTTTGTATTCGGTCATCAATGAAGTCTGTGGGCTTAAGTAAACCTAAGTCGTATCCGTATGAAATGAAAGCAAACTTTTTTGTAATTTTTCTTACGTCTTTGTGCTTTTATAGTTTATACGTGCCCTAGGCTGGTAGACCACTGCTAACAAATTGGCTTGTTGATCGTAATTAGACCGCTTGGGACGATCCATGTTCTAGATGCGTGGGCGGAGCATTTTTATGGTGTTTCTTATTGGGTGTGTTTTGCGCAGGAGTGTGGCGGTGAGAGCGACTGGCGCTGGGAGGAGCCGGGCAGTCCGGAGGCTGCGCAGACGCCGCGCGCGCTCGTCCCTCCCGCCTGCTTCCCGCCCCGCCACCCCACCGCCTTCGCTAGTTACAGGTACGTTGGCAGATTTTAGCGCTTATAAGCCATTTATTCCGTAAAATCTTAGATAATAATTCCTTCAGAATGAAATGTAATAATTAGCTTCTCGAAATAGTTAAGTTCTTAGCTTAAAGTGCGATGTTTTACTGCTTCAAAATATAATGTTCTAAATGTTTTCATGTGATCTGTTAAATTTTTGTCGTTCACCAAAATAAAACCTCATTAGATGCATTAAAAATGAACTGAAACATTTCCAGTACCCCTTAAAAGCACAATTTTTCTTCGCAACACTTTGGCCCCGTCCATTTTGCCCTCCATTAATACTAATTAAAAACTTGCGTACCTTAATGCGTCGCGTGGGTGAACGTTCTAAGTAGCGTAGTGTACTGTAATGTAGCAATTAGCACTAAGTACGCTTGTTGCAGCGAGAGCGCGCAGCCGGGCGCCCTGTGGGCCGAGGAGTCCACCTCCGGCCGAGGCATTACCGACCTTGTGGCATCCTTAGTAAGTACTTTTTTGTTTGTATACGTAGCGGGAGTTGATACTTTTAGGTTTTGTTACTGTGGGAAAGGGTTGCTTGAATAGTTTTCGGGAACAAATTTTTGAGCCATTTTCGATGTTTTGGTATTTCATGCACATTTCGAAATATATTTGTTTTCTTTTACGCCCTATAGTTTTTGACATAATTATGGTAAAAATGTAATGAATTTATTTATTTAAATTAAAATACTAAAATACCATTCCCCGTATCTCCGAAGTTTAAAAAGTGAAAAATCTGAAAATTTTAGTTGATAGTTTTTAGAAATCAAAATTCATTTACAACTTGTTTATGCGGTCCTATTTTTTAACTTTTATACGTCCAAAAACGGTACGGAACCCTCGGTGCACGAGTACGACTCACTTGACCTTTTTTTTGTATACAATCACTTTCTACGATTCAATACATGTCTCTGCAGCTTCTACCTGATCAGTATCCTTTAGAATTTAGATATTCCCCACAAGCTGCAGGTGTTCCACTGCCAGTGGTACAGTAAGTGTATGTTTCAGAAGGCTCTGGCGATGCCGGCCGCGTCGGTGCCGCTGCCGCCGGCGCGGCTCAGCTGCGAGCGGATCGAGCGCCTGGAGCGAATGGAGCGGATCGAGCGCGACGAGCCCTGGCCCAGTGAGCGGAACTCCAGCGACCACCGCGCCGCTATGTTGCCCAGGCGTGCTTCCTTTTGTAAGTGGTTTGTCTACGTTGTATGTACCGATCTTTGAAGTACGCACAACGACACTTTTGTAGCGGGTGCAGTCTGTTTGTTCTTTGTGTGCGTGCTTGCGCGCAGATATAGATACGGCAGCGTTAAATGTGTCGTTTCAAATGTGGCGCCAAAATTATCGTAATACTAGTGTCTGCCGGCCTAGCATGACCACTATAGAAACGGGTTTTGTCTACATAGAAATAGACAGTGACAGATAGTAGAAACATTTCTACGTTTTATGAATGAAACGGAAGAAATGTTTCTACAATCTGTCACTTTGTCTATTTCTATGTAGACAAAACCCGTTTCTATCGTGGTCATGCTAGGCCGGCTGGTATGCGGCCCGGCTAACTTGAGTTTCCTAAATAAAAAATCTTTGTTTATGCTAATTTTGCTTATTAAAATTTTTATTTCTTTTAACACCATTCGTATCGATATCTGCGATACCTATTCATATCGATATCGGTATCGTATCGGCCGAAATGTGTATCGATGCATCCCTAGATTCGATTCAGCACCTCCAAAATCATAACGTGTTCGTTCTGTTTTGAAGGTGGCGTGGTATCAAGCGGACGCAACGGGGGCGAAGTCCTACGCTGGGGCGGCAAGCTGCCCCCGCGCTGCGCAGACCCCAGCGGCGGGTTCAGTGCCAAGGTGTTCCTGGGAGGATTACCGTGGGATGTAACGGAGAATGCTCTGATGCACACGCTGAAACATTTTCAACCTGTACGGTGAGTGCTTTATAGAACCAATGGGTTTTTATTTGAAAAGTTGAAACATTAAACGCCATGCTAAGGTTCATTATTCATTGTTCATACATTGGTTAATAGTATGTGCTCCGATTTCTATTCAATATTATTTAGTTTTTTGTCATGTGAAATCGACGTTTTTAGGGTTCCTTACCAAAATGGTAAAAAATAGTAAATTAAAAATTAAAAAAACCCGACTGCCAAAAAACAACTAAAAAGTTCAAAACAAGAGCACTTTTCAAGCAGTCTGATGCAGTTGGTGGCAATTATTTGTGTTAAATCTTAGATTTTATGCCACCAACTGCATCAGACTGCTTGAAAAGTGCTCTTGTTTTGAACTTTTTAGTTGTTTTTTGGCAGTCGGGTTTTTTTAATTTTTAATTTACTATTTTTATTTTTCACTTTTTAGTTTTTAATGTATGTTTTCGTAATCTTCTTTTCGAGCCCTTCATTTTGATACCCCACATGATAGGTTTTGAGGATAAGTAAGAATTAGCGAGAATGATTGCTTTGTTGAACAACTTTAAATCGTTATATATCCTAAACTATTATTTAAAATGAAAAATGATAAAAGAAACCTAAAGATGATTTTAAAATACCTATTCAACGACACCCCACTTGACATAGTTCATCAACTTTTTTTTTTTCATTTTGACAATATGGCGTCTGGTTGTCGCTGTGGTGAATTTTGATTACTGTTATGTCTTTAGTGACACTCGCAAGGTTAAGACGAATCGATTGACGTAAGAATTATCAAAATCGGCCTACGCATTTGGTCTCTAGAACGCCACATAGAAACAAACATACATACATACATACATACATACATAGACTGATAAACACATTACCCTCCTTTGCGTCTCGCAGTCGGGTAAAAAGGAACCCTTATGGTGCGACTTCGTCTGTCTGTCACACCTGCTTATTTCAGCAACTACTAATGCTATCGACTTGAAATTTGGAACAGTTATAAAAAATGCTTGTCCAACTTTATTGCAAATGAAAAAAAATTAAGTTTTCGACTTATAATGAAAAATGTCTGGAAAAATACCATTCCCCCCCCCCTTATCTCCGAAGTTTGCGGAGTGAAAAATCTGAAATAATTAGAGTTGATAGGAATTGACCCAAATATGGCACCAAAAATAAAACGATGTTCCTAACTAGTACAGTTTTTTCAAAATCATCAAAATTCTTTCACAAACTTAGTTTTGCAGTTCGGTTTTTTTCACTTTATACGTCCAAAACTGATACGGAACCCTCGGTGCGCGAGTACGACTCGCACTTGGCTGGTTTTTTAAAAAGAGCAGACAGCTAAGAGCTTTAGCGTGATATTAAAATAGCCTATACTGTACTATTCCTCATGAATCTGGCTATCATCGATAATCGCGTTCACTCATCAGCTTTAGGTATAATATTAGTTACGATTAAGATTTTTGTCCACTTCCATAGCGTGGAGTGGCCGGGTCGCGAGGGCGGGGGCGGGGGGGGCGGCGCGCCGCGCGGCTACGCGTACATCACGTTCGACAGCGAGCGCCGCGTGCGCGCGCTGCTGGCCGCCAGCCGCCGCGACGGCACCGACTGGTACTACCGCATCGGCTCCCGCAAGATGCGCAGCAAGGAGGTACGTACTACCGATGGCACAACGAAAATTGTGGAAACTAGACCACAATGTATCGACAATACATACTACTACACTACTTATAGCTCACCTTTAGCTATTGATAGGTTGGTGAAATAGCCCCTTAGGGCGGGTTGCTTCAAACCATCTGTATTCGTAAGTCAGTACGTAATCGTTAAGTCAGTATGAAATTGTCGTACAAGCCGCCATATTTGACGGTTACAGATACGTAACTAAGTTGAAACATGGCCTTAGTGTTACAAATAAGTATTTACAAAATATTTTTTCATTTACAATTTTAATTATGGTAGAGTTTCGGCCATTTTAATTTGTGTACATTATCCAAGGACACTATAGCAAGGTGGTAATCAATCTGAAATAATCTTTTTGGGGTCTTCACATCTCGGATATGTAAACTTTTTTGGTGTTGGCGAGTTGGTTGGTTATTCTTTTCAAGGGCTGTTTTTTTGTGCTCCTTAGTGGCCAATGTAAACTTCAAGTCCCGTTTCTCTGCAGCCGCTATTCTATTGTGTATAGAAACTTGTAAAAGAAATTGCGATATCGCGTGAGCGACCATGTTAAGCGCCCATATAACGCGATATCGCGTGAGCGGCCATACGTTGAACGACCATATAACGCGATATCGAGTGATCGGCCATACGCTGAACGCCCGTATAACGCGATATCGCGTGATCGACAATCGAGACAGTTTCTTATTAAATAAAATTGTATCCAGTTTCCTTATTTCCGTCTGAAATGTTAGTGTATGGTCGTGTTCGCAGGTGCAGGTGATCCCGTGGGCGCTGTCGGACTCGAACTGGGTGTCGGGCGGCTCGGTGCGGCTGGAGCCGGCGCGCACGGTGTTCGTGGGCGCGCTGCACGGCATGCTCAGCGCCTCCGCGCTCGCCACCATCATGAACGACCTCTTCTCCGGGGTCGTGTATGCAGGTCAGTACTACTCAGATAAGTCAAGTCGCAAAGGCGCGTGACCCTGTCGCCGCTTTCGAGGTGATGCTTAAAGTTTTACACGGCCACTTCGAGAGCGCGCGTTTAGAAATGTGACGTATTTGAACGGAATTAAGTTTAATTTATATTGCTTTGGATACGTTGTCATTGGTGCCGATTCTGTTGTTTACCAACTAAACTAATTTAGTCTCATTACGTCTCTTTCTAATAAAAAACATGAGAAAAGGATAGAAGATATTTAATCCTGTCAAATTAGTCCACTTGAATAGTTTTGTTGTCAATTTACGACTATTTTCCCGTAAGTGACAAGGGCGTAGACTAATTTGACTGTTCTAAATATTTTGTCCTTTTTCAATGTTATTTGTAAGAAAGAGATGTAGAGTTTATTTAAAATTAGTTTAGTGCGACGTTCAACAGAATCAGCACCATTGACAGCAAACCGGCGACGCGAGTCTAAACTAGCGGCACCAGTTATGATCACAAAGTCACCTGCGCATTAGCTGATTTTTCGCTCTTTGGCGGAATGAAGACGGGAGGCGCCGAGGCTGCACGCGATTGGTTCGTCAGTCGATGCTCGTCGTCTAATTGGACCGATTTCTATTACGTATTGTCAACTGTCTATTGGGCCGAAAATGTACACTCGACGCCATTGACGGTCGACCACTTTCACCCTTATGTTCTTAGTAATAAGGGCGAAAAGTGGTCGACCGTCAAAATGGCGTCGAGTGTACATGCGCGATCTGTGATCATAATTTCTGCCGGTAGCTATAGTAAAATGTAGTAGGTAGATAACATCTATTGACGTAATATTTAGATGTGTTATGTCGTAAGGTCGTAAGTGATTTGTAATCTTTGAGAAATAAAGAATTTAAAACCAAACCATTATGTACAATATTGATACCAAGTGAACTCGGCAGGTATAGACACGGACAAGTACAAGTACCCGATCGGCTCGGGGCGCGTGACGTTTAATAACGTTCGGTCCTACGTGCGCGCCATCTCCGCCGCCTACGTGCAGATACACACCGACAAGTTCACCAAGAAGGTACGTTACTATGTATAAAATACTAGCTTCTGTCCGCGTTTTTCGGGATAAAAAGTAGCCTTTGTGGTATTCCAGACTATGATCTATATCTGTGCCAAATTTCATCCAGATCCGTTCAGCCGTTCTGGCGTGATTAACAAACATCCATCCATCCAAACTTTCGCAGTTATAATATTGGTATAGAAGTATAGATTTACCTTGTAGTTAGAGCGGTGTAATGCTCTCATTTTGGCATCTAATGAGAAGGACGTTTATTTAAAAGCGCAAATGTTAGAATTGCTCAATTTGTAACTACTGTCTGTATAGGCACAGATAATATTATAATACTATACGTACAGATGCCTCATCTCATACAAAGAAATGTGACCGATTTAGCGCGGGATATCTTCGGGCTATACATTTTTCCGTAGTTAAAAGATTTTTCAAAATTTTAACAAATATTATTTATGATGTATTTTTTCATGTTCTCAATTTTACATAAACTTCAATAACAAATGAATACGTATAACGCCATCTATTATGAGTTATTTCAACAAATGTTCCTTTGTTCCTGATGAGACCCCGTGGTATAGGTATTTTTACGTCAATTTCGTTTTGATACTTATTACACAAATTAAAAATGCCATAACCCTCACCGAGACTACATTTAATGTGAATTTTATTGTGCAGGTACAAGTGAACCCGTACCTGGAGGACTCCATGTGTTCGGTGTGCAACCTGCAGCAGGGGCCCTACTTCTGCCGCGAGCCCACCTGCTTCGGGTAAGCACGCATTTCATAACATTGGATAAACGTGTTGCCGAGATTTATAGTGCCCCATTTTGTTAATATTTTTTTATACCTACATTGCGGATTGTCGTATGCGATCAAAAGAATAGGGCTGACCTTGCGCCATATTGTGATGTTTTGTACTGAAAATTGAGCTGTTGTATTCAATATATTATATTACAATAGATTTGGTAAAGCAGACTCGGTGAAAAAAATAAGGTCATTCGCAATTTATTTTTTGTAAGACTTCAAGTGATGTTCAGTTTGAGGTCATTGACGTTCCAATTCTTATCGCGATCACATAGTAATTTAATATATTTTTAAGTTATTTATACACGCAATTTAGCGCTAGCTTAGCTAATTTGTACTATGCGATCACGATAATAGGAACGTCAATGACCTCGAACTATCTCTTTTCAAAGAAAATTTATTTGCTAATCAATAACGTTTTTTTCACATTATTTGTCTTTGATTCACCAAATTTTAATTTTCAGCTCAATTTTCAATAAAATTGTCACAATACGGTGCAAGGTCAGTCCTATCCTTATTTGGATCGCATAGTACACGAAAACTATAAATTGGCTTAGTAAATCTTCTAAACTTTCTTGTTATACAAAAAAAAAAAACATTTTATAGTATTACTAGCTTTTGCCCGCGGCTTCGCTCGCGCTTGATTTTAACCCTCTTGGGGGTGGAATTTTAAAAAATCCTTTCTTATCGGATGCCTACATCATATCAGGAATACGTCCTCCAAATTTCACGTTTCTACGACCAGCGGTTTAGGCTGTGCGTTGATCCATCAGTCAGTCAGTCGGGACAAAGCATTTTATAGAGATAAACCCTTAAAATATGTGTGCAGCTACTTCTGCCGGTCGTGCTGGTCGTGGCAGCACGCGACGGAGCAGCACACGCCGCTCATGCGCAACTCCAAGGGCTCCGCGCGCGCCGCGCCGCCCGCACTCGCGCGGGAGCCGCCGCCCAGCGAACACGCCGCTTACAATGGGATGTTCAGCCATCCTAACGAAGGTGAGTCGATGTGTAATACTTACCTGTGTCGATGTTATTACTGTGTATGAATTAAATTCTGACTGTACTGAAAGATTTTCGGTAAAACGTAAATCTTATTAGTGCGTATTGCAAGACTTCTTTAGAGCTTAGCTTTCGGGTGTAGTTAACAGATGTCGCATAATATTTCAAACTGTATACTCGTGTCATCAAAAATTACAGTTTTAACTGTTTTCTTAAAATTTTTTTGGTTCACCTGCTTCTATTGCTGACCGTAATAAACACCTCCTTATTAGTTTCAGTTTAATTTTAATCTACTGTTATCATGTCGGCCGTTGATTGAATTGACCGAAATGATAACGGCTAACTTGACACGAGGTTAACACTTGATTAAAACTAAGTTTTCGGAAACTAAGTCACTAAGAGGCAAGTCAGGGCTAAGGGACGCTAAAGAACCGTAAGGTGACGGAGTGAATTTTTATGAATCTTTACTAAGGAGCGATTTAAGTAACACTTAAACGTCTGAGTGTGGCTGTAAGGGCTATTTTAATGTTATCCTTTGCCTTTGCCGACATTGCATCACATTGCCGAATTAAAATTCTTCAATCCCGGTTATATCTGCAATAGTCGCATAGCCCATTTCTCATAAGTGTGCTTTTTCCAGGCACTCCATCTCCCGCGACGAGCGGTACGAGCGGCGCGAGCGGCACGAGCGGTACGAGCGGCGCGAGCGGCATGAGCGAAGAGGCGGGCGGCGGCGCGGGGGGCGGGGGCGGCGCAGGGGGCGGGGGCGCGTGGCCGCGGTAGGCGCGCTCGAGCTGTTGTCGACCCGCTATTAAGTTCGGCGCTTCGCCAACATACAGCTTAAGGTTGATTTTACGGTGAGGTGCTCGAATGTGGACGATTTAGATGTTCTTACGCTATCTGCGTTTGCGCAGGTCTCATTTTGTTACCTTATTTTCTTGGAAAACAAAATGGAAATTAGACAAATGTAGATTTGTATACTGTTGTAAATTCCAAATGACTGTTTTCACCTCTAATATCAGACAAAAAAAGTAATTCTTAAAATAAGCTTTGATATGACATTAAAGCCATTTTACAATAAAAGTAAGCTTTCCCAAAATTTTGACTATTTGTAATGAATTTGGACGTTATCGCACATTCGAGTACCCTTGTCGACAGCTCAATAAATTGATCTCTTATTGTTATTCCAGTTGATTGGTTAATTATATTTTGGAAATATTTTTTATTTATACTTATTAGTTTTGATATTTACATCATTAATTTTATATTTATACTTATTAGTTTTGATATATACATTGTTATTAAATTCACTTTTTACTCTAGTAAAATGAATGTCTTGTATTTAAAAATCTACTGAAATTTTGGCATTTGTTTATACAGGGTGGCAGGTTAAACAGTGGAAATATTTTAAGGGCTCATTGTACTCTTCATTATGAACAACTTTTACTATGGGACCAACCCAGAAATCGCGAAAAAAAAATCGGCTGTTCCATACATTTTGTTGAGTTATGTGAACATAAATGTATGGAACAACTGATTTTTTTTCGCGATTTCAGGGTTGGTCCCATAGTAAAAGTTGTTCATAATGATGAGTACAATGACCCCTTAAAATATTTCCACTGTCTAACCTGCCACCCAGTATAATGTTAGTATAATGTTCACAAAACCATGGTTTTACTATGAAGTATTTGATATTATAATACGCCATCAGCGTAGAGATGTTCCTTAGACGATTTTTACGTATGTGCCTACTAGATTTAGGTGATTTTAATCAATTTTAATGTGCCTCTTAGTACTCGCCCCATTGGCCTGTGCGCTATCATTTTAAACATTTTAAATGGGCTTTTAAAATGTAATCATTGTGATTTTAATATTTTAGGAATGTTCATGAAGTATGAAATGTTGATTTTATCTAATAGCTTGTTTGATTTTAAACTATACAAATATACTGTTATTGCAAATGTTTGGATTTTATTTAAACTTGCTTCTCTCAACCTTCAGTACATGACCTACCAAAGGCTAGACTGTAAATCATCCGCCTAGCCTTTTCCCAAACATGATTGGGGTCGGCTTCCAGTCTAACTGATTGCGGCTGAATATCAATATTTTACATGGAGCGACTGCCATCTGACCTCCACAACCCAATTATTGGGAACTTTTCGTGTTTGTTGGACACATTGGACTCCTTGACATGTAAAGTGATTTTCTGACGTTTTTTTATTTGGCATATTTCAAATTTTTTTTTTTAATAATCTTCGAAAGAGTTAGTAAAGGTTTTTGAAAAAAAATACTTTTGGCAAACCATGTGGAATGACAGTTAATTCGAAATTCAAAAATAATTCCAGCTTTATCAAAACATAATTTTCATTAAAATTATGAATCTACTGCATTTATAATAAAAGTCAAAACTGCACAGACCTCTGATCCGTATTGACACAGTTTTCGTAATATTCAAAAAGTCCTAAGTGGAGTATGCACGATATTATTATGTAGAAAACTTTACGGTTTTGACGATTTCAAACGAATTGTCGGCTGAGCGGGTCATGAATCTGATGGTTCCACTGTACAATAAGCTCTACAAGTAATATCAAAAATCGATCTTTAGTAAAGAGCCAATAGATCGATTATTTGGACCGGTCACTAGTGTAATAGAACCACTCGCGATAGCCACAAGTAGTCAGCGTCAAATAGCCATAAAGCAACGCATAGCATTGTACAATAATAATTGCTTTTCCCAAATAAATCAAATATAGCCAGTTGACGGTCTTGTCAACTCGGTAAAATAACAGCAAATTAGAAATATGTATGTACTAACCTTTATTAATATAAATTAGTATGTACATAAATACAAACATAAGTACACCGTTCTCTTGATGTAGCGACCGATTTTCTGCACGAACTTCCTATTGTTTGGCCTTAGATATGGTTAATAAGGGCCGTACTATTGCCAGAATTGTTCCGATGTAAGGGAGATGCAACTAGAGGACGAATAACGCTCCCTTTTTCTCGACTGAATATTATACAATTATTATGATCTAGGTATAGTGGCAACACAGACGACAGATTTTGCGCGATTGAGTCGAGTCTGAAACTTCGCTGTTCAGGCGTCTGCGTTGCCCCTTAAGAAACCTTACTAGATAACTAAATTAATTATATACTTAATTAATTTGAATTGCAATCTGAATTGTGGTCACTGTAGCCAATTTTGCGATTTTTACGCAAGGCATTTATGACTTTTGCATACATTTCTAGTGCAAATTCGCAAAATTTGCAAAATTTGTGGTCTCTGCCAGTCTGGGAAAGGTCGATAAATGTCTAGCGCAAAAATGGCATAATTGGCAACAGTGGTCGCAGTGCTAGTGTCGTGTGTGCACACGGTGGCTAGTCGAAGCTCATGCTCATGTCGGAGGTGTTGGTGTGGTCGGGCGCAGTGGGCGTGGCGGGGACGGCGGCCGGGACCGAGATGTTCACTGTAGGAAACGGGAACTGGGGGATCTCCTCCTCTGTAACAAAATTTGGTAAAAAAAGATTAAATTTTACATAATTACACGTTGTCAGGGGTACAGAAAAGGACAAAGGATACTTTTCATCCAGAAAAAAGGACTTCCCGAGGGAAAGAACAATAACTTTCGGACGGTCACAATTGCTTTAGGACAGGGGTCGGCAACCTTCAAACCTGCGGTTTTCTAGAAAAGTGGTTTCTAGAAAAGCGGTCGTAATGCAGCGTCCAATGACGTTACTGTAACGTTGTATATAGGGTCCTACTCTTCATACTCGAAATATTTTAAGAGGCCCATCTATAGGTGGTAAAGATGCCATGCAAACGAAAAAAAAAATGATCTGAGTATTTTTTTTTTAATAAATAAATAAAATTATTTTAAATAAATTATTTGACACATAAAAATACTATTTACGACATCCATTACGCTTGTCTCTAATATTAATAGTAAGGTACGTAACAACTAGCGTAGTGGATGTTGATAATAATATTGTTTGTGTTTCAAATAATTTTAAATTAATTTATTTAAAAAAAAAATTACTCAGTTTTTTTTTTTCGTTTGTATCTTTACCACCTACAGATATGCCTCTTAAAATATTTCGAGTATGAAGGGTAAGACCTTATATAGAAACAAGAAGACATACATGATTTTCTAAAGAGCGGTGTTTGATACAGCAAGAAGGAACCACGCGGTTAGCAAGCTGCGGCCCGGGGGCCACCGACCGCTGCTTTAGGACACTAGATGGCGCTACGTGTATGTCACCCGGGCGAAGTGCTAGTATTAGTATAGATTTCTTGTGTCTATGAACATAACTGCTTAGCAATAACTGTTCAACGGACCTGTGAGCGCTGCATCCAGCCTGTCGACAATAGCGTCAAGCAGCGCCAACGCCACTACATCATCAGGATCTTTAGCGAGTGCTGCATGTAGCACGTCAGCGGCGTCTCGCTCGCGGCCCAGCAGCGCCAGGCAGAGCCCGAGGGCGGCCAGGGTGGCTGCCCGCGCGGGCCGCAGGGCCAGGGCCCGCTCGTGCCACTGCAGCGCGTCGGCGGGCCGGCCCAGCGCGCGCGACACGTGGCCCAGCGCGTCCAGCGTGGCCGCCCAGCGGGGGCTCACCTGCAGGACACAAGTGCTACGTTTAAGGGCTCGATTATGGACAAGGACCGTTATGAACATGTAAGAGATGGAGGGACGAAGTGGAATAAATGTCCCTACATTGTAAAAGGACGATCCTCCGACTAAACCCAGTGGTATGTCTGGTGGGCCACAGGCTCGATAACATATCGTCACATGTGTATAATACATTATTAACAACTTTTCGTATCATCGTGAGATACCTGTTAGTATGGTTATACAGTGGTTGTTCATAGTGTAGTGACCATAACCCGCTACACATTCCGCTCCGCTTATGAATATTGGACCACGTCCCACAAGTGACGTCCGATCGGAGAATCCTTTGTTTCAACGCGCAAGCTCCGCCTTCCTTCGAGAACGTTCGAGAGAAGTCAACACCGCGGCCGCGGCCCTCGGCTCGCGGCGCGCCGGCGCAGTCTTCCGGCGGCTACCGACCCGCGCACGCTCTCCTACTTTGCTTTGTGTTCATTCCGCTCGCTATAGATTTTTATTCCTTTTGTAATTCATTATTTTTGTCATTCTTATAATCAGTATTATATTCAGTTGCAACAGTAAATATTAAAGACAGTTCATTTTGGTCTTGCTATTCTAAATTATTATATCATTAGTAAAATCACCCTTTTGGCATTCCGTATAACGCACAAACTCGCTTACACCGCTCACACGCCTCACACTACAATCCCTGGTGGAATTCCGGGATAGCTGCAGCTACGGCTAACATACCTCTCCATAATAGTAACAAATCTGTAGCCCGCCTCGCGGCCACGTGCGGCTCACGTGCGCGTGCTCACCTCCTGCTGGCCGGGCGGCGTGGCGGCGTGCAGCGCGCGCAGCCACAGCGCGCGCGCGGCGAGCCAGTCGCCGTCCGCGAAGGCCGCGGCGCCCGCCTCGCGGCCACGTGCGCGTGCTCACCTCCTGCTGGCCGGGCGGCGTGGCGGCGTGCAGCGCGCGCAGCCACAGCGCGCGCGCGGCGAGCCAGTCGCCGTCCGCGAAGGCCGCGGCGCCCGCCTCGCGGCCACGTGCGCGTGCTCACCTCCTGCTGGCCGGGCGGCGTGGCGGCGTGCAGCGCGCGCAGCCACAGCGCGCGCGCGGCGAGCCAGTCGCCGTCCGCGAAGGCCGCGGCGCCCGCCTCGTGCGCCACGTGCGGGTCCTGCACCAGCGCCACCACGCGGCCCCACGACGCCTTCTCCCCGCCCTCCGACTCCTCCACCTGCTAACGACGAACACTCAACCTGCACCCCGATTGCGTAAGGGCGTTTATACATTACGCCGCAGCGGCAGCAGCGCTGCTGCCGCTGGATCGCAGCCATTGCGCGGCGGCAGCGGTGATTCATGGTTCCGCGCCTATGAAAATGTATGAAAATACGGCGGCGCCGCTGCTACTGCGGCGTAATGTGTAACGGCCCTGACATAGTTGCTATCACCATGGTTTTAATTTAGACATCCATTTCGCAGTATGTTTTTAGGTACGTGCCCTTGATAACTTTAATTCGACGACGCAATGGATGTTGTTGAACTGTCAAAATGAGAGCTATAGTAACAGAGAGTCTAGCACCATAATTGTGCAACTGTGTTACGCAATTAAGATGTTACCCACCACTTCAACTACAAGTGCAGTGATAGCCTAGTGGATTAACCATGTGCCTCCCACGGCGAATGGTTCGAGTTCGATCCCGAGGCACGCACCGCTGACTTTTCGAAGTCATGTGCGTATTAGAAATTAATTATCACTTGCTTTAACGGTGAAGGAAAACATCGTGAGGCAACCGGCATGTCCTAGAACCAAAAATTCTAAGACATGTGACGTCCACCAACCCGCACTGGGCCCGCGTGGTGGACTACGGCCCACTCCCTCTCACAGAGGAGGCCTGTGTCCCAGCAGTGGGAACATTATAGGCCGATTATGCTTATGCTTATGCACCTACTTCTATCTTCTTCATCATCTAGTAAACTACTACTGGATATAGGGATATCCAATCACAAAAGCTCGATCAAGATCATGAACATCTTAAAAGCAAGTAATTAATATGAAAGGAGTATTAGGGGCGCAAAGTATGATCATGATGAAACATGAACATCCCCACAAATTGAAACATAACCTTAGAAGATACAGGTACCTGTAAAATCCTTAGCAATAGAACTCACCTTAGCCTTAGCATTATTATGCAGCGCCGCAGCCCTGGTGAGGAACCGCTCGCACATGGTGAAGTTGTTGAGCAGCGAGCACTCCACGCCCACGTACAGCGGCGGCAGGTGACAGCCCGCCATCAGCTGGCTGGCCTGCAAGTAAACACACGCTATTAGGCGATTCGCACACCGCACCGCATCACGCAGCGTAGCGCGGGAGTGCGTGATATTACGTTGTTTGCAAGTACCTGTATTTGTATAGAAATCACACATTGAAAACGCATTCACGCGCGGGGCTTTTGTTCCGTCGCCACGCACCCCCAGCATAGCAGCGCTTCTGTGGCTACCCTTGGTGTCCGTGAGACGCCAAAACTGGCCGCCAAAGCGGATGCCAGACGAGATTAGTATCGCTTGTTCACGCAACCAAAACGAACATCGAAGAAATGTGTGTGTCGAGCGAGTGAACGGGGCGTCCGAGCTGGCGTCCAAGTGCCATAAAACGGTTTTATCGCGTATATTACTGATTTTTCCTGGCGTTTCACAAATTGGCAATAATAAAAAATTCCAGTTATTCATTCATCGTACAGTATTCCCAAATAAATAATGCGCATGCAGATCTTCGCTAATTGTCGTATTCCCGGAAACACCGAATCATTGAATCGTAAGAGCCCTAAATTATGCATGAAGAAAATGCACTTAACTTAACCACTCTATATACTTTTTTGTTTCCGGGAATACGACAATTTGCGAAGATCTGCATGCGCATTATTAATTTGGGAATACTGTACTTACCTTGAAGTAGGCGTCCATGGCCTGGTCGTGCTTGTTGTCGGCCGCGAAGCAGTACGCAAGCCACACGCAACCCACGCTTTCATTCAGCTTTATTATACCTATATCATTATCCATTTATTTGTGCTGTGTTACCTTGAAGTATGCGGCCATGGCCTGGTCGTGCTCGTTGTCGGCGGCGAAGCTGTGCCCGTACGCGAGCCACACGCAGCCCGCACTCGGTTCCAAGCTCTTCGCTTTGCTCAGGTAACGACGCGCCAGCTCGCTCTTACCTGCACGCACTGTTTATTTGAATCACATCCTTTTACATATTTCAGTGAAGCAGGGAAGAAATTATACATCATTTTTTAGGTTCTCCATAAAAATGGCATTGATCATGAAATATACGTTTTTTGGCCGAAAATGTTTATTTGACCTATCAAACGTTGCTCTGAATCGAACAACTCCCTCAAATGTGACGCCCTTCTGTTAAACGTTGTAGACAAAGTTGAAATGTCTCATGCGCAAACTGGGCACAGCTGTTAAATAGTGATTGCAACATTTTCTTAGTAATAAGTTGGCAACAATTATATTGGCAACACTGTACTGTTCTGTCATCTCATTTTAATATACACGTTTTTATACTTTTATCAAAATCTTTTCATTTATAAAACTAAAGTAATCACAAATTCTTCAACAGCAATTCTGCTTGGCGGCAGAAATAGGTATGCTGGTGGTACTTCCCCAAACAATTCTTTCACAACACTTCAATATTAAGAAGTTGCCCAACTTCTAAAAATATTGGGGGCTGCAGCACCCCAATCGTGATCAAAGAGTTTGAGCTTCCTTATAAACTGGTACGAGTGTTATGACTGATGCTACTATCACATAAGATGTAGCTATCTGTCTATTTATATGAAATGCTACTATTATAAATGCGAATGTTTGTGTGTGGGTGCGTGGAGGGTGTGTGTGTGTATGCTTGTTACTTCTTCACGCTGAAACGGCTGGACGGATTTGGATGAGGGACCTGAAAAAAACACATAGGCTACTTTTTCTTAGACGAAGTCGTGGGCAACAGCAAGTGCTTAAATAAAACAAACTCACCCATAAATTTAAAATGTCACTTACGGGATATCTTCCGTGATTATTGATCCGTAAGATCCGTAAGATCCCGTAAGTGACATTTTAAATTTAGAGACAAACCGTGAAAGCTTAAAACAGTGTTTAAACTCACCTATAAGATAATAATAGCACCCCACCGCATACCACGAGGTCCACGCATTAGGGTACGCGTCCACGAGCGAGTGCGCGAACGCGAACAATTCCGAGCTTCGCTTGAGCTCCACCAGGCAGGCCGCGCGCACGTCGACGCAGCACCACGGGTCCACCGCGTCCAGGGCTCGTAGGGCTTCGGTCCAGCGACACGCCACCGCAAGCCGCCGGGCCCGGCTTTGAGCGGCTTCCATCATGCGAGCGCCAACGGCTTCAGCTTCTGCTGTTATCTGTTGTGAGGTGACATGTCATCTTTAAGGTTGGGATTATTCGAAGCTAGTGATGGGTTTCTGCCCGGGCAAAAACCCCGAAAAGATTTTTTGCCTGGGCAGAAACCCAACTATATAGATGGGTTTATGCCCGGGCATAAACTCGAAGTGGGGTTTTTGCCCGGGCAGAAACCCATCACTATTCGAAGCTGTTCGTCACCAGTGTATTTCCAGAGCTATGGTTTTGACTCGAATAGGTATGTAAAGGTATGTAAAGAGTTTAGGGGGCTCGTGGCTAAATGACGGCCGCGCTGATCGATCGATCTGCGAGGTTATGCTGCGCTTGCCGCAGTCAGTCCTTGGATGGGTGACCGTTCTTTACACATCGACACCCCTCCGTGCCTCAGAGAGCACGTTAAGCAGTCGGTCCCGGTTGTCATAGGAATATCTTTGACAATCGTTACGGGTAGTCAGAAGCCCTAAAGTCTGACAGCTGGTCTAACATTCGAATACCGGTATTACCCATTAATTGGGTTGTGGAGGTCAGATGGCAGTCGCTCCACGTAAAATATTGATATTCAGCCAAAACTAGTTAGACTGGATGCCGACCCCAATATAATTTGGGAAAAGGCTAGGCAGATGATGAGGTATGTAAAGCGCGTCACAGACGACGAAGGTGCTGCAGAAATCTAAATTATAAATCAATAGAAGTCGCAAAGGCGCGGGATCTTGTCGCCGCTTTCGAGCCAATTATGTAAAGCAGGTGATGATTAAACGGCCACCATTTCATCGAGAGCGCGCGTTTAAAATACAAAATACAAAAATACAAAATGTTTATTTCACATAGGCCTAATTACAAAAAGTTCTAAGTTAGGTACATGATATTGCAGAGTATTAGGCTACAGTCCACAAACAGATTGAACCCCTGAAACCTAAAGAAGCCTGTATCTTAGGAATCAGTGTTCCTCCGTAACATTACACAAGGATAAGAATGCCTATTATTTTACTGTGGTGATGTTAGGCTGCAGTTTATACAATAATAGCTCAGTGGGCCTAGCACGAACAATTTTGACGTATCGTATCGTAAACGTAAGCGAATTTCGAATCTAAAATACAACATAGAACATTTAGATAAAATTTTATACAATTTGCGCATTTTAATAAATACAGAGATTGATATAAAGTATTTAATTTTTACAAATATTGTGTAGTGAACGTGTATTTTCAATTCAAAATATGCTTACGTTTACGATACGCAACGTCAAAATCGTGCTAGGCCCTCAGTTCTTTAATTTAGTAAAGTAATCGAAAGTGAAAATGAAAAAATTAAATTAATATAAGTAGTTGTGAGTGTGGGCGAGTAACTTGAGGTCTATGTGTGTGTGAGAGTGTAAGTTGTATGTGTGTGAATAGTGAGTGGCTGTGTGATGTCGAAACTCAAAAAAAAAGAAAATGGGCATTGGGTTTCATTGGTAAGGGGTAGAAAAGAGATTTTCGGTTTCCGAGTGGTCCATTGAAGTCAACCAGTTTTTCAAAATGTTTTTACATTTAGACTTATTTACGTGAAAGATGTGTAGTTGTTTATTTGTCCTGTTGTATAGTCGGGAACTCAAGATGTAGAAATGCTTTCTTGCAAACGCGGTATTGGATCTTTCAATTTGAAATATCGTCGCATTTCTTTCTCAACCTCGTATCTGTCAAATCGTAGTTTTGCAGGAACGAGCAAAATTATCTAAAATTCTTATTAATCATTCATTGTTTATGTAAAGAAACACATATAATATATTCATCCAATCCTTATTTAAGTTATTTAATAATTATTTTATTGAAATATAAAACAATTTTGACATAAAATACAGTTTTTTTTTCGTTCCTGTAAAACTAAGATTTTACAGATACGAGGTTGAGAAAGAAATGCGACCATATATTATATTTAAGTCTACGATTGGGTTCCTTTACCGGTCGCGTAGAATGTTTCCGTAATATTATTTGCTGGGCAGAGAGCTGTCTCACCGTAAGGACATTGCAGTCTCTATAAAGTTGATGTGTCGGGTGAAAAATGTGACGTATGTTCAGTGAACGGAATTAAGTTTAATTTATATTGCATTGGATGCATTGACATTGACTGCGAACCGGCGACACGCGTCTGGGAGTAGAACGTAGTAGATAATAATTTCTATTGACTCATTATTTAGATTTTTGTACTGACGCCCTTATGGGTTCCGGAGCTAAATAATTGACGTCATATAGTTCGGTTCGGAGGTTCAAATAACTCGAGAAACTAAGATGATAAATAAATTATTCTTATAAGTTTTCTTACAATCCTTCTTAAATATAATTTCTACTTTGAATTATTATACACAAGCTAAAACGAGCTACATTGTAACCGATGGCTCAGCAGCGTATAGCGACAGTACTCACGGGACAGTCGGCGTCGGGCGGCGTCAGCGTAGCGAGCGCGGGCGCGTACCGGTTGAGTCGCTCGCGGTACGCCGCTCGCAACAGTGCGCCCTCCTGAACGCTACAGTTCTACATTGTAACCGATGGCTCAGCAGCGTATAGCGACAGTACTCACGGGACAGTCGGCGTCGGGTGGCGTCAGCGTAGCGGGCGCGGGCGCGTACCGGTTCAGTCGCTCGCGGTACGCCGCTCGCAACAGTGCACCTTCTGCCGCGCTCAGCTGACTGTTGATCGGCAGCGACTCTATCAGCTCGTTCTCTGCAGAATATTATGTACTGTAAGTCAAAACCACCAGGTTACGGCCAAAACCAGGCAGGTCGTAAGCATATCATTGCATAATCAGCCCAGCATATCATTGCATAATGTTCCCACCGGTAGGACACAGACCTCTCTGTGAGAGGAAGTGGGCCGTAGTCCACCACGCGGGCCCAGTGCAGGTTGGTGGACGTCACATGTCTTCGAATTTTTGGTTCTAGGACATGCTAGTTTCCTCACGATGTTTTTTTTCAACACAGGTCATACACCTTTTATATCTCGAGCAGGAATTCGATCGTAGTCAGCTCGCTGCGGACAGCGTCTCTATATCCTGTGTGTAACATACCCTGGTGCGGCGTGAGCGCATGCTGCTCGAGCAGCAGGTCGAGCGCCTCGTAGTGCGCGCAGTCGGCTCGCAGGGCTGCGGACAGCGCCTCTATATCCTGTGTGTAACATACCCTGGTGCGGCGTGAGCGCATGCTGCTCGAGCAGCAGGTCGAGCGCCTCGTAGTGCGCGCAGTCGGCTCGCAGGGCTGCGGACAGCGCCTCTATATCCTGTGTGTAACATACCCTGGTGCGGCGTGAGCGCATGCTGCTCGAGCAGCAGGTCGAGCGCCTCGTAGTGCGCGCAGTCGGCTCGCAGGGCTGCGGACAGCGCCTCTATATCCTGTGTGTAACATACCCTGGTGCGGCGTGAGCGCATGCTGCTCGAGCAGCAGGTCGAGCGCCTCGTAGTGCGCGCAGTCGGCTCGCAGGGCTGCGGACAGCGCCTCTATATCCTGTGTGTAACATACCCTGGTGCGGCGTGAGCGCATGCTGCTCGAGCAGCAGGTCGAGCGCCTCGTAGTGCGCGCAGTCGGCTCGCAGGGCTGCGGACAGCGCCTCTATATCCTGTGTGTAACATACCCTGGTGCGGCGTGAGCGCATGCTGCTCGAGCAGCAGGTCGAGCGCCTCGTAGTGCGCGCAGTCGGCTCGCAGGGCTGCGGACAGCGCCTCTATATCCTGTGTGTAACATACCCTGGTGCGGCGTGAGCGCATGCTGCTCGAGCAGCAGGTCGAGCGCCTCGTAGTGCGCGCAGTCGGCTCGCAGGGCTGCGGACAGCGCCTCTATATCCTGTGTGTAACATACCCTGGTGCGGCGTGAGCGCATGCTGCTCGAGCAGCAGGTCGAGCGCCTCGTAGTGCGCGCAGTCGGCTCGCAGGGCTGCGGACAGCGCCTCTATATCCTGTGTGTAACATACCCTGGTGCGGCGTGAGCGCATGCTGCTCGAGCAGCAGGTCGAGCGCCTCGTAGTGCGCGCAGTCGGCTCGCAGGGCTGCGGACAGCGCCTCTATATCCTGTGTGTAACATACCCTGGTGCGGCGTGAGCGCATGCTGCTCGAGCAGCAGGTCGAGCGCCTCGTAGTGCGCGCAGTCGGCTCGCAGGGCTGCGGACAGCGCCTCTATATCCTGTGTGTAACATACCCTGGTGCGGCGTGAGCGCATGCTGCTCGAGCAGCAGGTCGAGCGCCTCGTAGTGCGCGCAGTCGGCTCGCAGGGCTGCGGACAGCGCCTCTATATCCTGTGTGTAACATACCCTGGTGCGGCGTGAGCGCATGCTGCTCGAGCAGCAGGTCGAGCGCCTCGTAGTGCGCGCAGTCGGCTCGCAGGGCTGCGGACAGCGCCTCTATATCCTGTGTGTAACATACCCTGGTGCGGCGTGAGCGCATGCTGCTCGAGCAGCAGGTCGAGCGCCTCGTAGTGCGCGCAGTCGGCTCGCAGGGCTGCGGACAGCGCCTCGGCCGCCGCCTCGCGGCGCTCCAGCGAGCACAGTGCACGCGCTTGCCATACCAGCACGCCTGCTAAAGCACGCTGGAAACAAAGGTTTAGTTAAGACTAACTATGCCCCGTGGTTTTACTCCCGTTGCTCAGCTCCTAAGAGTTATAGCGTGATCTTAAATAGCCTATACTATTCCTCATGAATCTGGCTATTATATACAAAAATATTTTTTTGAATCCGACTGGTAGTTCCAGAGCTTTGCGCGTTCAAACTTCAAACAAACAAACTTCAGCTTTGTTATATTAGTATAGACTAGGAACGTATAGATAATAATTTTGCCCGTGACTCCGTCAGCGTAGACTGCAATAAATTGACCATTTTAAATGACCTCCTTAGTGTAGGGTGGCTAGTACTACGAAGTGGTCAAGCAGTATCTCTGGTTCATCCCACTGGAATAAGATGAAATGTGACTTAGATTTTAAGTTGGTCTCCAAGCTACTAAACCACATCAATATCCGTTCAGTATTTTAACAGAAAAAACTACTTTTTCTGGAATATCTATAATGTACAGACACGGCTTTTCTACAGTTATATAATAGTATCGATATAGATTAGACCCTCATCAAATTGCACCATGGACTCTACAAAGATTGTCATAGCAGTGTCATGGTGTGTACCGCCAGGATAACTTACGTTATGTGTCTGGTCAGTATTCCTGGGCTCGAGAAGCATGGGGTCGCACTCCTCCATCATGTTGAGCGCCGTGGCGGGCTCGCGCGCCGCCAAGTATGCACGCATTGCTACGCCCAGGCATAGTAGGTGACGTCTGACACAATACAATCAAAAATGGATTATTAATTCTAAGACAAAGTAATAGAATTTTTTATGGCTCAGCTCCTGCTCAACCAACCCACAAAGGCAACAAATGTGTATGACAAGCTTTTATTTTGTAAGTTTATTCAATAACAGTAGGTAGCCATAATAAACAGTATTAGCTATGTCAGTTATAGTCTTACAATTTACATAACCAAAGCAAATCAAGTTCAATTACATGTAAATCAATATTTTGATCACAGATAACATTGAATTAGAACTATTTAATGTAGGGTAAACTAAGGTAGGATGTTAGTTTCAACGTTGCCATTATACAGGGTGAATTTTTCTAGTGTGCATATCCTGGTTAAATCCGAATCTATTATAAATAACGAAAAACCAAAGGAGGCCTGGGGCAGATTGTCATTAGATTTTTCAAAAATTCTTAGCAGGAATTGAATCTGTTGATTTTGGAAAAAGTTTTTTGCTACTTCTTATAGTTTCGGAGTTGGCCATCTACAACACCCACTTGAAAAAATCACGATGTATATCATACCTATGAAGTCCTCTAGAAGAGACTGCGTGTGCTGCTCTGTGCAGTTCTCCCCTAGCGAGCATGGCACTGGCCAGGAGCCACACATCATCTCCGCTGGCTGAGTCCACGCCACCGCCTGCTGCAGCTGCTGCGGCGTCCGCCCAGAACAGAGCACTTGTCCATTGGCCCTGGAATATGTTATAAGTACAAAATTATATCATAAACCAAGGCTGCTCAACCCCAGGCCCGTTGGCTTAGAATTGGCCCAGCAATAGAATAGTTTTTCATTAAATTATTATTAAACTATGAGTTCATTAAAGTCTTATGTAATTTAAATATCTATCCATCATAATAATTGTAAACAAGTTTTGTTCACTAGGGGGCCCACCAGCTGACATGGAATCAAAATTATGGCCCACCTTCAAAATTGGTTGAGCAAGCTTATCATAAACAAATTTTAGCTTTGATTCTTTCAGAACATGACAATATCAGAAAAATACATTTGTGTTGTAATCATGATTTCTTATACTTTCTTTTAACACTTTTACGGACAAATAGACTCTACAGACTCTCAATAGACAAAATAGAAGTTTTATTATGATTGCTATAGCTGTTCAGTGGCTAGGAAAGTGTTAATGACTTCAATGAAAATTAAACTTTTTAGTTTCTCCGTAATGTAATCTTATTAGAAACAATGTCTAGGGGAACTTATGGTCAGAGTGTCGCCTTAGGGGCGTTACAGAGATCACATCATCAACAATATTATCTCAGATGTCTTACATTCTACAATTACCCCTGTGTATCCATAATTTTGTTTATTTGATGTTGATAATTCTTCACCATTCAAAATAAGACCTGAATAACCTATCCTACAGACCTACTCAAACAGATATCCAACAACTGTGACAGAAAACATACATACCAGTTCAGAGTACTGCTTCACAAGTGACCGCATCAAATCGATGTTCATGCACCCTTCTACACTACTTCTACCGGTAGGTTCAGGTTTATCCATCACTGTTTTGTAGTGCACTTCAGCATAAAGTTTTCAAGTTTCGGTCTTGAATGTGATAATAAAACTTGAGAAAACAAGCACTAATGATTTCAGTAGTTTAGTTATAAGCAAAGTTTTAAGAAAAAATGTGTTTTATTTGCTTTTTAATAAATTCACTGTTTTCGTTTGTCCCGCCGCCTTTGGTTGACACTTGACACTTTGACAGAATGATTTGGACACTGATACAAAACCAGAACCGCACACAAACAAGAAACAGCCAGCGGCTTTATCTCTTATGCGCCTGCCACACACTCGACGAGTGGCATGGGAAGTAACGAGGAAAGGAGGCAGAGACATAGTGTGGCAACATTACTCGTCATGCCACACGTCATGCTCCTCGTCCTGCCCACTGCTCCCTATTTTGTCGGATTTTGCGCGCGAGTCAAAGGACGTCAAAGTGCGAGTGGCTGGCCACATAATCGCGCGGTCGCAGTCCGCAGTAGGCTTGTAGAATAAATATCGATATATCGATATATCGATATTTTTTTACGATATTTATTATTTCGATACATCGATATAAAATATCAAGTATCGAAAACGTATCAAAAATGATATATTTTCAGTAGCAAGACCATAGTCGCCATTGATTAAAATGTCACAGTTTTTAGATTTAAGTGATAAAGTAATGTCAGGGACACTTAAAGTTGTGAACGAGAATAGGTGCTGAAAGAACACTTCCAACATCGTTAAAAACTCAGATCATAGAAACAAGGAGTTATGCACTCATAGCAAATTAGTACGGGAACAACTGTTCCCACTTTTAGTACATTATTCGACACGATTACAAGCGCTTCTTGTTAATAAAAAGATCTCCCACACATTAAAAATTCCGCACACTCTCAATCTAACACTGTTAATCGTCACTCAACACTAGCGTTAAATTTAAATTCGGTTCGTCGCCAGCGTGTACTTTTGTACTACGCTCAAAATGACCAAATTAAAGTAAGTATCAAACTCAATAGCGCCTTGGCACATCTCCCTTGTTTCGACGATCTAAGATTAAAAACGTTGCAACTTAATGAAATTCAGCGCCGAAAGGAATTCTTAGTGAAACGCACACTACTTTTTAACCGATTTCCAAAAAGGAGGAGGTTCTGCATTCGGTTGGTTGTTTTTTTTATGTATGTACACCGATTACTCTGTGATCTGTGAGCCGATTTACGTGAATTTTTTTCATATGGTAGAAGAAGCTCGCGCGGTGGTCCCATATAAATTATATTATCTTAGGTTGAATAGTTTTGTAACCAGCTTCAATAAACGGAATTTTTCGTGTATATCGATGACATCATGACAATAATAAAAAAAGTCATATCGTCCCCGTAGAGCGAAAAGTCACTAAGTCGGAATTGACCATTTTGAGTTACGACGGTTTAAAGTTTTAAAAAAGAAAACAAATCGTAGCTTGATATTACTGCTACATATTCCTGATTTTATAATTTTATATTTTAGGGAATTTATCATAATTTATGAGACAAGTAATAAAATAAAATAAAATAAATGTTTTACCAAGATATGAAGAAAAACCAAAATAGTTAGTTTTATCTCTTAGAATCTGCACAGAGTCATGAGTTAATGATTTTTCACTTTTCGAACGAAGGTAATAATTTCTTTTCAACCTTTACCGTTAGGTAAAAAAATCGAAAATAACTCAATTTAGTTAGAATGAGACTAACCTGTTGCAAATAAAAACATGTCTGAAAATACTTCATAACTGATTTTTACATGTTTTTAACTTAATGATTTCTCGCTTTATAGATACTCGGCACAACAGTGCAAATAATCACTAAAGATTTAGTTAGTTTTCGATTTCATAATTTTTGCATTTTTACAACTCTTAAACTTCAAACAACTGGCGAAAAGTAATTAAGTGAATTTAGGTAATTGTTCCTAAAATATTATTAGTCAAAATGCTAAATTATTGATTTTTCGCACTTTCTAAAACAAAAACTATGATAGCTATGGACATGACAATAAGATTGAAAATTAAAGAAAAAAAATGCGATTTTGATGACATTCTTAACTCGATATGGCCATTTTATGACTTAGTGACTTTTCGCTCTACGGGGACGATATTATGTAAGTACACGAATTCCTGGACGCAATCGATCTATTTTCCGCAAGGTTAGGCAGAGGTGTCTGTATAGTACACACAGATTTTTTTATGTTCAAGTCTTATTTGATAGAAGGTTAGGGAAAGAGCCTATTGCTGAAAAAACATTGTTTTCGATTACTGAAACGCACTTATCCACGAATATCTTAGAAGGTAAGTACCTATTTAAATTCGTGAAAAAAAGTTCATACAAAATGTGTGTCAAAGGCAGTATATTATTAAAGTGATTTTATGGTACTTTTATATACGTAAGGTATATGTATATTTATAAAAAAAAACATGACATGTTACACTACACTAAAAGGTTAAAAATAAAAAACAGGTTTTAAAAAAACCGACTTCCAAAAACTACACTAAAAACTATGAAAAAAAAGTTTAAACTTCCATAATTAAAAATCTAAATGTATATATTGAAGTCGGCGGGGCCTAGCATGAAAATAAGCAAAATTGCAGATTAACGTGGAATAAAAGGAAATCTTAATTTCCACGTGCACACACTGCGCACACCCTTCCTGTTTAAAGACTGAGAGGCAAAAACCTGAAGGGGCCCCGCCCCGGCTTCAATATACATTTAGATTTTTAATTATAGAAGTTTAAACTTTTTATTTCATGGTTTTTAGTGTAGTTTTTGGAAGTCGGTTTTTAAAAATAGTAATAATACTGACATATTTATTGAAATAAACTTGTAAAAACAAACACAATAGAATTTCGTAAAGTACTAAATTTTTTTGAAAATTGCACCTATATATCGATATATCGATATTTTTTTTTTCGATATATCGAAACCGATACTGATATTTATTTTTTTTTTTATCGATACGATATATATCGATACTTTTTGGGACTTCTTGCATCCCTAGTCCGCAGTCCGCATCTCGCTAGAGTATTATTGTTCTGTGGTCCGCATCGAGCGCTCGCGCAAGACGCACGCGTATGCAAAATTGGAAATTATGTCGTCGCCAAGCGTGGAATGGTCAAATGAAAAAGTGTTAATGTTTATTGAATAGATGTGATCCACCATCTCCGTTGGCGAGGACGACGACGACGATGTATATTTCTTTTTACTACATTAATATAATTAGCTATACTAAAAATGCATAGCGCGCACGCTGCCACCGTTTCAACGTCCATTGTCTCACCAAGGCAATTAGGCAAATGACAAGTGAGGACTGAGGAGCGTCGCGATTAATTGCGCGAGTAGAGCAGTGTGTGGGCAGAGAAGGCAACATCGCGGCAAATCACGGCAGCGCGAGGAGCATAGCGATGAGCAGCGCAAGGAGCATAGTCTGGCAGGCGCATTAGGCTACGTCTATAGTATCCTATGTCTATGATCAAAACATTATCGTCGTACTTTACAGTGACGTTGACGTCACTGTATCACTGTCTACGAGAAATGGCTTCAGACAGTACAGACACGGTTAGCTAACTCCAAGATTCAGCTGTTCAGCTACAACCATGCTACAACAACACTGAACACAATAACAAAACAAATAGTAACTAGATTAGGTAGGTAACTTTAAACTTTAGTCGAATTTTCAAAAACTTATTTATCACTATATGCTCGGAAATGCTATTAATTAGTGATTAAAAATAAAATTAGATGTTTTGGAGATGTAGATTGAGTACATTAATTTTAAATTGATGCTTTATGAACGCATTTTTTTAGCTTTGTAATTTGTATTGAATGATACGTTCGAATTCAGAAGAACGTATTTATATGTTTTCTCTTTTGCTCTTTAGATAATTTACTATCTACTTGTCTTTGTTATTTGGAATACAAATACAACTAAATTTGGACGCATGTACCCATGCTGCAAATTGACAGATTTGAATTTTGATGACGGAAAGAAAAAGGTTATACACAGTAAAAGAGGGAATAGGCTGATAAAGATTTATTTATTAACCGTCACTAAATAATAATTAGGCGTTCCTAGTTTTTTACTGTGTAGTGTAAATATAGAATCACAGTTTGAGTTTTGTATAAATTCTGGTAGTTCAAATAAAGCAACGTGTCCTAGGTTAGGCCGTTAGTGAAACATGTTAGTATATTTGAAATAACATGACTGAGAGGAAAATGTGCAAGTTTTACAATTTAAACGTGCCTGAACGTCGATCTGGGGAGGGTGGCCAAGGTGGCGGAGCTACGCAGAACCACGGCAGCAATGATGAAGATGACAGGAACTCTGACGAGGCGACGCCGCCGCCCGTGCCGGCGCACGAGCACAAGCTGGAGTACAGCTACTGGATGTGGTTCTCGCGGCGCCCGCCCGCGCGCGAGCTGTCCGCGTCCACCACTGGTTACGTACAGGTTTGTTGATGTCCATGCCACCTTGCTCACAAGGAGCACACATCAAAATGCACTGTAGCCACGAGAAGTTATTGTTGTTACATTATGAGGTCATGTGATTTGTATTGTTTATGAATAGTAGTACTACATACATACATGAAAACCATTGTAGAAATATGCAAATTAATATTAATTTACATAATTCTGTTTATCAATATGGTACACTTTTGTGTAACAACTAGCCATAGCCTAACTTTATTTTTAGTTAGACAACATTTTTACAAGTTAATAAAATGTACTCTGATCAAATTAAAGCGTCCTATTAAACATTCAAAGTTTCAAGGACCGAATATTTTGAATAAATGTTAACTTTCTAAATTGTGTTGTTACACTTTTACGTGTTCAAACAGTATTAATTTGAGAGATTTTAGGAAGAAGTTGAATAAGTACTCAATATGCACATGGAGGTTACAATACAGTTCCTTGTAACTATTTGAAATACAATAGGCACTCCAGATGCAATTTATAACTTACAAATTACATCTGTAGTGCCTACCGTATTTCAAATAGTTACAAGGAACTTTATGCTTCAGACATAAAGTTTCTTTTGCATTACCAGTAGCTGTACAAAAATAATGGTCCTAGACAATAACACTAATATGTAGTGGTGTACTTTTCTATAACAAATTGCGGGCTTCTTTAGGAGATACAAAAACTTAATAACTTTGTATTTTACCTAATAAATAGTAGCCTATGTGTTATTCTGATGTATAACATATGTATACAATATACATATTTGTTTAGTTTATATTTTATCTATACTTCTATACTAATACTAATATTATAAAGATGAAAGATTTTTTTGTTTGTTTGTTAGTAGCTCGACTTTGTACATATCTTTTAATTTGTAAATACCTTGTATTTGTAATTTTATGTGTGTACAATAATAATATAAGCTATATTACTGTAAAGTTTCATCAAAATCCGTTTAGTAGTTTTTGCATGAAAGAGTAACAAACATCTATACATCTATTCATCCTCACAAACTTTGGCATTTATAATATTAGGAGGATGTAATTGTACAACATTTCAACTATTAGGTGTATTTAGTTGTAGCATTGCCATAAGCCTAGTACATAGATTAAATTGTTTTTATTTATTCAACACAAACCTTTTTGTATTAAATAGGTATATAAGACTACCTTACCTCTATTGATTTGCATCTATTAGCTTGACCTAGATTCTAAGTTGTAACATAGCTGTTATTCGAGTCTGTATATTTTTGAGAAATTTATACTGTTATGATTTCTATGTAAAAGGATCCTACGAATAGTTTTCATTTTATTAGTAAGCACTACTTTTGTTATTCTTAACAAAAGTTGTGCTTACTAATAAAATGTTTAAAAATGTGCAATTTTCAACACACAGCAGTTTTTAAATCTCTTTATTTTGCTTATGAGGCGAATCGTTTCTTTGTTCTACACCAAATGCACTGTGCTATCAACTGAATCACTTCTCGGTTATGGCAATTGTGGAGTTTGCTATTATTATAGGTACCACAATTCTGACAATGTGACATAGGTATAACCCGCGCCAATAAAGAAGCGAATCTAAAATGGCGGCACTAATCATTTCCTCTCACTCGCACGTTATTGCTGTCTTTGCTCACACACGTCGGGTGTCTCAGAAGACCGAAAAAATCTGAAGAATAGCCCAACTGACTCATGACTTATGATCACAAACGTCACCTGCACACAGGCGCGTGCATTGCATATAGGCAAGTAGGCAGTGACTACCTCTTAAGGTTCAATAAAACCATTTTAACTATTACTACATCAATATACATCATTATATATCAATAATTAGTCATGATTGATATATTTTATTTATGTAGTAACAGTTAAAATAGTTTTATTGGATCATATGAGGTAGGCACTGCCTACTTTCCTATATGCACTGCACGCCGCTGCCTGCACATTAGCTGGTTTTTCGGTCTCTTTCGCGGAATGAAGAAGACGGGGGGCGCCGAGGCTGCACGCGATTGGTTCGTCAGTCGATGCTCGTCGTCTATAAGTCTATTGGACTATTCTCTATTATGTATTGTCAACTGTCTATTGGGCCAAAAAGTTTTAAGTTCCATATTCCACGTCTAGTGCCACCCACATCTTCGATTTAGTTCTAGCCAAAAACAAGGTATTTTGGGTGGATTGGTCTTTATTGTGTGTCTGGTGCACCTACATTATACCTATTGTTTCTAAGGGCGCAATCTCGAAAGCGCTTACTATTGGCAATATAATAAGGTGAAGAGTTTGTTTGAACACTCCAATCTCTGGAACTGCCAGTCGGATTCGAAAAAATATTGTTGTATATAATAGTCAGATTCATGAGGAGTATTATAGTCTATTTAACATCACGCTACGACCCTTAGGAGCCGAGCAGCCGGTATGAAACCGCAGTGAACAGCTAGGACCTTAATACGTTTCCAAAAATTGCAGGCGTTACGTCTGGTGGGTAGGGTGGCGAGCGTGGAGCAGTGGTGGGGGCTGTACACGCACCTGGCGCGGCCGTCCGAGCTGCCGCCGCTGTCCGACCTGCACCTCTTCAAGCTGGGCATCAAGCCCATGTGGGAGGACCCCGCCAATGTCAATGGAGGCAAATGGGTAAGAATACCAAATACATTAAAGGGCTGATTTTTCCATCGTCAGATATCTTTTATCCAAGGAATAAAATTGATGTTTGATATATTTTGTACAGATATTCTGTCCCAAATTTAAAATTATGGCTTGAATAGGTAATAGTTATCTGACGATTAGTACAGTACGCCGAGTAGACTACTTAGATACCGCAAACCGAAGTAGGCGCATGGCACTTTCGCTGGGTCCGTCCCAGCGTGCCCGAAAGTGCCATGCGCCTACTTGCCGAATTTCTACTTGAGTTTACTTTCAAACGCGCCGGTGAAACTTGACAAATAGTGTCGTTGAAGACATACAAATGCAAAATTGTACCAATAACGCCTCCCCCACATTGGACATGCGCATTCCTCGAGAGTGTGAACTACGCGAACGCCGCGTGCGTGAACGTTCGCGTCATTCACACGCCGCATTTTAAAAAGTATATTGATAAATTCCCAGGTTGTGCGGCTACGTAAAACACAGACGGGTCGCGCGTGGGAAGACCTGTGCATGGCGATGCTGGGCGAGCAGTTCATGGTCGGCCAGGAGCTCTGCGGAGTCGTGCTGTCCGTACGGTTCCAGGTGAGAACAGCTCGGTCGCAGTCGACGACTTTGGGGTGGTCGTTGTATTAATGCCGACGTGCTATAGGTACCGTGTTTCGCAAATTTTTGTACGATTTTGAGGGGGGGGGTCATTACCTCCATGACCCCCGCTGGGTGAGAAGCGGCGACAAAGCAGAAGTGGCGTCAAGGGAAGGTTAGGTTGCCTCGGTTGCGTAACAGGCTCTAGCGATAGATAAATATAATACTACGTACAGATGCCTCATTTCATACAAAGAAACGTGACTGCTGCAACTCGGGCTATACATTTTTTCGTGCTTAGAGTATTTTTTAAAATTAGATATAAATTTTTTTATGGTCCATTTTTTCATGTTCTGAATTTTACAGAAACTTCAATAACAAGTCGATACATTAACGCCATCTATTGAGATTTATATTGAACACTAGACTTTTGCCCGCGACTCCGTCCGCGTGGACTACAATGAAATGACCAGTTAAAATGACCTCCGTAATGTAGAGTGGCTAGTACTACCAAGAAGTCAAGCTGTATCTCCGGTTTATCCCACCGGAATTAGATGAAACGTGGCTTAGATTTTAAGTTGGACCCCAAGCTATCGAACTGTGAAAACCACATCAAAATCTGTTCAGTACTTTTTGCGTGATGCGCGCACAAACAGATAAACAGACAAAAATTCCAAAAAAAATATTTTCAGGCATGGTTACGTCCCATTACCCTATCCCGACTATTATTTCTGGAATATCTTCAATGTACAGACACGGCTTTTTTACAATTTTATAATAGTATAGATGTTCCTTTGTTCCTGATGCTGGCCCGTGTTTGGTTGCAGGACGACCACCTAGCGGTGTGGCACCGCACGGCGTCGGACACGGCGGCGGCGGCGCGCGTGCGGGACGCGCTGCGCCGCATCCTGCAGCTGCCGGCCGCCGTGCCCATCGAGTACAAGGCGCACGGCGACTGCCTGCGCGCCTCCGCCGGCCGCGCCGCCCCCGACGACGCCCCCGCGCCGCCCAGCCCGCCCCCCTCCTCCTAGCCGCCCCCTACACCCCCCACTAGCTCGTAGCGGCGCCGTCGTGTTCACAATATCGAGTGAAGGATTTATGTTTTCTGACTTTCGACGAGCTTCGATCTGTTCGCATCGCAGCCGTGACGATAGTGCACCGTTCGGTTCGTTCGGCGGATATACTTTTGTTTGCCCCGCAGTTCCGACACAGTTAAACACGACACGAGACTTGTGACCGTATCTTTCTGTAATTGTTGACTATTCAATCAGTACCAATCTTAGGAATACCTTTGTTATAGGCTAAAGTTAACCTTCACCCGTGCTAAACTAGCTAGCAGAGTTTATATAGACGATATTGTATTATTAACTGTGAATCTGAGTGAGATGACGACTGCTGCCCGCAATAGTCCGCGTTCGTCTCGCGGCCGGCCCGCGCTGCCGATGTACATATAGTGAAATTCGAAGTTAATTAAACAAATTTGTAAAAGCGGCTTCGAGCCGTGAGACCGAGCGCCCCACATGCTACACATTGTACAGTGAAAAGACCTGGATTTTAAATAAAAATAAAGAATCAGAATTTGTATACTTTAAATGTTTGTTTCCTTCTGTCATTACCATCATGTAACATGCATGTCGATCAAATGCCTATGTTGGATGTTATATTTAGATTAGATCCGCCGTGATCTAAAATAACAGGGTCAATGGACTGAATAAAATGAAATGTTTGTCTAGAAAATATATTTTAATACATCAAATTTCAACAGACATTCACGTTTGTTAATTTAAATTAAAAGTAAATGATAGACATGGCCATTAAGACATTCGTTATTCGACTAAACACGACACGACGCATCGACATCAAACGTAATGTCTAATAGTGCTACACACTACCCAATCTAAACACTTCCACTACTCTTCTTTTACGATAGTTACATTACACTAGAGCTGTGAACACACCGTGGAAAATTTACAATGGAATTAGGCCCTTTCTAACATCATTAACTGTAGAAAAAGTATTTTCTACAAGGGAGGACAAAAGTATGCGATTTACAGAAGCTATCGACAAGTCTTTATCCCGCTTGTAAAAAAAACCGTCTACAGATATTAAAAATTAATCTTGTATTTATCTGTCTCTGGGGAAGTGTGTCCACAGCCTAAAACTCTGACATTCAGACGAAAATATCCTATACTAAACTTACATCTACATTATTTACATTTGGCAACATTACTTAGTCTATGTGTGGTGATATGCACACGGCATAGGTAAATCAAATTAGCTATGATTTCCCATTATGATATTTCAATTTTATTATGTTCTAAAATCACAATATTTTCAATGATATTTTTTTTTCAGGGGTCTGTTTTCTTGCGTCAATTTGTAAAAAAAAACCCTTAGATATTAAGATATAGAGCTGCTACAACTAACAAAGTGGCATAAGAGAACAAAATCACAGTTTTCTTTACAAATAAAGTGCGTTCAATATTATTTTTAACTTATTTTCGAGGAAAGACTTCACTTTGAAAGTTTACGTCTTTCCTTCAAAGCCGATTATGTGCAGTTGGCATAACCAGTCCAGTCTATGGCACACGTACTGTCTACTTACTTTCGCAACGATATTTAACGACTACTTTCTATTACTCCTTATGACTCACACGATAACTCTTTAAGTCCAAACTTAAGAAGAAGATAAAACATTTTTCATTCGAATTCATCTTCATGGCATTATTTGCCTTTAGAGACTCGATTACAGCTGAGAAATAACTTAATCTATAAATCAAATTATCGCACAGCGTACAATCATCTAATTCCCCTTAAATTCCTTCTCATAATAAGAAACGTGTGAGTAATAAGCACCAATAGAAGCATGACCTAAGACTGATTAGCGCTAAATAACATTAAAATTAACTTAGCAAATGACATCCACTTAATGCAAATACTAACACTAATTTCATTGCTTCAAATTCCCAATAATTTAGCACTTTTTATTACGCTTCACAAATTAAGAGCCAATAAACTAAGTAAATAAAGCCAATTATACAAATAATACTAGTCTTACTAAATAAGAGGTCCCCATTTATGAGAATCAGGCAAGATTAGTTATGTCATATCAATTCCGTAAGTTCTATCAAAGTATTAGATTTATTCTGGCAGTGGAGTAATGGCCAATAAAACCATAATTAGGCCCATTTTATACAGACCAATTCAATTGCTTGTTGAATGCAATTTTATTCAGTAATCAAAATTATCTTGAGTTATTACATTTCACAAGCAACTGCTCCGTGTATATGAACCTCAATACATAAACTTTATTTCAATAGAACTTGCGAACTATGTAAACAAACTTTCTATACAAACTAATCTTTTGACAATTTGCCGTACTGGCATTGTTTACATAGTTCGCAAGTTCTCATGAAATTGACCTTACATGTATTATTTTTAGTGCACACTACAATAATTATACTATACAAAGGACCCCATAATATTAAAAAAATATCTAAAAATAAAACACGAATAGAACAATGTTATGTACTAAAAATAAAATATAACAAGTGTTAAATAAAATAGCGTAGCCAAGCTGCAATATTAATTTTGTTAGTGCTTTGACCGAAGCTACGTGAAGAGTAAATTGATAAAAATATAAAAATCGACTGTATGATCAAATAAATTAGATCGAGAACCAATGTCGATATAAAATAAACATTTTAAATCGCACTACATAAAGTAAAAAAAACTCTTATAATTAGATGCCTACATTTATCAAAAGTTAATTCACACAACGTCTATGATATAAACCGGTAGACAATTATTCGTTTCGAAAAATGAAATATTTGTGTACTGATTGATAATAATAATTTGATAATATCCGGTTATTTATTATAGACATAGTGGTAAGTATAATATTAGCTGCGTCATTCAGTATATTAGCAGCGACACTCGCTATGCTACATTGACTGAGCTAGTGCCAGGAAGCGGCGCGGTTGAGAAAGGGAGCCCGAACGACGATTACCATACATTAGACCGTGTTAGGTTGTTTATGAAGGATGCTTATGAATAGCTCCGTAAGTTGTTTGTGTGGCAATCAATTTGACGTCTAGCCTAGGTCTGGCTTTAATGGACTGACTAGGTGCAGATATTGTAGATAGCAAGTTTGTCGTTGATCTACATCTAACAATTATAATTATTATGCACTGTAATTTAGTGGAGACGATATTTGTATTTGTATTTGTATTGTATTTAGTTTGTAAGAGATTTTGCGAGAAAGCAAACGCTGAGATAAAATAGACTAGGCAGAAAATAATGAGCGCTTTTTTACCGTAGCACGACACGTCATTATACGATTTTATTGTCACGATATAATAGAAAGCAAAATGTATCAAATTTTATTAAGACTGAATTTAAAGCGTCTTCATACGATTCCATGCATTTTGCTTTCCCGGTGTGTGCTGACGAGAAAATCGTGCCGTGACGTGCCGTGCTACGGTAAATTATTAAAGTGCCCATTATCTGTGACAGTGCGATTATTGTCCTTATAAAAAATTGATCATTGATTACATGCCTAATGGCATGAAAGGCTATTCGATTATTGAAATAGCAAAAACAACACATAATATACTGAATCCAAAACGCCTGCCTGTCTTTACCCGTTTAAATATTTAGGCTGCCCTTAATTAGGTATGTCGGAATCTCATAGATCATTAAAAAGGACGCGTTCTAATTTAGGACTGAACCGATCGCTACAGGAATAGAATTCTGAGATGAATTATTACAGCCGTCTCATTTATACCTCCCTAAAAACGGTTTATTGGTATGATTTTTGGGAATTTTAGAAAGGCTGGTGTTGCCATATTATTGATTTCAGTTGTCGTTCGGTTGTGAATACTAAGGCTAGGAGATTGTTACACTTTAAGGCGGAACATGACTTTTTTGGATACAATTACGTAAACGATAGTAGTGACTTTCAATTCCAAACTTCAATTCCTATTATTTTGTGCCCATCATTAAATTAATATCGCAGGAATATTGATTGGACTGTGTATTGTATGTCGATGATTTATGTGCAATTTAAATATATTGTGCGCTTTGTAATGATTTTCTAAAAGAAATGAAAATTACAATTGTTTTCTAGATTTGTTAACCCCTGTGGTCTAATTTTCATAATAATTTTAATGACTCATATAAAATAATCATGTGTTCAAACAATAAAATAATGACGATTAAAATCAGTAGTGATGATTAGTTCATTACCAATTATATTCTTAATTTTTAGAATGTATGAAACTACACTAAATATACGCGACAAAGTGTAAAAGAGAATGTATGATAATTTGATATTTGATAGTATGACAAGTAATTCATTGGAAGATAGTACTTATGCTATATAGGACGTTTATACAGTGTAGTTTCAAAATTATACTGTAAAATAGGGCTATTTTAAATCGGGCTTCTCGAAAATCAGCAAAAATAATAATAATTAGGTATAAAACTGATTACCGAGACGTTTTAAAATACATTCGCCATAATAGATTCGATGTATTTTCAAGTTTATTAGAATAAGATTTAGCCCTTTAATTTTTAAATAACCATATTCTACAGTACTTACATACATAGTTAGTATGTTGCCATCTTTATTATGATGGATCAAAATTCGAATAAAATTCTTGATAACGAATTTCACAGGACCCTTAACTTAGCGCGAATCCATCTCGAAAACACCACCCCAGATTCAATAATACAATTTGTATTTTGATTGTCCAATTCATAACATATACTTTGTACTTTACCGTTGACAATCAATGCCGCCGAACACTGAACTTTTGTAACTCACCTAGATAGGTACAGAAAATCTTCAAGGTTTTAACGTAGAGTTGGGCTCATTCCCCTAAAATACAAAAGAATACTTTCCGAAACCATTTAAATATAGATTTGACTATATCCCCCACCTTCTTCTCACGCCCTTAACCCATCTACGCTAACTCCAATGGCAACTGTACCTACTTTGATCATCTGTTCAGAACTGAATGAGCGGCAGCTCGACGTAGGTGTGACGTCAGCAAGGCTGCTGGTCGGCCAGCTCGTGGATCAGCAGGGGGGTCGTGTCGGGGGTCAGCGCTGGCACTGCGCAGGCGGGCTGCTGTGCGCACACGCGCTCTAGCACGCACGACGCGGACAAGCGAGCCTCCGCGTCGTGGTCCCAGCATTCCTCCATGGTGTCGCAGAGGACCGATAGACCCTGTGGAAGAACTCGCTTTTATTTATTTATTTAATTGAAATCCTTAACAACTATAATACGGTAGTGGACTACTATTAAAAAAGAACAAAAATTCAAAAAATATTTATATAAATAAATTATTTTATTCCAAAGAAGGAATAGGAACAACAAAAAAGATAAAAAAAAAAAAAAATATCACAAAATGGAAAACAGACGCTTTTAAAGTTTTTGGAGGGAGTATCGCTCCGTCTTTGTCGCGCGAAGCGGACGTAGGTGGTGTTACGTCACTGCATGATAGTGCCGTCCGTGTCTAGCTAATCATTTTAAAACGCTTATAACTTGGCCAATTTTGTAGATGTTTCATCGGTATTTTTGGTGTTAATTATCTTTTTTCAAATCGTTTACTGATTCACAATAAAAAGAAAATAGTCCAGTACCGTATTACAGGTACTTAGCTAGTGGGATAGTGTGACTATCACTTAACTAAAAATTTAGGTCATACTAAGCCACTTATTATAAAATGTTAATCAGAAAATAAAGTAGCATAACTAAAAACATCCATACAAGCACTGTTATTTCCAAAAAAATCTAGATAAGTAAGTACTTGTATTACATCAGTCAGCAGCTCTTAGCAAAAGCCGAGTTAGGGTTGGCGGCAAGAGATATGTTGCAGGAAGAAATCTTTATGAAACCTTCGACGAAGAAGATGAAGAAAAATGTTAAGCTGTCTATTAACATGCGCTAGTTTAGTCAAAACGAAAATCAAGATGTAAATTCACACTATGGAGGGTAGAGTTAAGGTGAACTATTTCAGAAGGGAGACAAGTTGTAAAGTGTCCAGGTTTTTGCAATAAATAATAGTCTAAAAACCCTCCAAAGTGGCGCTAGTATAGGCAAAGGGTATGGCTATTTAAGTAGCAGTTGTTGACGGATTGAATTTTTTGATAGGATGGAACTTTTGGTGCTTTCTTTGAAATTTTGTTTTTTAATGTGTATAATATAAACTAAACACTTTTTGTCTTTTTAGTTAACAAGAGTCGCACAATATTGCAATTAAATGATAGTTAAGAAGGGAGCAAAACTATGACAATATTGTTTATGGTTAATCTGACCTATTAAATTAATGTGATACATAAACTCACGCCTTTTTGTCATGGGGATGAATCATGATCATAATAATTATTATTATCTTATCTCATGCAGATGCATATACACATAGAGAAAAAAGGATGTTGCTACGTACATACCTATCGGGCTGGCTAGGCAAATTAAACTAATTGCCTAATAATAATAATTAAAGTAAAAAACTATAATTTTTATTTTATTTTTCAAACGGTACTTGTCGACCGTTACAAAATGATGTCATAAGCACGACAGTCATCTCGAAATGAACGGCTAAAGATGGATCCAAACATTGCGAGGCATGCGCTGCGGACCTACCTACATACCTACCTACCTATATCGAGCCGTGCGTTGCATTGGGAGGCCCCAATGCAACGCACGGCTCGATATAGGTACATTTGTACATGCAGGCCATTTTGCGAATAAGTCCATATCTACTAAGCCCTCACCACGAATATGAACGTCCACTCATTGCGAAGCATGCGATGAGCGCCGTGCGCCATGCATGCCTCGCAATGTTTGGATCCACCTTAATAAGTAATGCAGGCGTGACGTGTTCTACTTACGGGATGGTTCCGCCAGTGCGGTGGTATGTGCGGCCTGAGTTTCCGCTGCACCACGGCCTCCTGCATCTCCTCAAGACTGGGGTGGGAGCCCACCTCCTCCTCAAGAGGCAGCCGGTATTGTCCTGGTGTTTCTGGAGCCGCGTCGCTGCATCTACAACGTTCAATTTTATAACGTTTAGACTCGGATACAGAGGAGGGGGTAACAGGTGTAACCGTGTAACACCCCCTCTCCAACTCATGAACGAAGCACTCTATTTTGACCAATTTTGAAATCGTCAGGACATCAATTTTGAAATCACACAATTAATTCTTCCCTCCCCTGAACGAAATTCTGTACTTGACATGGAAAATGGACTGGATTGACCCAGTGGCGTGCCTAGAGGGCAAGCCCGACGCATTTTTTGTTTTTATGTTAATTTTTCATGGAATTTAAGTGAGTCAATGTTGTTATTAAAGGAATACGTACATTAAAAATCACTTGCGTTCATGATCGTGTTGTAGTGCATTTTTGTAGGGAACAGCAGATTTTTTTTTTTCATATTTCCGTATCGGTCCCATAATAAAAGTTGATCATATTCATGAGTACTTTCACCTCCTAAAATATCCGCACTGGTTTTAATTTTACCCTGTATATTATGTGCGGCCGTTGGTTAGCGGCTTTCTTAGGACACCATTTCCATACATTCGGCTGATGTGAAGTGTCGCGTATTGTCAATTTATACAAGGAGGCTGATCAACGTCAGATGAGAGTAGCCTATCCATCATATTCTGGGAAGTACGTGATTAGTACCTACGCATAAAGGATGGAACGAGTCCTGCATTGAGTATAATATCCTGTACCGATAGTTGTGATACTGATAAATAAATAATAATATTTCAGTCACAAACACGTTTTTTCATAAATAATAGTTTCATTATAAAACAGTTCCATTTATTATATCTACTACTAGCTGTTCCCCGCGGTTTCACCCCCGTTGCTCGGCTCCTAACAGTCGTAGCGTGATTTTAAATAGCCTAAACTATTCCTCATGAATTTGACTATCACATACCAAAAGAATTTTTCGAATCCAAATCTTCAGCTTTATAATATTGGTATAGATTTACAAATATATTCGCTTCAGTCGCAAAAGCATTTGCTAATTCAGAAGCACAGTTCAGAAGTGACAAATTTGACCTAAAACCGTAAATTAATGGAGTTGTTCTAAAGTTAGTTCTCGTATATTTGGATACACTAGAAAGATCTGCCATACTAAATGCAACGGTATAGTTTTAACTGAGTTATTAATGGGTGCCTATCTAGCTTCGGGTCGATCTAACGGTCAAGGGACCAATTATGGCCGTGGAGGGAAACCGCAAGAACGTAACCGTTTTAATTAAATTAAGTTAACACTCAACAACGGCAATATCTGCCTTTTTTGAGCGTTAGCTAATGAAGAGTAGAAAAAAATAGGTACCTAGTATATTGCTGGTTAAAATTTTGTTCCCAAACGTCGATTTGTAAAACAACAGACGCCAATAAGCTGTTTGTTATTTAAAAATCGTGCGTCTTCAGCGATGAGGCAGTAAAAAGCTTAATTACCATACAAATCGGTCCTATTTTTAACATTGCATTAACATTTCAAATGAATCACTTTGCAACTCAAGCGTCATACAAAACCAACTCACCTTGATGCGATCTCCCACAGCACAAGTGCGCAGGCGTACATGTCTATCCTTAGGAAAGCGTCCTTCGTGAAGTTGATGGCTCCATCGAGCACTTCTGGGGCCATGTACCGCCGTGTTCCGACCTGCCCGTGCGCATCGCCGCAGCCTCTCCCTGCCACGAATATCAAAGCGAGACCAAAGTCCGCAATACAAGCGCTTAGATCAGCTTTTAGGAGAACGTTCTTGGATTTGAAGTCTCGATGAGCGACTGCTGGTTTCCCTCCGCCCTCTTCATGAAGATGGGCAAGACCGCGCGCCACGCACGCCGCGATCCGCCAGGCCTCTACCCAAGTTAGCGTGTGACCTTTCAGATAGTCGCACAGGGAGCCCTGATAAAAAAAAAACATACATCCAGAATTCTAACTAGATAAAATATAGTAAGGACCTAATAGGTACTATACGAATACGAAACGCCGTAACGTATAACCTAGTCGGCCGTATTACTCATTCATCATTCTAAAAATAGTCACTTAACTTGTAGAACCTGTCAGGAAATTCTTTCTTACTCCCAACATAATATCGATCTATTGAGATGCAAGCGGATATTTTTAACATGCTCGTATTGTGTCGAGCTACGGTCAAGACTTATGTAATATTTAACACAATAGAACATGATTTATGCTGGATAACGTCGCTTTCGTTACAACACGTTCTCTGTTGCTTCAGCGAGTATACATATACCTAGGTACAAAAATAAGCCTAGGTTACGATGATTAAGTATTTTATTGCAAGAACTCACCTTCTCATGGTAAGCTGTGACCAGCCAATATTCAGCCTGGAGGTTGTCGCCTTTCTTGTCTACGCCGATGTAGTGAAGGATATCGGGATGGTCCATCCTCGCGAGCCTGAAGATCTCTTGCTCAGCTAGCCACGACTGTTTGTCTTGCAAGGGGAACACTTTGACGGCCACATCTCGCTGGCCAAGCTTGGCCCTCCACACAGCTCCAAATCGTCCCCGAGCCCTGACCTCGCACAGTGTCACCTGCCCCACAAGACCGATGCCCTCGTTCTCCAAGCCGCCAGCGGACGGAGGCCTCGACAACGACGCCTCACCGTTAGCTAGTTCAGCGAACGATGTTCCTTTGCGCTTCCTGTACAGCAGGTAACAACCAACAAGGATAGCGAATAGCAAGAACAGGGGAGTGAGAGTGTAAGCGATTACTGCCTTCGTGTCGTCATCAGCGCTTGGCACTGCCGATGCGGGCACTCTCTCAGGAGGGATTTCAGTCTGCGACGATATACCGGCTTCTATACCAGGAAACACTGCATTTTGATTGCACATATCTCCTTCGCAGCAGCAGTGGAGGAGTGGCAGCTTCGAGTTGTGAAGTCTGCAGCTGGCCGCCCTGTCTGTGCACGACACGGTGTCCACGAAGCATCCTTTCACTTTCGGATATGCCGTATTAGTGACATTGTCGAACTGCCACAGTACAAAGCAATGGTTACTTTTGTCTGCTTCGACGGGTTGGCACATTTCTTTGATAACGTTCGGGACACACGTGGAGTTTTGTGCACTATCGCACGTGGAAGTTTGAGAACCATTGAAGAATTCGCAGTACCTTGTGGTGACTCTACCTTCTTTCGGCCGAGGCGGAAAATTCTCGTCGGAGGGCGGGGCTGCTGTTAGTGACGTCACTTGAGTACCTTTAACAAAACGTTTTGCTATTACAAAGCTATTTACGGCTAAGTTATGTCTACCTGAGAAATAGGCTGAAATTGGACATCTTTTTAGTTTCAGCAGGACCCAAAGGTCTAAGGATGATTTCACAGTCGCGCTTACGGGCGCACGGGTGGTAAGTGGCGCGGGCCACGGGATAGACGTGTCTTGTACTGTTTCATAGTGATACACGTACAAGACGCGTATACGATTGTATGGCTTACGAGCCGCGCTGCCCGCCCGCGCTAACGGCACGGTCAGCGCGACTATGAAATCACCATAAGTGGTAGGTACGCATATTGTTATAAGTACTAGCTTTTGCCCGCGACTCCGTCCGCGTGAACTTTAGTATCCCGAGGGAATTTCGATAAATTCGGCCTTATTACTTTTGTCTATCTACATACATCATAAAATTTCTGCTTTCTAGGTCCAAATAGGCTGAGCGTTGATGAGTCAGTCAGTGAGTGAGTCAGCAGGACTTTTCTTTCCATATGTATTGACTAGCTGTACCCCGCGGTTTCGCCCCCGTTGCTCGACTCCAAAGGGTTATAGTGTGATGTTAAATAGCCTATACCTACTATTACTTATGAATCTGGCTATCTTAGACAAAATGATTTTTTCGATTTCGGTAGTTCCAGAGATTAGCGCGTTCAAACAAACTCTTCAGCTTTAGTATATTAGTACATATTTCGTATCGTAACAGTAATTGCACACAAAACTGACAGAGTGGTTCTGGATTTCAACATAATATCGTAATATTTTACAGTTTACTGGTCATATTTTTATGCAAAATTCCTGTGCCATAATGTAGATTAGTTATCATAATACTGTTGTTCATGTGTCATTGATAAAGCAAATATCCATACATTTTATAATTAATGTAACATTAAATATAATTATTATGGTGATTCAATTAGCCAGCAATTAATGGTTTCTGCTCCTATCAGTATTCAGTCATTGACCTAAATATTTTCTGTATTAGCTGCAGTATTTCTGTGAACCTACCTGTATGACATATTAAGGATAAATGTTAGTTTTTAAGCCTACTTAATGTATACACGCTGAAATTTTAGTGGTTGTTTTCCGACAGCAGAACGATTTGCCATCAGTAGTACTATCGAAACATAGAGTTCAATTTAAAAAATATTATGTTTTTTTTTTCAAGTAATCAAAAAAAATATTCATAGACTCGAAAGTGTGAAAAACAATAGTAACTCACTAGATCTAACGTAGGTATAGTTATCTAGTCAAACCGACACGCGGCGCGCGCCCCGATTCCGCGAATCAAAGCGGCGGTGCCGACAAAAGCGGCGACCGATTCATAAATGTGCAGAGCAAAATCAGCTCTCGCGCATAGTGATACGGCATAAAACAGACTGATCGCCCGTTGCAACCGCACCGCACATCGCCCGTTGCAACCGCACCGCACCCCCCCGACCCGCACTCCACGCCGACCGTTGGCCGCGACGCCGACCGGCCGACTGGCCGCCAGTTGTACCCAGGCTCGGTCAACTGTGTATGGGTGACTTTGGACACAAGGTGGGTTCCAGTTCATGATAAGAATAGCGATATCGATGACTCTGTCTAACAGGCTGATTACAATGAAATGTTACCAAGTAAAATAAAATGAAATATCGTGTAACAAATTATGACCTAAACATGATTAATTTAATTTAAAATGTAGCTTAATAACTAACACCTATTTTTTTTACGGTTATATAATTAAAATTATGAACTCTAAACGAAATTTGGAAAAATAATTATATCTTTAGAAATAAATTTGAATTAAAAAAATGGACTCTGGTAGTTTGCTCTGGCAACACCATATGATAAATGTCTGCTGTTATGGTTGGTCGTTTTTTCTTGTTTCTGTTTATTTGTTGTGCTTTAAAACGATAAACTGTTTCTGATTTTCCATCATAACGTTGAGTCGGCATACTGTTACGCCGTTGCGGTGAAAAAGTGTTGTGTTGAGTGAGATAGTGATTGTTTCGAGATTTCTTTGTGAGAACGAGAATTGTTTCGCAATGAATCAAAGTAAAACATAGGAAAGTGCGTCAATTGTGGATTTCCAGCTTTTCAAGATGTATTAATTTGTATTATATGCCCACCTTAATGAATAGATATTATTTTATTGTCTTACTGTCAATAAAATAATATCTATTCTAGGTGGGCATATAATTTTTTTCATTGGATTTAGTGGGATCCCACTAGATGGCGTGCAAATTCGTCTCACATTTTTACTATGAAGTTGATATTCTTCTCGCTAGAGTAATATTGTTCTGTGGTTGTACCGCGAACGCGAATCTCGTAACATGCGTAGTGAACTAGTGAATTATCGTTGCAAAAATGGATCGACATTACATTATTATTCCAATTTAGAGTACGTCGCTATGGTGCAAATGTACGCTAGGGCTAATTATGACTCCCATGCTGCCGTGTTTACGCGGAGCCGCAACAACTTGGAGTCGAACAATCTTGGCGGTGTTCTGAAACCCCAAGTCCCGTAGGCCCGGACGATCGTAGCGGCGACACAGTGCTACTCGATCATGGCGAGTTACAGTGCATGTACCCGTTTGCCCGAGTTCGGCGAGGAAATCCACGAGTAGGTACTTCAAACGGGATCCTCGTCGAAGTACCTACCTATGTGTATGGCTGTGGTGGCTGGGTTTAACGTAAGTCAATACTACGTTTGGAAAGTGCTCAACAATGAAAGACTGCTTAAGTACCTATCATTTTCGTAAACATAATCAAATAAAACGTGCTCGATTGTGTTATTGTGTATGGAACGCAGTGGCTTGCAATTTGAAAAATTACTCCGTTACCGGGCCTAAGCGTAAGTACCTACTTGTTGTACCTTTGTATTAAATACCGAACATTTAAAAGTAGGTAAGTAATTAAAATCATTGTAAATAAGTTTATTCCATTTTTTTGAATACCTACGGCTTAAATACTGTAATAGGTATGTAATTCAGAAAATATCGTTTTCTAAGATAGGTGCCTACCTACCTAGTAATCTCGTTTTTTTAGTTTCGTGTTCACGTGTTCAGTAATTTGTCTATAAATAACTCAGGAATAGTTATCAGCTGATTGATAAACACGGAGGGCAATGACCGCGCGGGCGCGCCCCGCTCGGCCGCGGCCGCTCGCGTCGTCGCCGCGCTTGCGTAGCTATCGTGAGGTACCTACTATTGGTTTGAGATTTTGTTTTTCACATCATTCTCATCACACCATTCTGCCATTTTTTGATTCTAATTTTTCTTTTATATATCAATCGAATGTACTGCCAAGACAAAATCATTTCGCTACGGGAAAACATCCACTTAAATTTCACCGTGTATGTAGGTACAGGTACACTAGCCTTGCCTATAACTTCGCCCGTGGAGAGCATAAACCAATATACGAACGAATATGAATCAATACATAAAAAAAACCGGCCAAGTGCGAGTCGTACTCGCGCACCGAGGGTTCCGTATAATTTTTGGACGTATAAATAAAGTGAAAAAAACCGGCAGCCTAATTGCGTAACTCAATTTCTTTCGCCATGGCTTTCATTTTGACAGTTCAACACCATCCATTGCGGCGTTGAGCTAGTTAAAGGAGCACGGATTAACAATCATACGGCATAATGAATGTCAAAAACAATGCCCTGGTGATAGCAATTGACTTACGCAATTTGGGTGCGGACCGCATAACTAAGTTTCTTTGTTAAGGAATTTTGATGATTTTGAAAAAACTGTACTAGTTAGGAACATCGTTTTATTTTTGGTGCCATATTTGGGTCAATTCCTATCAACTTTAATTATTTCAGATTTTTTGCTTCGCAAACTTCGGAGATAAGGGGGGGGGAATGGTATTTTTTCAGTCATTTTTCATCATATGTCGAAAAATGGGAGACATAAAATAAAATAAATATGTATTTTGGAACGTGCAGATCAAGCCCTTTCATATGATACGTCACTTGACCTAGTAACCATTCCCATCAACCCCACTCTGGCCCCTTTTGCAATAAAAATATTTTTTGACCATTTTCATTTGCAATAAAGTTGGGCAAGCATTCTTTATAGCTGTTCCAAATTTCAAGTCGACAGCATTAGTAGTTGCTGAAATAAGCAGCCGTGTAAGACAGACAGACAAAGTCGCACCATAAGGGTTCCTTTTTTATTTACCATTTTGGTACGGAACCCTAAAAAGAAAAGTCCTCAATCACTCACTGACTGAGTCATCAACGCTCAGCCCAAACCCTTGGACCTAGAAAGCTGTAATTTTGTACAGAGGTTGCCTTTATGATGTAGACAAGGAATAAGGCTGAATTTTTTTTTATGACTCATTCTCCGGTGTCCCTTTGTTTGGTTGATTTCGGTGGCACCATTTTCCCTGATTAACTAAGACATTTTAAAGAAAATATCTATACCCTCTGCTACCAATACTCTCTAAGTTAAATCTAGATTTGATATTTCCTGTTAAAATGTCCTAATAATTAACAGAAAAAAATGTGCCACCAAAATCAACGAAACAATGGGACACTGGAGAATGACCGTTATTCTCATGGGATGTTCAGTCTATGCAGATTGAGTTGCAGGAAAAAGCTTGAGTATTATAATAAATTCAAGGCATCTAGGTTCTCATAATAATTGAAACTATCATGTTTAATCTGTAATAGACAGTCTCAAACTATTGTTATAACATTTACGTTAACGTTACGTTTCACCCTTAGCTTTCAGATTCACCATGAAAGCATAAGCATAATCAGCCTATAATGTTCCCACTCCTGGGACACAGGCCTCCTCTCTGTGAGAGGGTGTGGGCCGTAGACGTCACATGTCTTCAAATTTTTGGTCCCCTAGGACCAAAAACCGGCATGTCCTAACATGCCGGTTTCCTCCTAAGTGATAATTATTTTCTAATATGCACATGACTTCGAAAAGTCGGCGGTGCGTGCCTCGGGATCGAACTCGAACCATTCGCCGTGGGAGGCACATGGTTAAACCACTAGGCTATCACTGCGCTGGAAATGCACATGAAAGAAAGAAGTTTATTTGCCAGAAACACAATTTTCTAATACAGTATTATTGTGGAATATACAATCCTTCTGGTATGTTTGAAGATCTGTTAGCACAACACCTAAAAAGTTCAATAAATACTTCCGAAGAAAACTGCTTTTGTTTTTAACTGACTTCATTCAGTACCAATAGTTTTTTGAGGTTGTATTAATATTATTATTCTAAATAATATCAACATTTGTATGCAACAAGTAATAAAACAAATAAGTGATTATCAAAAGGTCACACATTAAGTGTAATTATTATTGATAGTCATGAAACATTTACAGATTAAATTAACCTAGTAAGTAACAATATGAAACAGGCATGCATAATAATTAAATTTATTGAAATATTTATCATATTCATCATAATTGTTTAACTTTATTATAACTGTTTAACAAAGTCAACATGCATTGCTAGACATTTCCAAGTATCCAATCACATATTTTTACATAAATAATCAAAAACTAATTTTATAACTTGTAAGAAGTAGTGAAACCAACCTATTTTAAGTACTGTAAATAAACTATTTGTCAACAGACATGAGACAATGGATCATTGAAAATTCATACAGGTTTTACAAAAAGTTAGTTATTTGTTTGTACCAAAACATACCCAAACACAAAAAATATCATATCAAAGTTCAAACATTAGCTTTGTGAAATAGATAAATAGCTATAACAAGCTTACCTAACATGAGCATCACGGTGAGATACAATATCTTCGGAGCCATCATCAGAACCATGGCGCAGGCGGGTTCAGCCCTGCGGACCCGACGCGACAATCCAATGTTATTTTTATACGCGGCCCCGACATCAAACGTCTAGTCTATTTAGGAAATTCCGACCTAAGTACATGTCAGATAAACAACGCACATCCCAATACGGTCGATTCAAACACATCCACAATATGCAATTACACAAGGAACGTGGCAATGTGCACGATTATTCATTTAAATTAATCCAATAATCCTAATTGCATTGATTTGAATTATTATTTCCGAAAATAAAGAGCGTCATACAAATCGCAGTACGAGGCTTCACTTTTTTGACATTTATAGTGATGTGACATGCTCACATGCCCAGTTAAATTGAGGTGTACCAATGTGAACATCCTTATAGTCGATTATTACCCCTTTAAAAAACTAGTTAGTCTAGATTTAACGATGACTCGATCACCCGTTTTTCTATGGATCAGTACCCCGATAATGAGTTTTTTTGACGTATAGTTTCGTGTATGTAATGTAAACATAATTTGAATCTGAAATACAACAGTCCTAGAACATTTTGATAAAATTTTATACAATTTGCACATTTTAAAAAATACAGAGAAATTGTTAATTTTTTATAAATATTGTGTAGCAAACGTATATTTTCAATTCAAAATATGCTTACATTATCGAAACTATACGTCAAAAAAACTCATGATAGGGGTACAGAACTACATTTTTCATGTAGCGAGGGATTAATTTAAAATTGTACCTCATAACCGAATTTGACGCTGAAAACGAACATCTAGGCTGCACCATAGTATCTTGAGCGTCGGACTAATGAGACACAATTAATCGTTCGTCTGTCGCACTTGACAGACACAATTGATTTCGACCTGCAGCCTCATTGCGTAACTCAATTTCTTTCACCATGGCTTTCATTTTGACAGTTCAACAACATCCATTGCCGGCGTTGAGCTAGTTACGGGAGCACGGATTTACAATCATACGGCGTAATGAATGTCAAAAACAATGCCATGGTGATAGCAATTGAGTTACGCAATTAGGGTGCAGGTCGAAATCAATTGTGTCTGTCAAGTGGAGATGTCAGATGGAGGGTTAATCTCTATTGTTTATTATTGGTTTTTTCAGTGATTGGACGTATCAATATATACTCGACTAAAATAGAAAGTACAACACTAAAAATATTCTACTTGGTAACACTAGTTAATTGACATGAGACAATAATTGACATTGACATATCAATGGTCAAGAATTCAAGACAGAATCTGTCATGAAAGTAAACAACAATGCTGATTATATTGATGAAAATTATAATTTGTAAATTTGCTGTTTAATGTAGCTAAAATGTTATGGGACGTGACAATTTATAGTCAAGATGTCATTCTTTTATTTAACCCCAGTTAAAGGTGACTTGCCTGCACATTTATTGGAAGTAATTCTTGTTAATAGGTTAGGGCATTTAAAAACGATTTTTAGCGAAGAACCTCCTCTATACAACGAATATGTTGTAGAAGGAAGCATATACGATAACGTAGGACATTTCATGTTATGTATAATATCGATTTTAAGCGAAAACAGAGAGTTTTCGGAATACATATTGAAAACTGAATTGGAGCTATTCAAACGTCGATTCGCATCATTATCTGCATACGAAATGAGATTATTTGCGAAAAAACTTCTCAGAAGTATTAAGAAGTATGGCAATGTACCAGGATTGATTGAGGCACTGCAAGTGTTATGCCAACATTTAATGTTAAAGGATGTGGCCCAGCATATTTGTTCAACACATAGCAATGACTGTTCTGTGCACAATATTAGTTTGAACTTCAAGCAATGCCTTCGTCTCGTAGCCAGAAGACAAGTTGAAATTACAAATGGTGTTGCTGTCATACCATGTGGAAGATGGAAACAATATTTAATATCGCTTTTTAGAGAGAACTTGGTTAACCGAATAAACAGCACTGATGTAGCACCTCTCAAGAGTGACCCAAGGGTAATGGAGCTCCTCCATAAGATAAAAAAAGAATTTACTTTTTCTAAAGAAATGACAAATGTTTTATTAAGTAAAGATGTGGATACTGCATCTATGTTCTTCCCCCCATGTATGTTAAACTTACATCAAAACCTGCGAAGAAGGCATAGACTATCTCATACACAGAGGTTTCATTATAGCTTATTTTTAAAAGATATTGGCATGCCAATACAAGAGTCTGTAGACTTTTGGAGAGCAGAGTACAAGTTATATCCAAATGGCAATCACAGTTGTTGCCATAACTGGGAAAAGGATGAAAAGAAATACATGTATGGCATAAGACACATGTATGGTTTAGAAGGGTGCAGGAAAAACTATGCTTCTGTAAATTGCCAAGTAATTCAGAGCATAGATAATTCATGCTCTGAGGGAGGGTGCCCATTTAAGTCTTTTGACCAAAGCAAAATGGTACCCCTTCTGAGAAACTGTACAGAACCTGTTTTGGAACAAATTAATGAATTGAAAAGTAAAGGATTATACACAACTGCTTGCATGCTTTTCATGCAAAATGGTTATACCAAGTCAAATAATTGTGATAGTTGTAGTTTTAATTTTACTCCTGTTAAATATTATATGATAGCTTCCAAAAGTCAGGGTGTCAAATTATGATAAAAGACAGAAAAAATAAATATATTATATACTTTTCTCTTGCAAGGTACTCAAAGTTATATTAATGCACTTATCAAAAAAAAACTTTTAACTTATAGGTACAATTAATTAAAAAGTCATAATGTTAATATTATGTTCATGAATTGAGAAAATCCTAGTCAAACAAGGTTTGTTTGCTGTGTAAACTGTAAATGCTTGTTGTATGAAGCTGGCCTTCTGCACCTATGTATCTTGTATTGCTTAGGCGTAATTCGCGTAGCGGAAAATGAGTCACTTGAGAATATAATGATGTCTAAGTTTTTTTTTTTATTTGATATTATATTATTATGTTGAGTTCTTTAATTTTCTTCTCTTTTTTGAGAGTTTAAGAAACCTTACACACGGGCCGGAGCCAAGTGTGTAAAGGGAAGTTTATATTGAAAAGGTAGATGATAATGTGGAAGAAGTCAGGAACTTTCGGGTGATACGGCAGGTGTTAAGAATGGTAGCTTTTTGCAGCATGTCATGTATATGAGTAGGCATGTTTAAAGTATTAAGGCTTTGTGTGAGGGTATTATTTTATCATGTTTGTAAACCGAATGCAATGTAATTTACGCGGCTCATTTTGAACGACGCAAATTACGCCGGGATACAGTCATCTCGTCAGAGTAAATTAACCCCCATATTCACAAACAATACTATGATCAGGACTTATAGCAAAGTGTACAAAAAACTCATTCAAATATGAACATTGTATTTATTACATTAAAGTTCATATTCGTATGAAGCGCTTGTTTATATTGACTTATATAAATATGAACCTAATTTTTATATGTATAATGTTCATACTCGTATGAGTTTTCTGTACACTGCGTTCGAGACCTCATAGTATTTTTTGAGAATATGGGGGTAAGTGTCTATTCAATTCAAGTAGCACTTTGAGAGTTGTGGAGACATTTCAGTGAGAAGTTGGTGGACACATTTCAGTGAGAAGTTGGTGGACACATTTCAGTTAGAAGTTGGTGAAGTGAAGGCTCAGTCATCAATTATTAATTTATTATGTCTGACTGCAGCGTCGGCTGGAAGCATATTGCCTTAGATCGCGGGAACCAATCATTAATCTATGCATATTGCATAACGTGTGTAAGACTGATAAATGAAGACATTGTATTAGCAGTGTTCACCTCACGAGAGGTACCACTATGAATATATTTTTTTATAAATTATAATACATAAATATATTTATGTAATAGGTAGGTATGTACATGATAATAAACTATTTTACAATAACTGTTGTTTTATTTCGTACTACTTACATACCTACATAGCTTTATTTGTCACCCATGGCACGAGGTCCCATCCCATCATCAGGAAGAAAGAAACATTGTTCAAATAAAACCCAATAGATAGCGTAATATGTATAGTTTAAGAACTTTATTTCCTCATGAGAATTAACCGATTTGTTATTGAAGTTTGTTGAATATTTGTTCTAATTTTGAAAAATCCTCTAAGCACGAAAAAAACTATAGCCCGAGTTACGGCAGTCACGTTTCTTTGTGTGAGATGAGGCATTTATGTATGTACATAGTATTATATTATCTGTGCCCATGGGTGGAGCGCCGGCTAGTCCTAGTTTGTTATTAAATATAAGACATTTAAAAACAATGCTACCGGCGGGACTTGAACCTGCGACCTCTGCCGTCCCGTGTCATCACTTTAACCACTGAGCTACTGCGTCTCGGTTACACCAGCATCAGTTGTAGTTGTAGTCCCAGTTTATTGTCTTGTCCCAAACATGGTCGCAACTCGCAATATTATACCTATATACTTAGGTACAGTTTTAGTGAGGTTTTTAGTATACAATTGCAGTCGGTGTGCAGTTCACACGATTGCACGCCGACTGCAATTGAACTGCAATCGGACTGGTTTGGTTTGCAGTTCTATTGCAGTCGTGTCAACAGCATTCAAACTGCACTTGAACTGCAATTTGCGGTTGGATATTGCAGTTGAAATGCGGTCCGTCTGTCTAGAGCCTTAAGAAGATATAATTATCCGACTCTGGCAAATCCAAAAAGGGGGTTATGATTTTAGCAGATTATGTCTATGTAGGTACCTAATTAATGTATGTTTGTTTATAGCTAGGTATGTATACATATAGGTAAATATAAATGTGTCATCATTTTCTATTCAATGCGTTAAAATAACGACTTCGTTCTTGTTTGAAAAATCTATCAACAACCAGAATTACTCATTATAACACTGAACGCCACGCCACCAGACACAATAGAAAGTTTATTGTTTGTCGGACCCGGTGGCCGACACGGCATTCAAAGGTTTAATCTAATAACTAAAATAATCGTGCAATCATAAATCTCAAAAATAATGCAGTAACAAATCACGAGCACACAATTCATACACACTGACAGAGTCTGTTAGTGTGGATAAAACAGACAAGTAACAGCACCTCAGATCATAGAAACAAGGAGATATGCCATCATAGCAAATTAGTACGGGAACAACTGTCGCCACTTTTAGTACATTTTTTAACACAATTACAAGCGCCCCTCGTGAATATAAAGATCTCCCACACATTAAAAATTCCACACACCCTCAATCTAACACTGTTAATCGTTACTCAACACTAGCACTAAACTAAAACACTGTATTTATATCATCGATCGTGTTCGGTTCGTCGCCAGCGTGTACTTTTTTTTTATATACGGTCAATGTGACCGTATGAAAGCGTCAAGCTCAATAGCGCCTTGGCACATCTCCCTTGTTTTTATGATCTGAGAACAGCACTCACTAACAACACGTCACAATAAAACAAGTTTTATGTTGAAAAACATTTTTCAGAACAAGCTTTTATAATTACTGCTTCCCAACTCCATCATGAGACCCTGGACATCATCTCGGACCAGAGCACTGTAAAGACAAATCAAACGAGCCCAAACTCGATGGGGTTACGTCGTTTCGTAAAAGTTCCTGTGGCCACTTTCCGGCTTTATGACATTACTAAATTACCTACATCTTCATGCGATTTAGATACCTACATATGGATGCAAACTTTCAGGTCAATCAAACATCGGGAAGGGGTTCAAACTTGTAAGATTTGATTACCTACCGACAGACACCGCGACAGGTGAAAGTAAATAAAAGCTTGTAATAATTATCGTCTCGCGAGCATCGATGCGAGTTTGCTACCATACCGCTACCGGGCGCGCCGCGCGTGTCTCAGGTTCTTTTCTTACGTTTACAGTTTTCATTAGAAAATACGTTCTAGGCTTATGTTCGCTGGTCTAGTGGTCGCAAGCGCAACTGCTGAACGTGGGGTCCTTGGTTCGATCGGGTCCGATTGAGTTATTGCGATTTTCCAATAGGAAATTCTCAGTACTAGCCATACTAGCCCTGAATCTGGATTTGTATGCAATGGGAAATAATAGACAGGACCCTAATTACTTTAGAGTTATAACCGGCGAAATTTTTGTTGCCAAATAAATACCGTTATCCAGCATTTCGACCACAGAACAGAATTTTCTGTTCTGTGATTTCGACGACGCCGAACGGTCTGCATTTTCACGACCGACGCGGACGGCACGATGATGCAGTCATGTAGGACTAGCCAGGGGTTATCAAAAAAGGTTAGTAAGCAAGAAAGAAAACTCTATGATGAATATTCGATGCTCAATGAATCACAATTAATGTCATATCCACTTTGCGGTTTAATGTCAAGTCACAGAGTTTAATATTAAATTAATTTTAGTTATTTATTTTTTTAGTTCTCTTTCTGGTATACCTATACCTAGTCTCGAAATTGTTGAAGTACGCCTTTATCTCTACGTAACCTAGCTTCATTTATTCAATTCACCGTTCTTACTTTCTACTAGATAAGCATAGTTAATTCAGAATTTTTATCAGAGGTATTATAAACCCGTAGGTAATCGTTGCGGTCGGTCGAGCATGGGCCGTTATATGCTACTGTGAACAATCATAGGGGATAACTGTCTCATACAGGTTTGAATTATAATAATTATGTTTTGTAGTAGTCAGTCTTCTCGTGACCACGATCAATGTTGTTCCCATTGACCTGTCCGTCCTGCCCCCATCCTGGGCCGTCATCTTGGTGGTTAACAAGCGAGCATTAGCACCCTTTGCTCCCCCCCTTATATCCACGCCTGAGCAACAGTTCCAAAAAACAGGTGTTTCCATATATCAAAGTATTGGCAGACCCAGTAACCCAGAATGCATATAGTTGAAGATATGAATCATTGATGGGTGGGCCAAGGCCGAGACGCCCTGTGACGTTGCAACCACCACTCCGGTGCAATCAAATCAATCCATTATTTACAGCGGCAACACTATGAGTACTCGATCCGAATGAACTTCCTGAATGTTTTGACTCGAAGACACACCTTTGAACTGTACAAAGACTTAGGTATGGTCGTTTTCAATAACGTATCTATCCCTCGTTTTGCTTTTTAACTTTTTATAGATATAGTTCTGGCATTATTGTACATAAAGGTAACTTATGTCATAATTGGATCTCTAGTAGGGGAAAGAGCCAATGGATAGATAGGTTATTGAAAACGGCCGTTAGTTAACTAGGTACCTAGCTAGTTTCCAAAAATGGTTCTTTAATAGCATGAATCTTCTCTTTAATCAACTTCGGATTACTCCGACTTCCTCTTTTCTGACAGTTTCGAGACTACTAGTCTACCAGGGCACAAGTGTAGTCTAGTAGGGCCCCAATTGACTTGATATTACCTGCAACGAGTGCAACGACACATCGCAGTTGCCCGATACAAATAAATGAGTCTGTAAGTAGGTAAGTTTTTGTAGAATCTTTCATTTCCTGAGATTAAATTCGTTTTCAACAAAAAACTTGTCAACAGGCACATTGGGGCTCAAGTCTCTTGAGTACCTACTTAGATAATTATCATAAGTACCTACCTACCTATGCGTGAAAATACATCTTTATCGTTCTTTGGGATGCATGAATTACATGATGCACTTGACTTGTTAGTAGGTAATTGTGTTACAACACCCAAACACTTCTATTTTAGTTTAGTGTAGGTTTCAGATCATAGATTTAGATTTCTATGATGTAGGTCTAGGTAGGTACTATAGTTCTGTTGTGCCTAAATATTGCGCAATTTACCTGTCCCTCCGATAGTTGGGTTTCTGCCAGGAATAAACCCGATTTTGGGTTTTTTTCCTGGTAGCAACCTATATAAATAAAGTCCCTCCTCGGTGTGTAACTAGCAGCGCCCACACCGCGAAGCATTAAATCCATAGTTCAGTTTTGAAATTGGGATGGTGATATTCTTCCTGTATCCATGTCTCTCTCACATCGGAACAGCAATCAAATGGTGATTACATAATATCATAGTAGGTACGGCCCCAGCTCGTTAGGTAGGTACTGGGAATACTTAGGTAGGTATTTATCATGAACTAGCTTTTGCCCACGGCTTCGTCCGCGTGGAGGTTGGAAATTATCCCACGGGAACGTACTGCCAGGATGAAAAGAAAATACTATTTACCTACTTGCTGTAGGTATACCTAGAGAATTGTAAGAATGCTTCCAAATAATGTTGGTGCGCTTGTGTGGTACGGGAGAGTAATTTGTGGTGAGGATTTGTAAAGCTGCGCTAGGTAGGTAAATATACAGGGTGGCAGGTTAAACAGTGGAAATATTTTAAGGAAAAATCAGCTGAACAGCGGATTTTTTTTTCTCGATATCAGGGTTGGTCCCATAGTAAAAGTTGTTCATAATGATGAGTACAATGACCCCTTAAATATTTCCACTGTTTAACCTGCCACCCTGTATAATTGGTATCTACTCGGTATTACATTTTGGGACACTCGTTTAGTACATACAACAATTATTCTAAACTTGGCTATGTAAACGTTTGCTAATATAAGTACCTACTTTTTGTTGTGCTGTTTGTACAGCCTTGCATGTAATTTATCATTTACCAATTTTTTCATATAATAAATCTCTGAGCGAACATCGTGACTACCTTCACCTTCAAAAGCGCACACTTCAGTAACGTATATTGTCAAGTGCGAAAGCGAATGTTTTGTTCATGAAAGAGCAGGTAACAGTCAAGTCCCGACCACAAACGAATGCGTAGCTCTCACTACTTCTCACAACAATAATTCGGAAAATATTCCTAATCTATTAGGCGCGCCGCTAATTTCTTACGAGCATTTATAGCGCTGATGCTAAACTAATCGGCAAGGTAGCAAGGTGCGTCCATGAATCAGCTTGCACGCACCGGTAGTAGGCGCTGAAACATCTGTTCATATCACACGGGACGGCGACTGATAACGTGTTTTAGTCGCTTCAGGTTGCTCGCGCCGGCTAGCGCCACCACATCTCCGCCATGGACGACGTTAAACCCCGCGAACTATTCCCCGTGAACTTCGACGGCGAATATTATGACGTAAACAAATTCTTGCGCGACCACCCCGGAGGTGTGAACACGCTGAAAAATTATAAAGGCAAGTCTATACTGCATGCGATGCAGAAGTTCGGACACAGTAACAGTGCGTACCACATGATGAACGACTTTAAGGTGGATGGTGATCAGATAAAGGATGTGAACTTGACCGGTGAAGTGAGTGAGAACGGACGGATCATCACCAGTGAGGAGGACGCCAGGAATGTTGAGGAGATCAAGTTTTTGGAGGAACTTGAGGTTGGTTTACGTTTATTTTGATTAACAATTAAAAGCTTTAGCGTTAATTAATTAGACTAGTGTGAGTGTTGTAATGAGTTGTATCTACTTACTTACTATTAGAAGGTTAAGTAAACGTTATGTTTGTGGTTTCGACTTCAACTGATCATAATTATGGTTATTAATGCAATTATTTGTCTGTATATTGTTTTGTCCGGGCATATCTCCGAAACGGCTTAGCCGATTTCAACGGGACGTTCACAGGCAGGACTTTGCAAAGAGTGACGTTAAACCTACACTACTTTTTGTATCGGAAACATAATAATAATTCTGAAACAGTTTATTTAGTTTTTATAAAGCCGTAAGGTACAGGCAGGCTAGCAGGTGCACAGGCTCTTGAATTAAAATTAAACGGTTCAAGAAAACCTGAAACGGTTTGTGAAGAACCACAATGATAACAATAAAATATATATTTTTTTGTTGAAGGGGTGTTATTTATTACAGCTTTTTCTTACCCAGGGGAGGGGGGGCTAAAGAAAATCCTGGATACGCTCTTGATTCTTGCAGTTACTATTGAAATTAGGCGCAAATTACGCAGGCAAACTCGCGGGATGGGACACAGCTACATAGAAAATAATTAAAATAATAATGTGCCCAATAATTTGCCAACCTGTCTATTAGTGCTAGGCCATACCTTAAAGTAAAAGTGAGTTACGTGTCTAGATCATGAGATGGTGTCAGCTAATGGTGTCAAGGTCGGCCATAACATGGTTTATCGCATATTTTCGATAGTGGTCGGGAATTCAAAGATAAATGATGAAGAAAGCTCGTCTATTTTTGTTAAAGTTGTTGTAATGTGATGTGATTTACTTAAATTTGTGTTAGTGAGAGCTTTAGACATAATAGACATACCTAGTAATTATAAGTACCTAATAAAGAACTAAGCTTTATACATAGCAGTGGTGAAGGGTCCCTACAATACGATTCCTACCGGCTTCACTTTGGAAAATAGCAAAGGCTTACTATTGTTAAACAGTAGGTACTCGTATAGTAGTAGCTTTTCGTGGCCCAGGTAAGCATTTGTAGCTCCGCCTTACCTCTTACAAAAACTGATCCTTCGCCACTGATACATAGGAATAACAAAGATACCTTTAGGCAAACAAGCAACACAAGAAACAAGCCCTAGTTGAAGGTCCTTTGGTTTTGGTAGGTAAAAAGAAATAAAGAAAAGTTCCAGTCGCCTCTACACACTTTGCTTTAACCCAATGTGTGGGTAAGGTGAAGTGAAAGTTTCTTTTTAGGGTTCCGTACCAAAATGGTAAAAAAGGAACCCTTATGGTGCGACTTCGTCTGTCTGTCTGTCTGTCTGTCTGTCACAACTGCTTATTTCAACAACTACTAATGCTATCGACTTGAAATTTGGAACAGTTATAAAGAATGCTTGTCCAACTTTATTGCAAATGAAAAAATTAAAAAAATATTTTTATTTTCATTGCAAAAGGGGCCGGAGTGGGGGTCCGAAATTTCAAAGTGGGGTTACTGGGTCAAGTGACATATCATATGAAAGGGCTTGATCTGCACATTTCAAAATATATTTTCATTTAATTTTATGTCTCACAGTTTTCAACATATAATGAAAAATGTCCGAAAAAATACCATTCCCCCCCTTATCTCCGAAGTTTGCGGGGCGAAAAATCTGAAATAATTAGAGTTGATAGGAATTGACCCAAATATGGCACCAAAAATAAAACGATGTTCCTAACTAGTACAGTTTTTTCAAAATCATCAAAATTCCTTCACAAACAAACTTAGTTATGCGGTCCGGTATTTTTCACTTTATACGCCCAAAAATGATACGGAACCCTCGGTGCACGAGTACGACTCGCACTTGGCCGTTTTTAGGGTTCCGAACCAAAATGGTAAAAAGGAACCCTTATGGTGCGACTTCGTCTGTCTGTCTGTCTGTCTGTCTGTCTGTCACACCTGCTTATTTCAGCAACTACTTATGCTATCAACTTGAAATTTGGAACAGTTATAAAGAATGCTTGTTCAACTTTATTGCAAATGAAAAAAGTCCAAAAATATTTTTATTTTCATTGCAAAAGGGGCCGGAGTGGGGGTTCGAAATTTCAAAGTGGGGTTACTAGGTCAAGTGACATATCATATGAAAGGGCTTGATCTGCACATTTCAAAATATATTTTTATTTTATTTTATGTCTCACAGTTTTTGACATATGATGAAAAATGTCCAAAAAAATACCATTCCCCCCCCCTTATCTCCGAAGTTAGCGGGGCGAAAAATCTGAAATAATTAGAGTTGATAGGAATTGACCCAAATATGGCACCAAAAATAAAACAATGTTCCTAACTAGTACAGTTTTCTCAAAATCATCAAAATTCCTTCACAAACAAACTTAGTTATGCGGTCCGGATTTTTTCACTTTATTCGTCCAAAAATGATACGGAACCCTCGGTGCGCGAGTACGACTCGCACTTGGCCGGTTTTTTTTAGATAGGGGACAAAAAAAAAAACAAAACAAGATTAAACATAATTTTGCATGCAAAAGGAACCAATTTGCGCAGTCATAACCGTTTAGCTTTCAGCTCAAAAGGTTACAGGTTCGATTTTTTATGGAATAAGCGATCTGGGTAGGATTATGCCAGTATTTCCTGTCGGCTATCGCGTTGGTTATCGCATTTAGCTTCGTAAACCATGTTTGTTATCACTTTATCAGCCAAAATGTTATCGATTCAACACAAATAACATAGGTAGTAGTTTCCACTAATTTAAGAGATACAGGAAAACTAGAACTATATCTGCGGCACGCTATGATGGCGTTTTTGAAGTTTTTCCGCTCATAAAGTTTCGTAAAAATTGATAACTAGATACCTACTTTAGAAAGAACATTGCTGTACTTTATAGGTATTGACGCGTCACTATCGTACTATCGATCAGCAACACTAGTTGACTCTGGATTTTCATTTTTTGAAAGGAAGGAAGGAAATCAGTATAGTAACGAGATAGGGCTGCCATCCGTCCGGGTTTCCCCGTATTCGTCCTAGTTCAGAGGGCGTCCGGGGAGTGTCCGGTAGGGGTTTCAAAAAATCAGGGGAATCCTGATTGATGAAATATTTTTTTCGGGGGCGTCCGGGAAAAATACTCAATTTCACCCAAATGTCCAGGGTTTAGGTTTAGGTTAAAGTTTTTGTCCGGCGTCAGCAATTTAGGTGATGGCAGCCCTATAACGAGACGACATATTTGAAATTGAAATGTGTATTTTACATCGACTGTTCGACAAACTTTATTTATTACACTTGCCTTGCCATTTACCAATTGCTCATTTGTCATAGTTCCGGGAAACGGCCAAACCTTACCTGTACCTTCAGTTTACATCCTCGTAAAATATAAAGTTTTAACCGAATTGTATGAAACTTTGCAGGTAGGTATGTCTTCGGTAAATTATAATGCAGGCATTTAATTAATTAAATTACCAATTATTTGTTGTGCCATTCTCGATTGTACCTCGAGAGTGTCGAAGCTCATATGCTCGATGTGCGCCCACTCGAAAGTCTATGGGTTCGAATTTCATGAAAATAAATGATGAAAAGGTCACAGAAAATACGCCACAGGAGAAACGTCTTCAAACCTTTTTCTCAAACTTAGACTGTGGTAGGGTGCCGTAGCATGCTGTACTAGTTACTAGTAGCAGTATTTCAGTTTCTCGACCGTAAAATGAAAATATGTGCGTGATTTCACATGCACTTGGCCGGTTACTAATTATCACAGTAACACAGTTTAAATTATCTATTAATGTGATACCGAACCTGAGTCTCTACACATAATCTTGAGGAAATAGTTTTTCCGGAAACTGTCTGGTCTGCAGGTTGAAGGAAATAACAAGATTTGATATCAAAATTAAATGATTCATAGTCATGTAATCATATCATGTAAATCAGGTTGATAAGCGGGTAACGTCAGCAGGCGCGCTCGTCAGTCAAAATGTGTCAGTCTCAGATCATAGAAACAAGGAGATATGCCATCATAGCAAATTAGTACCGGAACAACTCATGCCACTTTTAGTACATTTTTCGACACAATTACGGATAATTAAACGCTCCTTGTGAATAAAAAGATCTCCCACGCATTGAACATTCCGCACACCCTCAATCTAACACTGTTTATCGTCACTCAACACTAGCACTAACCTAAAACACTGTATTTATACCATCGATCGTGTTCGGTTCGTCGCCAGCGCGTACGTTTTTAATGTGAGCAATTTGCTCAAGATCAGGCATCAAGTTCGATAGCGCCTTGGCAAATCTCCTTGTTTCTATGATCTGAGATGTCAGTGCATGTCGAACCACGCACGGTGTGGGTAGGGAGCGTTTCACATAAGAATAAGAAATCCCTTTAACGCTATGTTGGCTGCCCTGAATTTCAATATAGGGGAAAGTATGGTATATTGGACCACTCGTTAAATTGGACCACCCTCATATCTCGAAAAGTAGTTTTTTGATTTTATATTTGGCAACACCGTACGATAAGCAACTTATTTCATTGCATATCGGCCATATTGTTTCCCTTGACAAGTTGAGTGACAGAGTTTTGTTTACCAAACTTTAATTATGGAATTTTTTATATAATTTTGAGCGATTTGTGCTAAGGGTGTAGTTAAAATAAAGGTAAGCATAAAGTGTTTTCATTACATAGTCTATAGTTGAAATTTATCAACAATTAACTAAAATTGAACGATTGGCGGTTTTGCTAAGTTATGTTTATGTTAAAATTATTTTTCTGAAATTTTATACTGTTGGACAAAATGGACCGCAAGTGGTTGGATAAAATGAACCGGTTCAATTTACCTCACGTATGCTTTTTGCCTATAGATGGCTGAAAAAAAGTATTTTAAATGCATCCCAGAATATTAAAAAATACAATACACGACAACAGAAGTGAAAAAAATCGTTTAAATGAATGTGCAAGATTGCATAAAATTCGGAAAGCTATTTTGAAGAAATATTTCGATAAAGGAGAGTCTATAGAGATAAAAAAAGGAAATGAGTGTGTGAGTCAGAAGATGAAGAAAATGAAAGTTTGAACTGTAAACTAAATTACTATGATAAACTAGGACCTAGAGTTGAATGGGCTGCTAGACTAGAATTTTGATATTTGTGATGATTGTCTTTCTTGAATGAGTCGATTCAATGCAACTTGACAGATTTTTCATAGTTTTTGACATAAAACAATATCATAATTATTTGATAGTCTGTACTTCATAAATATATTTTATCTATTGTTTTTACTACAGATTCAATTGAAGTCCAATTTAGCAACCCCGTGGTTCAATTTACAATACCGGTTGGATAAATTGGAACAAAGCTCCGATTTCACATATTGTTGATTTTTGAGATATCTATGATAGTTATCATAACTGATACTTAATAAAAAGACAGTCTGTTGTTTAACTGTTGTTGTAATAAACTGTTGTTTCATTTCATCAATAAATAATTTGTCCTAACCTGAAAAAATTATGTCAAATATGTGTTTGAAAAAAAATGGTCCAACTTAACCGACTTTCCCCTATTACTACGTTTTTAACGGTGTTGGAAGTTTTCTTTCAGTATCAGGGCAGCCAACATAGCGTCGAGGGGACTTGGGGTTCTACTTGTCCATTTGATCTTGGACTATGAGTCATAGTCTGAATTATAGACTGATGCTGCTAGTCTATGACTAGACACAGCATCTATAATTTAATCAGGATTTCTTGAGCCTGTGGCAGTGTGCAAGCTGATTCCTGCGGCGGGAAAACCGCCCGCCCGTATAGTACAACAAGCCCCAGAGTAGATAGTTATAGTACTTGTAGTATCTACCGTAGGCGGTTATCAATGATACGTGACTCCAGTGTAGCAGTGTAGTTGTAGTACCGTAGGCGGCTATCAATGATAGGTACGCGATGCGTTATCTACACGTGCGATGTGGTATTACAGGTGCTTGCGTGACACATAGGCGGATACCGTTGTGTGTCATCCGATATCTAATGTTTATCGATATTTTTTGGAGATATTGTTAAGTATTTTGTTAGTTAGAATTTTGTTTTTTATGGTCGCCTCTGGTTCACGCGGTACAAAGTAGGTAATATGGGTATGGGCACAGATAATATAATACTATACGTACAGATGCCTCATCTCATACAAAGAAATGTGACCGATTTAGCGCGGGTATCGGATTCAGAGAATTTTAATCTTGTATTTCATTAATTATTTTATAAATATAAGCATTTTTAGAAGAAAGATTTAATTTCCGAACGAAACCTACATTGTGATTTTGCCAAAATAAAATATAAAAACTTATTTTACTGTGTCATTAAGTTTAATTGTATTAATTGATCAATAATTGCAGTTAAATATTTCTCAGTTTTAATATCCTATTTTGATATCATTATATGTTTCAAATGATAAATATAGCAAACTCAGTTGATGTTATGTTTTATCGAATTTACTTAAAGATAACAGATATATTGATTTAAAAATACATTAATTATCCTTTAATGTTTTAAAACAGTTCTAACAAATTAGATTTCATTAAGTTTATCAATATTAAATGTTATTCGGTAAAAATATATGATTGGTTCAAAAGGGCGGCACAATGTTTGACACCATTATTATGGTGGGTAGGGTATAAAAGCCAGGTGATCGGCTAGTTGAGGACCTTTTTATTCTAATCATCGTTTTTGTGAAGTAGTGTCTACGAGGTGCCACTTGAGTTAAGTACAGTGTTATTATTCTCTAAAATTATGTTAATTTAATATCTTTATATCTGTGTTGCTATATTGCTATGCTTTGTGTATCCTCATTTTATAATTGCTAATTTAAATGAAAATGATTGTCTAAATGATCTAGTTATATTATATTCTTGTTTTTCTACCTACATGTTTTACAATGGTTATGACTAAATTTAATTTGTGTATATCATGATGAAAACAATATGTATAAAATAAACCATGGAGTTTCTTGCTCATTCTTCTCCATCGGTAATTTCTTTTGGAATGAGCAACTAGTTTTTCGAGTCACAAAAATAAAAGTCTAGTCTTGCCTAAATTGTGTTATTTTATAATAAAATCCCCTTTTTGTTGGATACCTACCTGCACATATTCATAAATACTTAATAAATCACAAATAATCTCTAACATATATCAATAACAATGTAACCCACCAATATAATTTTCTGACATCAGAAGTGGGATACGATCTCTGAAATTATTATTAATCCACTAAACTGTATTTTCCAGAATGGATCTTGAGGCAATAAGTGATCTTCGGAGGGCTATCCGCGACGCTGTCTCATCCCCACACCAGATGGAGATTGACATCACGCTGCCAGTGCTTGATCCTGACCTGACAAAAACGATGGCGGAGCAAGGAGTTGGTGTGTAAGCATCGAGACCCTTACCAAGGAATTGCGATGGAGCAGCATTACAAACAACTGTGGCTAAAGCCGGTAAGGCCGTCGGGGGCTCTGTCTGCATTATCATGGCTCAACAAAAATATTGTGGTATCACAGTCTTTGATTGAAAGTGATTTAGTTAAAAGCGATAATGTTAAAATATAATAGGTATAGATTTGTATTTTTTTTTTCTATAATTATGAAAAAACTTGTTAGATTATTGTAGCATGATTAATCGATATATTCTAGTGCTCACTAAGATCGGGCTGAGAGTTTTCTACTAGGTAATGCGAGTGTTCACGAAGATGGAGCTTGGCATTGCTGGTGGCAGACTCTAGTGCTAAGATGATGCTGAGAATTTTCTACTAGGTAATGCAAGTGTTCACGAAGGTGGAGCTTGGCATTGCTGGTGGCAGATTCTGGTGCTCACTAAGATGAGGTTGAGAATTCTGATAGTTGTTATGCAAGTGTTCACAAAAATGAAACTTGGCATTTTAGATATTGGTCACAATGAGACTAATGTATATTATCTATAGATATTAAGTACGTTTATATGATATATTATGATTTACAAATTGTTTGAATACTTTGAGAGCAAAGTACCAGTCAGAATGGCCGTATCGGATTCAGAGAATTTTAATCTTGTATTTCATTAATTATTTTATAAATATAAGCATTTTTAGAAGAAAGATTTAATTTCCGAACGAAACCTACATTGTGATTTTGCCAAAATAAAATATAAAAACTTATTTTACTGTGTCATTAAGTTTAATTGTATTAATTGATCAATAATTGCAGTTAAATATTTCTCAGTTTTAATATCCTATTTTGATATCATTATATGTTTCAAATGATAAATATAGCAAACTCAGTTGATGTTATGTTTTATCGAATTTACTTAAAGATAACAGATATATTGATTTAAAAATACATTAATTATCCTTTAATGTTTTAAAACAGTTCTAACAAATTAGATTTCATTAAGTTTATCAATATTAAATGTTATTCGGTAAAAATATATGATTGGTTCAAAAGGGCGGCACAATGTTTGACACCATTATTATGGTGGGTAGGGTATAAAAGCCAGGTGATCGGCTAGTTGAGGACCTTTTTATTCTAATCATCGTTTTTGTGAAGTAGTGTCTACGAGGTGCCACTTGAGTTAAGTACAGTGTTATTATTCTCTAAAATTATGTTAATTTAATATCTTTATATCTGTGTTGCTATATTGCTATGCTTTGTGTATCCTCATTTTATAATTGCTAATTTAAATGATTGTCTAAATGATCTAGTTATATTATATTCTTGTTTTTCTACCTACATGTTTTACAATGGTTATGACTAAATTTAATTTGTGTATATCATGATGAAAACAATATGTATAAAATAAACCATGGAGTTTCTTGCTCATTCTTCTCCATCGGTAATTTCTTTTGGAATGAGCAACTAGTTTTTCGAGTCACAAAAATAAAAGTCTAGTCTTGCCTAAATTGTGTTATTTTATAATAAAATCCCCTTTTTGTTGGATACCTACCTGCACATATTCATAAATACTTGATAAATGACAAATAATCTCTAACATATATCTATAACAATGTAACCCACCAATATAATTTTCTGACACGGGCTATCTTCGGGCTATACATTTTTCCGTGTTTAAAGCATTTTTAAAAAATTGAACAAATATTTTTCATGATGTATTTTTTCATGTTCTCAATTTTACACAAACTTCAATAACAAATCGATACATATAACGCCACCTATTATGAGTTATTTCAACAAATGTTACTTTGTTCCTGATGAGACCCCGTGGTATGGGTAAGGGTACGCTACCTACCATGACACTGCCTACAAATGTAAAAAAGTTTTCTCACGAAACATATTTGAACTTATAGTTAGGTAGTTATTTTTAATATTTCCTCGGTTAAATCGTTTTTAGCCTAAAATTATGATTAAGTATCCTACTTAACTAACTGACGATATAAATTAATCATTAGATTTTTACCTCCAACCGGGCCTTTCAAAAGGATTTTCATGTAGGTGCTCCTACCTACAGGCATAGGTACAGGGTTTTTTAAAAACAAATCATCCACGGTGACACATATTTTACTTTCTTCTAGAAATATAGAATCCCAAAAAAAAAACCAGATTTATTAAAATCAATTCACTTACATTCGACTAGAACGACTTTTTTTTAAAACATATCTACTTATTTACTTACCTAGGTTCCTACCTAATATTATTTAAAACTTGCTTTTGGCACTTTTAAATTTTGTAAGATTACTTCTTACATAATATTTTTTTATTTTTTACTTCTTCGTAGCACTTCATAACTTTCAAGTATTATAGCATTTAAACATTAGAGAGAGCCACTTGACTGCAAGTTCTTATCATAAGAGGCTTAGGTACACCTTGTTAAATTATGATTTAAGTAATTTTACATATTTTTATGTGAATTCCAAAAACACGCAATAAATCAAGCTTCCAGTGTAGTCACAACAAAGGCATATTTATTTTATTCTGCTGTGGCCTTGGCACAAATCTTTGCTTTTAATTTATTTAATGGACAGGGCAAACTGCCTGCCATGAGCCGTAAGAAGCAAAGTTTATTACTAATGAAAAATTTGTTTTTAACAACACAGCTCTATTTTTAGGGTTCCGTACCAAAATGGTAAAAAAGGAACCCTTATGGTGCGACTTCGTCTGTCTGTCTGTCTGTCACACCTGCTTATTTCAGCAACTACTTATGCTATCGACTTGAAATTTGGAACAGTTATAAAGAATGCTTGTTCAACTTTATTGCAAATGAAAAAAGTCCAAAAATATTTTTATTTTCATTGCAAAAGGGGCCGGAGTGGGGGTCCGAAATTTGAAAGTGGGGTTACTAGGTCAAGTGACATATCATATGAAAGGACTTGATGTGCACATTTCAAAATATATTTTTATTTTATTTTATGTCTCACAGTTTTCGACATATGATAAAAAATGTCCAAAAAAATACCATTCCCCCCCCCTTATCTCCGAAGTTTGCGGGGCGAAAAATCTGAAATAATTAGAGTTGATAGGAATTGACCCAAATATGGCACCAAAAATAAAACGATGTTCCTAACTAGTACAGTTTTTTCAAAATCGTCAAAATTCCTTTACAAACAAACTTAGTTATGCGGTTCGGATTTTTTCACTTTATACGTCCAAAACCGATACGGAACCCTCGGTGCGAGTACGACTCGCTCTTGGCCGGTTTTTTTTTTTAATTATGTGTTTAGTGGCAAACAAGCAGGCCGATGGTAAGTGGTCACCGTCTCCCATGAAGTCCCATGACACCTGCAATACCAGAAGCAACGCTTTCGCGTTGTCTACACTAGAGGCAGTTGAATTGTCTGTGCCTGAAATTACACCCGTACCCACGCCGAATCACAGCAATGCTGCTTTTAGGGTCATAAATAGGTACTAGTACTAGGTAATGTTGTTGTTGGTAATGCTTCCCTAGACGAGCTCTATACTATTATAAAATTGTAAAAAAGCTGTGTCTGTACATTGAAGATATTCCAGAAAAAACAGACGGGACAGGGTACTGGAACGTAACTATACCCAAAAAGATTTTTTTTAGATTTTTTGTCTGTTTGTGCGCGCACCACGCGAAAAGTACTCAACGGATTTTGATGTGGTTTTCACAGTTCGATAGCTTAGGGTCCAACTTAAAATCCAAGCCACGTTTCATCTAATTCTGATAGGAGGAACCAGAGATACAGCTTGACCTCTTGGTAGTACTAGCTACTCTACACTACGGAGGTAATTTAAACTGGTCATTTCATTGTAGTCCACGCGGACGGAGTCGCGGGCAAAAGTCTAGTTACTAATAAAGTACTATTAGAGCTTTTTATTATATAATACTAATACTACCTAGCTAATGCCCGCGACTTGTCGGCGTGAAAATAGATGAAAAGTAGCATACTTATGTGCTTCTCCAGGTCCCAGGGTACCTCTTTGTCAAAGGTGAAGGCTAAAAAATACCCAGAGTGGACACAAACTTCTTATGTGCGGTCTGAGTAGGCTTATTTTGTACATCAAAAAAATGTTTTCATTTATTCGAAAAACTGTGGGATTTTATTTTTTTTCATATAAAAATCATATCTACAAATCCTTACTAATAATACTATGATATTTTTTCAATGTGAGAGCAATTGTTTCATTTTTGTGTCAGAATCAACATATAAGTTTAAATACAGATTAAACTTTTGCCCGCGACTCCACCCACGTGGACTACAATTAAATTACCAGTTTAAATGACCTTCGTAGTGTAGGGTGGCTAGAACTACCAAGAGGTCAAGCTGTAACTTCCATACCCCACGGATTTCAAAGTTTGCACTTTGGTACCATCAAATGTCTATTAAAGCTACATTCGTAAACATTTCATTGCTGTCGATTCTGGGTTTTCAGTGTATGGATTTTTAGCCGTCACCTTTCATCCAAATTCGTCTAGTCATTTCAGCGTGACACACACACAAACTCGCTTTTATATTAGATATTAGTTTGATGCATGCGGAATGCGGACTCATGTGGTGCATTTGGAGATAATGGGACGAAAAGCTGTGTTGATAAAACCACGCTCACGACCACTTCATGAACAAAAAGGTAGGTTCCTTTTCAAGAGGGCTCTTTAATATGAAGTTATTTATGTTTGAAATATACTGAAAGGCTACTTGTTACGCTTGTTCCATAAAAAATATGAATATGTTTGTTTTGGTTTACATTAGTCTTCTACTTGGCATGTTTAAGAGCACGGTTACAGGGTAGGTACCTATGTGCCTACGTTGGCAATACTTAGGCTCATTGTTAATGTTACACATAGGTAGGTAGGTAGGTACTTTGTTCATAAAAATGCCTAGGTAACGCTTAGTAGGTCGTTACTGGGGACTTACAGGAATGCTGGTGCCTATGTAACAACATTGTGTTACCTAGTACCTACCTACCTACCAGGCGCGTGCATTGCATATAAGCAAGTAGGCAGTGACTACCTCTTAAGGTTCAATAAAACCATTTTAAACTATTACTACATCAATATACATCGTTATATTTCAATAATTAGTAATGATTGATATATTTTATTTATGTAGTAATAGTTAAAATAGTTTTATTGAATCTTATGAGGTAGGCACTGCCTACTTGCCTATATGCAATGCACGCCACTGCTACCTACTAAGTTAGCTTATTGCTGTAAAGTGTGGATATTGAAAGTAACCGTATTTATGCCGTCAAAATATTATGTCGATGGGACGTTCTGCCGGCCTAGTAGGTATGACCACGATAGAAACGGGTTTTGTTTACAGATGAATAGGCAAAGTGACAAGTGACAGACTGTAGACAGATATTTACCGTTTTATGCATACATTTCTTCAGTAGACAAAATTCTGATAAACCAAGCACGAGTCGCCGCGTGCTCGGGCAGAAGAGAAACAACTTTGTCTATTTTTCGGTAGAATAGAGATAAAATTGATGATGCTAAGCGTGCTGGTAGGCTAGAGTTTGTTGACGAAACATTCTATCGGCGCAAATATTCATAGATGAACCAATCTGTCGGTATACAATTTATCGGAATCATTTTAAAATCGTTCATTTAGCTTCTTAGCCGAGGGTGTGAGGTAAAGCCGCTCCCATTGGGAGAGGCTTCATCTACTAAGTATAAACACATAAGGTAGGGTACCTATTGCTGCTTAATCTTTACTAGCTATAGGTATATAACAATCGATTGACTTTAATCTACTAGGAAGGAAGTAGATAAACCATGATAAGGCAAATACTAGGTACCTACCATAAAGTCAATTTTATGCGTATAACGCATCTACAATTTTTACCTGGCCGCATATAGATGGTAATAATGATCAAATTATAAGCCCCATCCAAATATTTGCTTATACCAACTGATAGATAATGAAGGCTAGTTTATGGCAACCGAATTATTTACGTAATTTACGTTAGGTAATGTTGAATAGGTATAGGGTTGCTAACCATCGGACGGCTTTCTCGACGTGTTAAATGTATGGACAAAGCAATCGGCGGTGCGCAGTGCGACACCCGCACTGCTGCCGCACGATTACCGCACTGCAGCAGTTCGACAACAATCGTGTAAATTGAAAGAGCCCTAAGTTTCTCCAAACGTGCCTTTATGCTCTGAGGGCGGCCATTTTGATAGCTAAAAGATTCTAAGTGCCAAGAGGATGTCTTCAAAAGTCTATCATTAAGATCTAAACCGCCTATTTCCTTGGTTCCAGGCAAGGCTTGACTGGTCAAAGCCCCTGCTGTCCCAGCTGGACGCTATCGCACCCCACTACGACACATGGGTCAACAGTGCAGTGTATAGGAAGTGCAGGCTCTTCGCCAGCCCCCTGCTGGAGAGCCTCACCTATACGCCTTGGTACCTGGTGCCCATGTTTTGGATACCCATCATACTCTATCTTGGCTTCACTCAGTATTTGGAGCTGGTTGTTTGTGGAGGTACCTACTTGATTTTATTTTGTTTTTAAAGTGTTTTTTTTTGTCATTAGAGAAAATCTGGTAGAGTTGGGTATCAAAATGAAATGGCAATCATCTAACTAAGCCGTTGCAATATAGGATAGAGCTAATGAGACGAGTCTTTGATCATTTGTCAAAGATACATAGAATGTGACGTAGGTATAACAAGAAGTGACGCGGGATACTATTACTACCATTTATAATGTCTGCCATTTCTGCCAAGTGTCTTGTTAGTGGCATTCTGGCATTGTTTTTTGAAAAACGTGGCCTTTAAATACTGGCAAAATTATGTACCTTTAACGTAAAACGTCCCATATCTATTATACCTATACTTAGCTACCTACGTGTTTATTTTTCCAGATTCATGCAGACAGACTCCCCTCACAAACTTGCAGTTTATCTACCACCTAGGATTAGGGGTACTGCTCTGGACAGGCGTCGAGTATACTCTCCACCGATGGGTGTTCCACATGAACCCTGGGTCTTCAGTCACCCTGATAAAGATACACTTCCTCATACATGGGATGCATCATAAGGTAGGTTTGACAAAGTATAAACAGATTTCATCACAATTTAACAGATATAATGTGGGGGATAGATAATGGCCAGAAACAAACAACCTATCGGATCGACATACTTAAAATTATTTTATCTGACTAATGACTTATACAATTTTTTACGTAAGCAAAGAACTATAGAGACCTCAGGGAACTCAACTTTTTATGACGCTGTTGTGGGGTAGTCTGATATATTTGAACATTGAGCGTTAGAGATTGGCCTTAGACAGTGACGGATTCAGAAATTAGTTTTGGGGGGGCTCAGAGGCAGTAATCAAAACACTTAACCACAATCTAATTGGTGGTGGAGGAGTCTCCAGCCCCCTAGCCACTCTCTAGATACACTGAGTGTTAATCTATAGGTAAATGCACCCTCCGTAGATGACTTTTAGGGTGGGCCATTTTCTTTATTACGTTATTCGATTTGGCCGCATTCGTTTGCAGCCCGTTTGCGGTCACCAACTAGTGGAAATTGTTATTTGATTGGCCATTCGCACACCACCGACCAAATGTAAACGAATGTAGTATGTTACGTCAACGAAATGCAGTCGAAGCATCCGGTCACCGACCAAATGTAGTACATGATCCATCATTGACTGGATAAGACGGCACTATTACCACAGTGGCTGAAACATTGCCTGCTGCGCGACGTGTCGCGGGTTCGATTCCTGCACGGGACAAATATTAGTTTCAAGTCTGGGTGTTTAGGTTCATGTAAGATTTGTGTTTGTAAACGCACCAACGCGGCGATACCGACAGAAAAAAATTCTAGTGTGGGGGCAATTCTTTTTGTGTAGGTATAATATGTGGGAGGTAATCTACGGAACTACTGATCCGATTCTGAAAATTCTTTCACCAATAGAAAGCTACATTATCCCTGAGTAGTATAGGCTACATTTTATCTCCAAAAAGTTCACAGTTCCTGTGGGTCACGCGGGCGAAGTCGCAGGCAAAGCGCTAGTTGATTAATATTAATGTCACACAGGTTCCATTCGACGGTCTCCGCCAGGTGTTCCCGCCTGTGCCGGCCTTTTTCCTAACTGTGATTCTATACTCAATACTGGAGCCATTCCTCAGCATTCCACTTCTGCAACTCACCGGAGCGCTTATTGGTAAGAATTAAGGTATAATTCCGATTACGGCGACAACGATCAACCGCAGCGGCAATCAGTTGGCAGCTTTAGGTGGCGAGCTGAGCAACCGCCTCGCTCTTGCAGGAGCCTCGCGCCCTCGCACAGCAACCCAAGTAGAAAAAGTCATTATAAAAAAAAACTACATTCATTACTTATACTTATAACTTTTGCATTTCTCGTCCTCGCAAAGATCTGTCGCCTTGGGGCCTCGCAATGGCAAAGGTTGCCGCGTCGCTGACTGCAAGCGACACTAGTGGTTCCTGTGTGGATTCTCTATGAGACAAAGGTACATTCCGAGCGCGGCAACGCTGTCGCCTGTTGCCTCCAGTACATTTATTTTGTACCGCTGCCGCTTGCCGCTACGGGTAGGTCGCTGTCGCCGGTGTCCGAATTGTGCCTTTATACATTATTATAAACGTAAGAAGGTACAAAGATACTGACTATCTAGCTGTTCTACAACACTTAGCTAACTATATGCGCGTGCGCAGTGTGTCGCTAACAAACGACGCTCGAAAGACCACATTTTTTTCAACGTTCCTTCAAGTAGATAGGTACAATACGCGGGATGTAGGTAACTTCACTGGTTTGTGCTTTCCAGAATTTCCGCATGTAGTAGGTATAAGGTTCAAAATACACAGAAGCTTATACTGCGACGCCATTGAGAAGAACTGCAGATCTGGGCCAAGTTACATTGAGGGTATTGTGAAGTCAATTTGCGGGACTTGGCGATTACTTACGCTCCAAACTTAAAGACATACCTACTTATAACGATGAACAAGATTCCTATTGAAATTCCCTTCAAGTCTTTGAATCGTAGTCGAATAGTAGATATGCTCGTGTAGAAAACATTTATTGGGTAATTAATTAATTATTAACAGTTAGGCAAGCAGCTAATCTTATCTTTATTGCGTTAGTTCACGATTTTGACACTGTTCTATTGCTTGATCGCAGACGAGACATGGATAGGTGCCTATACCTATTCGATCACGTCAATTTCTTTTCGAATGATTTTTTATTTTTTTATTCCATAAGACTAATCTAAATAAATGGTGTCAGTACCAACGTCGATAAACTATATTTTTAACCGACTTTATGATAAACGCCGTTCGGATTCCCTGTTCGTGGACGCATTTGCCGACGCCTGCGCAAATCACATTCATAAACATCCTGAATACTTACCTACCTCACTATCAACTTAGAATCATATTACTCTTATAGCTTATAGGTAGTTTTATTGATATGACTTATACATTACAATATTATAGCTCCCTATTAGCGGTTATAAAGTAGAATTTTACGAAAATACAAAAGAGGTCGCAAATTTTATTGCTAGTGGACACGTCGCTTTAGAGAATAGCATAGTTGTGAGATTTATAAACGCATAGCATTCACGCATCTTTGCGAGAAGTCGCTATTATTCTCATCTGTCAATAGATCAATTCAAAAATGTCCAACCAATTTATGTAGCGACCAGAACATTAGAATTTTGATCCTGAATGGTGCAGTAGGTTGTAAATGACGAGCGGGAAAGATGTGACATATCCTGTGAACGATCTGAAAAATCTGAAGTTTTTTTTAATTTTATTTGATAATACATATAGGCCGCCATCTCGCCTGATGTTAAGCGATGATACGGTCTACGATGGAGCACGCTTGCCTAGAAGAAACCGATTCTCTCGAGCCTTAAAGACACCCAGTTTTATTTACAAACAAAATTCCCTACAAAAAACATCTACACAAAACATTGTTTTGACAATCAATATGGAATTATGGAGCAGGAGACGACGGCGACGGGTCGATTGTTAAAACTTAAGACTTTGACAATGTTTTGTTTGTTTTTGTGTAGTGTGTAGGGCAAAATACGAACGTGAGATCCGGCTTTACAAAACAATAATACGAAATTAGTTGCCCATTCACGTATTATTAGAATCGTATCTGAATGTTCTGCGCATGATGAATGATGATGCGGCGTCTGTCTCTGGCGGGAGGACTACGTCAGTCCGTTTTATTGGCGCATGTTTTAGATGCGCTCGTCAACCAATTTAGGGTTATGTCCGATATTATTCTGAATGTAGAAAGGAATTATGGGGCGTAGGTAATTACAAAAGCCCGTCGATCTCAGCCAGATGTCAGACCAAATCGCTCTGGTTTTTAACCGACTTCAAAAAAAGGAGGTTCTGTATTCGTCCCGTATGTATGTATGTATGTATGTATGTATGTAAGTATGTATGTATGTATGTTTGTATGTGCGCGATTTTCTCAAAAACTACTGATTCGATTTGGATGGGGTTTTTACTAACGTGATCTACATACTTTCAGGAAGGTTTTAGTATATAATACATTATGTAATCATTCCTATGTACAAAGTTATAGGCATAAATGTACACACTCCGTAGAAGATTTACTGTTGAACGAATTCGTGGAAGTAATCTAACACGGGATAAAGAACTAAAAAGGGAAAAACTTTTTTAACAAAAAATAACCGACTTCAAAAATCCACTACAAAGAAAATAATAATTTTGGTTTCGGAAGTCGGTGGCTTTGGTTTTTGTTTGCTTTTTTTTGCCACCGACTTCCGAAACCAAAATTATTATTTTCTTTGTAGTGGATTTTTGAAGTCGGTTATTTTTTGTTAAAAAAGTTTTTTATTTTTAATTAACCGACTTCAAAAAAGGAGGTTCTGTATTCGTCCCGTATGTATGTATGTATGTATGTATGTATGTATGTATGTAAGTATGTATGTATGTAAGTATGTATGTATGTATGTAAGTATGTATGTATGTATGTTTGTATGTGCGCAATTTTCTCAAAAACTACTGATTCGATTTGGATGGGGTTTTCACTAACGTGATCTACATACTTTCAGGAAGGTTTTAGTATATAATACATTATGTAATCATTCCTATGTACAAAGTTATAGGCATAAATGTACACACTCCGTAGAAGATTTACTGTTGAACGAATTCGTGGAAGTAATCTAACACGGGATAAAGAACTAAAAAGGGAAAAACTTTTTTAACAAAAAATAACCGACTTCAAAAATCCACTACAAAGAAAATAATAATTTTGGTTTCGGAAGTCGGTGGCTTTGGTTTTTGTTTGCTTTTTTTTGCCACCGACTTCCGAAACCAAAATTATTATTTTCTTTGTAGTGGATTTTTGAAGTCGGTTATTTTTTGTAGTTGGCAAATACACTTTAAACCCCAGAGCGTTTCGGCCAAGTCGCGGGCTGAAGCTAACAGGGTATTCGAGTGACAATTTTCCAGAATTATGTCACTACAATAGCCTGTTAGCGAGAAAAAAGGTGGAGCGAGTAATTTTTTTTTTCGGTCGCGGTTTTATTTAAAATTTTGGAAAGCTTCTGTCTACAATGCAGTCTACTATTATAGTTAGGTACTAGAAACATAGGCATTACCCTAACCACCCCATAAAACCCGATTATAAGAAGTCTAGGTACTTTTAGTGCATCCATTCAAGCAGTCTTTATCGAGGCGAAGAAGTTGAGGACTTTAACTATTGAGTGTAGCGCCTACGCTAGCCTAGTCTATATGAATATTTTGGTCCTTAACGAACGGACCGAAAACGATTGACAACCCTGTCGGCTGTGCTATGTAACCTCAGCTCATAGAAGGTATGTAACCCAGTTGTTGGACGACTTCAGAACGTCTGGTCTAATGTTATTGGGAGAACCGATAGGTAGTATCAAAATAGACGAAAACACATTGTTACGCTTCAAGAGGACGGACGTAATCCAATGCTTGGCTTTGTACTTAATAGAGTTCTAAGAACTTATTTGAAGAACATAATTTGATTCACAACCGTTATCATAATTGCCTTGTATGAAGTGCGGTGATAGGTACACCATGAACCCGTGGATCCGTGAGCAATATTTTTATTTTTAACTTTGGCTAGTCTGCGCATTTTGTTTTATTTATTAGTAGTTGTTGCCCGCGTCTTCAGAAACTTTTGCAGGGCTGCGCAAACAGCTCACCAATGTATCATCGCAATAGGATAAACGATGAGAACACACAAACAAACCTACATTTTATATATTAGATGACAAGGCACTTTAGAATATACTTAGAGGTATTCAATAAATACTAGATTACCGACAGTATCTAATTCTAACATAATAAGCTTGATCCTAATTCTGTAATAATTCTAACACGCCTGTACGCTATATTTTTTTTTAATTTATACGTTGTACCTAGGTATATTTAATTTGATGTAGTACCTAATAGCTACAACAACAAGTGTCCGGTACGTTATGTGCTTTTGATTGACTACAAAGGCACATTTAATAAAGTCACGTAGCAAACGGATATCCGTTTCAAATTCAAAGAATTTTTGGTCTTTGGGGAGACACAATTAATATGTATAATTTTACTTATTTATAATATCACATGTGGCAATTCTAATTTACCTATAGTTGCGCAAGCGCAATGACTCCTTCATCTTAGTAGGCAGCATTTTGACTTTTTTCGCATAAGTACATCTTAGATGCCCAAACATCCCGACCCGGAACTACTTATCCGTAGGCCCCATACAAATATTTGTTCCGTGCGGGAATCGGAACACATTTGACGTCTCTATATCCTGAGTTTATGAGTGTATGTATTCCTAACCATATACCTATCGTTTGACCGCAGGGTACCTGACATACGACATGATACACTACTATGTGCACCACGGCTCGCCCCGCGACGGCACCTACCTCTACGCAATGAAGAGATACCACTCTAATCATCACTTCATCAACCATGACAAAGGTATGTGGAATTGTGGGCACTTAGGGCTATTTCAATTTAGACGATTGGTGTCGGACTGCTGCAGTGCGGTAGTCGTGCGGCAGCAGACTAAATTGAAAGACCCCTTATGGCCGCCCCCAATAACCGATCTATCAGCTCTTTCGCCTACTAGAGATAGATTTGACATATTAAGCTCTATAGAAGTAATGTCAAAAATCTATCTCTATAAGTAGGGTAAAGAGCCGACAGATCGGTTATTGAGAACGGTCATAAGTAAAGTAAGCGCTTCTTATAATGTTCATATTCAAATGAAATGCTTACTTTACTTAGCCAAGAAAAGCCAAAATGCGATCTGTGAATCTGGCCCTTACTGATATGCGGTGATTCTGTGAGCCCAAAGTACCTACCAAGTAGCCTACGTGACGGCCACCAACGTTGGTCTTTCCCACGGTTCCTCGTGCTATGCGTGAAGACCGTGCCGGGCTAACATGCGTGCCGCGACAAATTTCGTCGACTGTTTTGTCTCGCTCTTACTCGTGCGAATATGAGACAAATGCACGATAAAAGCGTCGACAAAATTTTGTCACGGCGCGCATGTTAGGCGCTCGGAGTTCAGTGGCGAAGGGCACCTTATATATAACACGATTCCTTTCGATTTGTGGCTATTGTGTAGGCATATCCCTAGGTAAACACGTGTTTTTACATGTGCTAGACTAGAGTGTTACAAACGCATTTTTACGTTAGGTATAGGGTTTACTAAGGCCATGTTGTTTCATCTTACAGTTACGTATCTGTAACCGTCAAATATGGCGGCTTGTACGACAATTTCATACTGACTTAACGATTACGTACTGACTTACGAATACAGATGGTTTGAAGCAACCCGCCCTAAGATTATATTTTGACTAATATTTCGATTTTATCAGTGACTCACACAGATAACGACTCCTATCATTAGGTATACTTATCTACGTTTTTTTTTACTACGGTGATAATGATAAAACATTGAATTTTTATAACTATTCAATTATTTTACTAGCTATTGTACTATAATACTAAATTACAGTACAATATGTTATAATTTTGAGATTAGATTAGATTGATTGATTCTTTTGTTTTTACCCGACTGCCCCAGAAGAAGGATAGGTACCTAATGTTTTTCGACAGTACCTATGGATGTATTTATTTCTTTGGCACGCTTTGTAGCCTAACGGCTCAAATACACCAAATCCGTCATGGTACGAACTTTGCTCGTACGACGACGGACGAACTCGGACGATAAATTGTAGAGAGCGCGTACACCAACACGACCGATTTTGTGGGCCGATGCCGGACGTGTGACGTTCCGGCCGTCGGGACGTTGACACCTCTCAAGTTATTTGTTTTTTCTAATAATTTCGGTTTTCGTTTCAGCTTTCGGCATCAGCAGCGAGCTCTGGGACCACATTTTCAGAACGTTTGTGCACGTAAAAAGGTTAGGTTTTAGCTTACACTGGTAAGATTAACATATAGGTACTGATTTTAACTGTCGACATTCTACCAAAGCTTAATTAGGTATTTTAAAATTAATATACCGTCACCGATACATCGGGGGCGTATTTTTGTAAACCTATAGTTAGTCATCGAAGGGAAATCGTGCGGTGCGGTGCGACTGGTGCGAGACGCAGGCGGCGCTCCCGAACGACCACATAGGTACAGTCGTACGCAGTGGCGTATTTTAAAATTTGGCGACCTGGGCTTATAAGGTATGCCGCCCCAAAAACCAACAAAAGTACCGGCTAAGTGCCTGTCGGCCTACGCACGGTTTAGGGTTCTGCAAAAAGTTGAGCACAAAGGGCGGCGCGAACGGTGGCTAGGCTGCCCCTCGCAGTCTGCCGCCCCGGGCCATGGGGGCCATGACCCTAGGGTAAATACGCCACTGGTCGTTCGGGAGCTTGATCGTTTCAAAGAGAATATCTAGAAAGACAGTCGGCTTTTTCGACAATATCTATTGTTGTTTTAATTTACTATAACATTGTTTAAAATAAAACCTTCATAGAACAAATCAAAGATAGGATAATTTAGCATTTTAGTTGAACATTTTTCACTGACCTTATTCGTCTAATGTTAATTTTTCCTCTTAGATTTTTATGTAAAAATAGTCTGAACTCTCTGATAATAAACTTAGGTTACTAAATACACACCTTAGAGATTTTCAAAAACAACTGACAAAGGCGGCGTTTGAACCCACGACCTCTGCCTCACCGTGGCTCTCATTGCTCTTACCAAGTTACCAACTGAGCTACTGTCTCACCTGAATCAGTTGAAATTTGAAATCTCTTTTTATTACTCCTCCTACGAATTTGTATTTCAGTGAACTTATATTTAGTATTTCAACTAGGCTAAAGATTTGTAAAAGTGCAAAATTTCTGCTGACCTCAGAAACTGGGTCAGATTACAAGGTTGTGTAGGTTCAAAGTAAAATAATAACAGTACCATTTAAATACTTTCTAAACTGAATGCAGAGCAATTTAGTTACGCAATAATTGCAACGTAATGTAAGTGCCTTAGGATATGCCGGATGTAGTACAAAATTCAGGCAGACTTGAGAAACGTTGCGGTTATCATGCTGTGCGCATAAGTCTGACAACTAGGGCCGTACTGTTGGCGCCATGATAGTTTTATATGAGAGAGAGATCAAGTTACATAAGATAAGACAAATAGCACCATCTCTTTTTTGCAACGAACAATAATGGGTTTAACAGTTGTCATAATACGGCAGGTAACTAGGGTTGCTACCTTGTTTTGGAACAATAAAGTATTTTGTGTTGGGATAGCGAAAATAAAGTAGGTACCTACGATGCATAAAAAAAGAGTTAGTTATAAATACTTTTAGAAGTATGCCAAAAGAAGTCCGAACTAGTAGGTTGAGATGTTGAGAATCAAATGAGAAAAGTGTACATAGAGTATTCTAGCGTTTATCGTCGCAAATTATAAACTACTGTCTACGTGAAATGGAGTACAATACTCTAAATATAGCACGGGTGGCAACCCTGGGTGTAACTTTAGCTTCTGTATTTTTAATTAATTCATCAAGGTCCATAGAAAATAAATATTATGTATGTACAATATAAAATGAATGGATGCTCAAACGCATCTAGTAAGACTTGATCTGGATCCCAACAGAGATGGGAAAAAAACCATGCTGTAGAATAATATTATAAAATAATGTACCTATGATTATTTATTATTGCGTTTTGTAATTTTTCTTTTGTGCGCGGTAGCAAAAGGAGGGTTTTGTATCACTCTGTTTTATTACAAATTAAGCACCTAATTAGACCCAGAAGTAGGATGTATTATTGTTACGGAAGTAGTCTTGGGTAGGCATTGCACTGATTTTGTTGCATGTTTTTATTAATTTTTTTCTTTCTTCTGTCTTCTCTTCTTTTTCTTTCTTCTTTCTTTCATCTGACATAATCATTATACATAATGAAGTTATATAAATGTAGTTTTGTCTTATCAAAGCCTGTGAAGTTTTCGTGTAAACTAATACGAAATTTAGTATTAGGTATTGAGTAAACAAAATGTTTCGAAAAATATTCGGTTTGCCTATATTCTACAATCAATTTAGTGTGTAAATGAATCCTTTATTATTTAATGATGTAAAAAGTTACAGTTTAAATTCGACTATTTTATTTAGCGTTTTAAGAACTTTTAAGCAGTGCACGAAAATCAATAAATGCATTTGTGAAGACCCTGGTCTCTCTTTTTTCTGGTTTTTCCCTGGTTTCTCTACAAAAGGACATAACCCATTTTGAGCAATTTTGTTCGGCGGTCATTTATTTGGTAAATTTTGACAGAATACACGTTAATAATATTTTTTACTACGGCAATGTAGCTGATACCAATCTAGGTTCAGAGATATGGACTAGTTTAGCAGCAAAATATTCCTTATATATTTTTTCTACGTTCTTTATCATATGTTGGAACTTGTACAACATGAAGCTCGGTCTCAATGCTGAATATGCTTCTATTAACATCACTTTTCGAACTAAAGATGTTTCATGAATGGCTGCAGACTTTTATGTTAGCCAAATTGTCGAACATATTGGGTGATCTCTTGTAAAAATGACGATACAAAAATGGTGGCAGGTGGTTTGATGTTCGTGCAAGGTACATAGTCCTATATAGTCTAGGCCTATTTTAAATTCTGTGATGATAATAGGTACCTAGGTATACTTATTTATATTAGTGTTTGGCTAAGTTAATTATTGATAAAATAGAGTATATTATAGGTATGGAACATAGTTGTGTTGTGATAACGTAGTGCCTACAACTCTATCGATACGATGTGCCTTACTCACTATTAGTAACAATATGTACCTACTTAGTTAACGGACTTGTAATATTATTGTATTGCTTCATAAGCACGTGTAATAAGTAGATATTTGAGCACTTAAATAGCAAAAATAACAAAATTCAAATAATGTATTGAATAATATGATATCTAGGTATATTTCTTGTCAACACCTAGATTTTTCGGAGAAAAATGTTTCTTTTTATTTTTATTTTTTTGTGATTATTTTATTGCACGTGACTATACCCATTACCTCATTAAGATCGGCGCAAGGTCCGGGTACCCCTCAAACAAATTTAGTTGTCTACTTTCCGTTTGTTGAAAAGTTAGGTCATAAAAGGGAAACAGAACCTGGATGTGACTTTTTTTTACATAAAATAATGTTCAAACATTATTTTATGTTAAAAAAAAACCGGCCAAGTGCGAGTCGTACTCGCGCACCGAGGGTTCCGTATCAGTTTTGGACACATAAAGTGAAAAAACCGGACCGCAAAACTAAGTTTGTTTGTGAAAAAAATTTGATAATTTTGAAAAAACTGTACTAGTTAGGAACATCGTTTTATTTTTGGTGCCATATTTGGGTCAATTCCTATCAACTCTAATTATTTCAGATTTTTCACTCCGCAAACTTCGGAGATAAGGGGGGGGGAATGGTATTTTTTCAGACATTTTTCATCATATGTCGAAAACTGTGAGATATAAAATTAAATAAAAATATATTTTGAAATGTGCAGATCAAGCCCTTTCATATGATATGTCATTTGGCCTAATAACCCCACTTTGAAATTTTGGACCCCTACTCCGGCCCCTTTTGCAATGAAAAAAATTTTTTTTTTTTAATTTTTTCATTTGCAATAAAGTTGAACAATTATTCTTTATAACTGTTCCAAATTTCAAGTCGATAGCATAAGTAGTTGCTGAAATAAGCAGGTGTGACAGACAGACAGACAGACGAAGTCGCACCATAAGGGTTCCTTTTTTACCATATTGGTACGGAACCCTAAAAATCACAGCGACAACTGCTCTTATTTTCATCAGAGCAGTTGTCGCTACAATTTGAAACATTGTAGCTGATTTGTAGCTATTAACTACTTAAGTACTACCTATAGGCAGTTAGGCACCTATTTAAAAAGTATAAGTATTATCTATCGTAAAAAAATATCGTGTAGTAAAAAGATAATAAGCTAGTTTACCGCGACAACTTATCGTGTTTCCGCTTGACGAAGGTTAAGTTACTCAATACTTGGAACCCAGGGCATTAGACCGGAATATCCAGTGACGTCATTCTAAAGCCTGTGTTAATGTGGAATGGGTAAGGAAGATTAATATATTACACCTCTCCTTAATTATTATTTTTACTTGCAAGAATTACTCTTGTTGACAATTTTGTACTTATGTGATAAAGGCACCACATAAATAAGGACAAAAACTAAATTTGTTTTAATTTACCTCACGATTGTATTAACCATGTATTTAATTTATAGATATAAAACCGTGCCATTAGCAATTGTTTATTTGTTAATATAAAGTTGTTGTTTTAATTTACCTCACAATTTATTGTAATAACTATGTATTTAATTTGTAGATATAAAACCGTGCCATTAGCAATTATTTTTTTTTTGTTAATAAAGTTCTTTTTTGAAGGTTTTTTTTTATTTTTAATATTTAAAATATTTACTCTACACCGAAGTATACTTTGATAAGTGAAGGGTATGAATTTTTCTTCGTTCCTATAGAAAGTAAACATTATGTGTTAATTTAAGGTAAGTATAATAAATGCAATTGCTTAACTATTTTTTTCTTCAAATTACATAGATAAGAATCAATAACATTTAAATTAGGTAATCGAATCAATCAAATCATGCAACAAATAAAGCGAATTGTGAAAACAACGATAATTTTTATACATGCTTTATCCTTACAAACTGTTTACAAATACTCAAAATTAACGTAATGTACGTGACATGATTAGATGGAAATTTTAATCGCATTTTACAAATTATTTCCAATTTAGTTTTCATACAAACTTTCGACAAAAAGGACTAACATTTTGTGCTCCACTGTGCATTTTTTTTATCCCAATTATCAATTGGTACAAGATAGTAATTGGCCACAATAACTGTTCTAATTTCAAAACGTATGTGATTTTTTTATGAAATAATTTCATGGTGAAGGAATTACCATTGCTAATTCTATTTCCATTAGGAAAAGTGTCATTAATTAAGACAATGATTAGAGTATTTCGTGAACGTAGGAGTGTGTTGCGTGTGTCTGTATTTCTGTGTTTATTATTAAATACCAGTGGATGTTGTTTTTCTTTATGGGACTTGGATTTCTCGACTGATGACCTCCTTTCTGACTTATCCCCTATCCTGGCCAGTACTAAATCTTTGTTAGAAGATTTATTTAAGACTAAAACACATTGTGTGGGTAAGTTTTTTCAGTAATATGTATGTATACGAGAATCATAATTATTATTATTATATTTACGCGTTATTTTTTAAACCAATTTGGATTTAATATAATTATCAGCCCATTGCAAGTCGCGTAACAAAATTGGAATCCGTTCAATAAACAGAGCGCATGAAGCGGTTATTATCATTATTATAAATACGTATTAATTTACTACCTACACGTGGCATTATTAGACCACAAACAAAAAATAAATAAATAACATTTCATACTTTAGTCACGAAAATCAGGGGCCTATTTGTTGATGAAACCACTCTGCAAGTCTGCACTCTGCGCTCTTCTCTTCACTTTTCAAATATTGCAGTGTGGAGCGAAAGTGTTTTATGAAAAAATATTGGCTTTTCGAATGTACAAGCTCACTCTTTACTCTTCCAAATTTAAATTTTCAGTCTGCAAAATGTGTGTAGGTACATAAAACATGATTCAATTCAAGAGTTCGGAAATTGGAGTGCAGACTTGCAGAGTAGTTACATCAAATAGGCCCCATCTTGTAGCGGCTTGTAGGTACTAGCCGCTGCGCTAATTAGTGTGATAACCAGATCGATTAGGCCTATTGTATTGCGAATTACGCGGCCAAGCCAAGAATTTTTGGCTGCCTAGTGAGCTAGCCAATAAGCCATCATAATTATGTCGGATTGGCTCCTGCAGCCTGGCTTCCACAGCCTGGGCTGCCTAGCACGCGGCTAATCTCAAAGATGTAACGACAATCATGCCATCAAAAATCAATATTCAAAGCCTATAAATTGTAAAGATCTAACATAACCTATTTCTTGTTAGTTTCGCTGTGTATTTGTTACTATTCGCGGTATCCATGACTGCAATACAAACAATTACCCCTCAGTAGTTAAGTAGTTACCTACACTAATTATGGTGGCAAGTTATCGATATTCACTTGATAGACACATTTCTGTTCGAAGAATTTTACGATCGATACAGCCGTAACTTTGTAGAAAAAATTATGTTGACTGGCTGCATGCTTTAAATTCCTATTAAAGTATGATTTTAGTAATAGTAATTTAGAAAGCAAATAAAGAAAAGCAAAAATTAGACGGTTCCTTTAGGGCCCAATCAGGCATGTGTATTTGGCAGTTCTTTAAATATCATTATTAATTTATTTATTTTTTTAAACTTCATGCAACAAATGTACATCGTTTAAATATCATTAAACGATTTTAATTTAAAAACTCGAACACAGACTACGAAGAAGGACCGATCTCATCAGATGTAGTAGCCGAATGTATCCGACGCGGTCGCGAACTATCCCGAGCAGCGGCACGACGAGGCAACGAGCTGGTAGGCAACGGCGTCAGTCTGGAAGACTCTTCTCCAGCCATGCTGCACTTCTTCTCCTCTGACTTACCGTCAGAAGTCAAGAAGGCGTCTGATACTTCTCATGAGATCCTCACCGCTACTAAGCTGCTGCAGATGAAAATGTGTAAAGGGTATAATTTAAGTTACAATTCCTTTAACTATTTCTAAGTATGTACCTAAAGCTCGTGAATGGTGGAAAATTTCCAATTGTTAAAGAAGAAAACTGTAATAAAGGCGCCAAATGAAAATTTTTATAGTCGCAATATAATGTCTTTGGGTAGAAACTTAAACTAATTTATTATTATGTAGACACGACAACAAGATTACGTCCCTACCGTAAAATTGATGAAGATAATAATCGGCAGTCAGCTAGATCAATTTTAGTAACTCGGATCAAAATACAAACCAGACAATCACCTATAGACAATCCCAATAATTTTTCACGGTGTTATAAGACTCCCCCTTATAAAGGATTAACACGGTTAACACATCACCACGGCGCGACATCATAGCCGCGATACGATCCGGCGCGGAGCTATGAAACCTACCACGCAAGGTGAAAATGTTTTCAAGGAATTTCCCAAGACGCTGTGTCGCACCGTTGTGATGAGTCCAGGACCAAAGGATCGTAGGAAAATGACAATGAATTCTAGTTCTATCAATGCGCAGTTTACAGTCCTATTTCCCTCAGCAGCAGTGTAACCCCGAACACATTTATATCGTTCCTGGAGCACCAGGGCGTTCGGCTGAAGGATGCACCGTACTGCCAGCAACTCAAGGTGCACTGCAGTGGCAGTAAGTACCGGAGTATTGATGGCACGTGCAACAATGAGGACCATCCGGAGTGGGGCAGGAGGGGCGCGCCCTTCACCAGGATAGCGACGCCGCGGTATGCCGACGGTGAGTGTGTATGGCCTTGTAAGGCCTAGGCTAAAAGTATGCAAGTCAGACTGTCCTGTCAGACTGACCCAATATATCAAGAACATTTGAGTATTCCTTTTTCTGTATGACAGCAATGATAATGATCCAGGAGTAAAGCAATCAAAATATTTGGGCCGAACATAATTACATTGGGTCTTACGAGGATACAACAGAACTTAATTTTCCGATGTCTGGAACTCTGTAATGTGGATATCGACAAGAATTAATCGTGAAAGGGAGTCAGAAACGGAAGTTTTCCTTCTATAGTCGGCAAGCAGATAATCTAGAATGATTAAGGGCCTCATTACAGTAGCGATTTGCGAGCGTGTTTGCGATTTGCGAGTTCTGCGCAGTGAGCTCTCCGCCAGTTGACCCGAACACGTGGCGGGCACGCAACGTTATGACTGAAGTGGGGCGAGACAAGAGCGTATAACGTGGAAATGGGCTGTCTGTCGTACAAGAGTGTATAACGTGGCGTCCATGGTGCTATTCGCGTCGAGCCCACTGCGCTCTCGCCTCGCTTTCAACTCGCTTGCAAATCGCTACTGCGATAAGGCCCTAAGTATTTACTACATAATTATCTAATACCTACAACAAGACGACTTTATCCATTTAAACTTTCGAGTTATGTGATGCTTTCCAGGTATCTACACTATGCCGGTAGCAACCAGCGGTCGTCAGCTGCCTAACCCTCGCGTCCTCTCCACACGACTATTTTCAGACCAGCCTATAGGCAGCCGCGTGCTCAGCAACATGAACATGCAGTGGGGACAGTTCATCACGCATGACCTGATGTTCCAAGTCATGGAAGTAACTGGTAACGTGTTCATGATTCATACCACTTCCACTTCGCCATAATGCTATGTGATTAGGTGTACAAAAGCTTCCTTGCTAGCGAACGAAAACGGTTTCCGAGGGGAGATCTGTCATCACTGAAATTTTGTTTAAAATAGTTATTTGTGTACCTTTTGACTGAATCCAATTTCAGGTTGTTTGTGATGTCAGCGAAATATTTTATTTTATTTTTGGACTACATTTTTCAAAATGCTCATACGATATCCAATGCTTCCATAACTAATTATTTTTCATACTCAGACAAAGGTGGCATCCAATGCTGCCTAGGCAACGGTATCGACGTGCTTCCCTCAGAGTGGCAGAACGATAAGTGCATCCCAATCTCCGTCCCAGAAGACGACCAGTTCTACCGGTACCATGGTATTAAATGTCTCAACTTCGTTCGAAGTGTGACTACGCCACGAGACGACTGTAGTTTGGGACATGCGGAACAGGTAAATTGTCCGATTCTTAAGTTTCTAAGTAAAACTAGAAACCGTCATGTCCGTCTGTTTGTTTATGACGGCAGAACGACAAGAGCTGACCGTGTTGAGCACATGAAGACTTTTCGCGAATTTTAAACATGTTAAGCCACGTTATGCTTAATTTTAATAACATCTTTTTTTTTATAAAACGTTACGTCACACTAGGAATTTCTCCTATATCGTGTGGGTGCGTTTACAAATGAAAATATTTACATACACAAACAGCCAGACCCGAAACCAATTTTTGCTCATCGCATCAGCCAATTGTTCGGTCACTGCGACAACCGTGCCGCCATCTTGTAAATGTTAAATGTTTTAAGATGAACACAGTCACCAGTTACCTCGACGGTTCGCAAATCTACGGCTCCGACAAGAAGCTGGCGTCGAAGTTACGCAGCAGGTTAGGGGGGCGTCTGCGTCAGGAGTCGAGGAAGGACTGCCTCCGCGGGTTCCTGCCGAGTGTCAGTGACAAGTCTGCCGTCTGCGACTTGAGGAACTTGTCGGAACCCTGCTATCTTGCTGGTAAACTTACTTTTCATTCATAAGGTCAAACTTCTTGCAGTTGAAGAACCTAGCCAATTTTTTCATATACGATTTTCGAGTTCCATTAGGAGGAGTTTAGGAGTAAGACTTAATGCAGAAATTCTATCTAATGCCTCTAAAATACCTAAAAGGAATATTGACACGAACTACCAGTTTTTTCTACCTACTACTCATGGCAACCTTTTGATTCCTCGACCTCATTTTGATAAAAGAAGTCTTAACACAATTAAGGCAACACAAGAAGAGATATGGTCAATAGAAGGTTTTGGCGTCAAAATGACTTGATTTAGATTAAATTCTATGATTCTCCCTCTGCTATGTTATTGAAATAACAATAATTATATGGATAACCTTTTTGCCGTTTTTCATTAACATTTCCAGGTGATACCAGGATTAATCAGACGCCAACACTGGCCATGCTACATACGCTGCTCTTACGAGAACACAACCGCATAGCGGACATCCTGAGCGACCTGAACCCGCTGTGGGGCGATGAACGACTGTACCAGGAGGCACGGAGGATCGTCATAGCTGAGATACAGCACATCACGTACCAGGAGTGGCTGCCTGCTAATTTTGGTGAAAGAATATGATTGATATATTTTTTGGATTATAGTAATCTTTACAGTGGAAGACAGTAGCGGGTTAACCTTTTGAACGCCACGGCATAAACGCATCGCCGTGCCCTGTACGCCAAGCTATAAATTGCCCGCTTTTTCTGTCACGTATTTGTGTCGTTGGCGTCCAGGGACAGTTTTCGCTTGTCACGTATATGTGACCATGGCGCTCAAAAGGTTAAGGGTGGGAGAACTAGGGGACGGAAGCTCCCCACAACTCTTAGTCCCCCAAAATAATTTCTGTATTCGCCACTGATGGAAGAGTATATTTTACGATCAATTAAACAACAAAAATGGCTGCCTCATTGACTGGCAGTCGACCTTGAATCCAGAACCATATCCGAAAACTTACTCTCAAGTAAGGTTTTGAATTCGGTTTCTGGATATGACATGTCTTGTCTGGGTATTAATTAATTACTACCATGGTTAGAATTATCCAGAAACTTCTGATTCTGTAGTGACTTTCAGAGATTTGGGACTGTTTCTGGAATTGCCAAAATGCTCAACTCTATTACACGGGACTTAATAACATCTCTGTTGAATTATTCTTCAGCCATTGACATCGACATGTCAAATGACGTATTAACTAATGCTAAATGACCCAATTAATGCAAATGTAAACTATTTACCATTCCCAGGTGAATACTACCTCCGTTACTACCGAATATCGCCATCAACGCTGTACACTCGCGACTACAGTTCGGATGTGAACCCTGGCGTCATCAACAGCTTCGGAGCGGCCGCCTTCCGGTTCCTGCACACCGTCGTCAGCGACAATATCATGACGTGCCCTAATAGTTATAACGCGGCTTATTTGTACAGGTAAATTAATCTTCTTCGAAGTTGTTTTTAAGGTTGCGTGTCTCGAAAGGAAAAACGGAACCCTTATAGGATAACTTTGTTGTCCGTCCATAATTATGTCAAGACCATTAACGGGTGGAGGCGTCTGCTCATAGATAGCGCTATTGCATATTTCGGAATTTTTGGTATAAGTTTACGTTTGACCTCTACATTCTTCGTTTTGGAGAATGAAACTGAAAAAGCCCTTTTATGGAAGTGGAAGACTCTCGGCGGCAATAAGTTTATTAAGCACGCCTGTCGTCAGACCTCCGATATCCTTTTATCAGGATGCTGCTGTGTAGGTACATTTCTATCTTTTTGCTTTGTTTCTGTCAGACAGTATGTAGACTCGTGACTCGAACGGACTTTCAATTCTGGCATCATTAATTTACTTATACCTACCTTATATTATGTTTTGGAGCGCAGCATAGTGTTTCAAATCGATCTTTCTAGCATACCTACTGCGCTACATAGTACGTTGGCAAACCTGTAGTTAAAATTTTTGGATGTTAGTTAAAGGCAAAGTCTGTGGCTCTGTGCACTATGGGTCAAAATGGTCCAAATGGTCTTTTAATATATTTAAATATACCTAAATTGCTAATTGGCTAATTGGTTACAATTTCCAGATTAAGCGACCACTACTTCAACCCAAGCCTGCTCGAGACAACTCCAGACTCATTCGACGATGTGGTCCGTGGTATAATAGCGCAGAACGAAGGCGAATCAGACCCCTTCTGTTCGGGGGAGATCACGAACTTGCTGTTCAAGTCGTACAACCGATGGGGCATGGATCTCATAGTCATGGACATACAGCGGGGCAGGGACCACGGGATCGCGTCATATAACGATTATAGGTATTTCTTTGAACTACAAGATTTTATTGACGAAGTTTTCAGATCCAATAAATAGAAGGATGTATCCTGTTTTAAATTTTTCAGAGAGATTTGCGGTCTACCGAGAGCGAGAAGTTTTCAGGACTTAGCAAATGAGATACCACAAGACGTAAGTCCAGAAATGTTAATGGAACATCATGTGTAAAACTACTTAAAGTTAATCTTAAAGAAATAACACAGAGTTTATTAAAATTACTACCCAGTTTCGAAGGCTTCTGGTCATACTGAAAGCTAGAGTCAGCATAGGTATTCACAACCATTCGACAAGCTTCCGTGTCGGAAATGATACTTGTTCGATTATCTGTTATCCGAAGAGATGGACTCGTAAAACGCTAAATAGCGCTATGATCAAGACATGGTATATCTACTATGATGTAATAGCGGCTTAGATGGCGCTATTGCATATTTCAGAACCCTCAGGGCTTCTCCGGTTTTTTTTTATAGCGCATTAACGCTCTCCAATACCTGTACGAGTGCGTGGACGACATCGACCTGTTCGTGGGCGGGGCCATGGAGCGGGACGTGTACGGCTCCATCCTGGGCCACACCTTCCAGTGCATCGTGGCCGAGCAGTTCTACAGGACCAGGATAGGAGACCGGTTCTTTTACGACAACGGGGAAATGCCGCATTCTTTTACTAGTGGTGAGTTGGTCATTGGTGGGGTCGATGTGACTAATTTGTCGGCTCCATCCTGGGCCACACCTTCCAGTGCATCGTTGCCGAGCAGTTCTACAGGACCAGGATAGGAGACCGGTTCTTTTACGACAATGGGGAGATGCCGCATTCTTTTACTAGTGGTGAGTCGATTATAGATGTTGTCGATGTGAGTTCGATAACAATTGAAACTCAATCTATTTACTTTTGCATAAGACTGAAATTAGTTTAACGTAATAAATTTCTTGGGTTACCGCACGGCAGCAGTTCGACACCTAACGTCTAAATTGAAAGAGCCCTTAGTCGTTAATCTACGCTAAATAAATACTGATGACAAAGTTCTGAAAATCCCTTCAAAGGTATAATGATCCCATGATCCATATCACTCGAATGATGATCGAACTCTAAAATGTATGGAGCAGCTGATTTTTTCGTGATTTAATGACATTTGACGAAGCATTGCCAAGCTTATAGACACTGTTTAGTGTTATGTCAATTGTGTGGCGTAAATAGCTCAATATAATATTAATCCTTACAGACCAACTAAAGGAAATAAAGAAGGCGTCCATGGCCCGCCTGATCTGCGACAACACGGACGGCGTGCACTACGTTCAAAGAAAGGCCTTTGAGGTGGAGTCCACTTACAACCCCAAGTACAGGTGCGACGACTACAACGCTATCCCGTACGTGGACCTCACCGCTTGGAAGAAACCTACAATTTTTGATTGAAGAACAAATTATCGAAGTTGGGTACGATATTAACGATTTAAATTGAAGAAAAGTTTTCAGTTTGTTCATATTGGCAATTATCGAATTTTGGAAGGTAGATAGCGTTTTTGGACTCTACCTTGTTAAGAAAACTTTTAAGCTGGACATTCATGATCACACCATTTGGCGTGACGCCAATCGACAGTTGTCAAATGGCTGAACGCCAATAATGTAAGCCATTCGCGGCTTCACTCAAATAGCGTGACGCTAAATGGCATGAGGCCGTAGATTACTGCAGGCACGGAAAATCCGTGGGTTGGCTTCGGCTAACCTACGGATTTTCCGTGCCGTGCCAAAATTCAAGTCCAAATTTTGGTGCGATCACCAAAATTTTGACTTAAACTTTGACACTCACGATTAAATTTTGGCTGTTTATCACGCCGTTTAGCGCGATGGATTGACCGTGAATGTCCAGCTTTAAATACTCCAATTACAAATTAACCGAACATAAGTATTATTATGTTGTTATTAATTTATTATATTGTTCATTATGATTATGACGCAATTTTAATAAATTTGTGAATAAGTATTGAATGCCATATTTAGAATGTTTCTAAGTTGTTATATTGGAGATAAAAACACTGTGAATATTTGTTACATATTTAATAGAAGTTTGTATACTTAATAAAAAACAAATATAACATGTGTCATGTTAATTATTGAAATCCTTCTAATATAAACACATTATTGGTTGATTATTCGATATACCTACCTAGATAATTATCACAATTTATATTTAAAAATAACTGCATTACATAGAGGCCATAAACGAGGGACATAATATGTTTTAAATTGTATGTACAAGATTTGTTGCATGATTTATAATTTTTAAAAATGGCAGGATGGCCTTCAACAACCTTCGGTTATAACCTGATTACTTAATAGTGCTTACAGATTGCTTGATTTAAAAAAAATAAGGTCATCAACCTGCTTGGATGAATATATTTTTACCCGAGTCGCTCTAGAAGTAGGTCTGCGTACAGTCGTACACCTACTTCTGGGGCGTATTTACCATTACTATGAGGTCTCGAACGCACAGTGTACAGAAAACTCATACGAATATGAACATTATGAGCATAAAAATAAGGTTCATATTCATATAGGCGAATATAAACAAGCGCTTCATACGAATATGAACCTTAATACACACAATGTTCATATTTGAACGAGTTTTTTGTACACTTTGGTATGAGTCCTCATAATATTCGTGAATAAGGGGGTTAATGTATATTGTTTTAAAAGTTACCCACATGTATGTTACTACACAATCAATAAATATGTAGGCACCTTTACTTAATAATAAAAGAGCTAACTAAAATATTATTTAGAATTTACATAATAACATGAGCAATTTTATCTATTTACATACTATTACCCTTTTGATTGTCAAAAAATCGACAATTTAATTACGAACAACATACATAAATCAAATTCCAACTCTATTCCATACAGCTAAGGTCTAATTTACAAACAAATCTACAACTAAATGAGCAGGTTTCTATTACTCTGTTTGTCCTTACCCAGGAATGTGGTAATCTTATTCTGGAAGGCGTTCCAAGTGACTGAAGAGTTGACTATCTGGGAGAGGCCAGTTGGCCTCACGATGCGTTCAAAGAATGGCCTCTTGTATAGGCGTTGCGATTCCAGCCTCTGGTCTTCTGTCACTCGGCGATCGTCCAAATGGTTAAGGGATGGGAATTGAGATATTACGAAGAGTCTGAAATGTATTAATTAAATTATTAATATGGACTTGGTTTTCGGGAGCAAACGGTGACAACACAAGTAGCGTAAAAGAGCCGAAAAAAAACTTAGAATCGTATGGAAAGGCAGATGCAATTACAGTATTAATTTTTTTGTATGGTATGAAAATTGCAGCTTGTTTTAAATTTTCATCAAAATAAACTGTTGTGGAGAAGTTATTTGATTTTATTTATGCAATGGAGTAAAACATTTAATATATTAAACCTTAAACATAAAGTTTACCAGAGACAACTTTGAAGTATCAAGTGCCTGCATTTTCTTCGGTTTGTCCATATCCTTCAAACCTGAGCTCTTACATTTCTTAGAAAATATTAGCTTTAGTTACCTGTATTGTAGGTACTCGTAGAAGGTGCCTCCGTTAAAGTAGCTGGGCGCGGCCGGGTTGCCCATCAGGGATAAATACTGCAAGTTGGGACACGACTCCTTGAGTTTGCCCACCCACGGGTATAACGACGCAATCTTGCAACGATTCAACCTGGAGTGTGGAGTGTGGAAAATGATTTTTATTTACATTGTATACAAGGTCCAATTTCATGTAACTGACTAAAACAAAATCGCGCTGTGTCTATTGATAAAGATAATCTTGAACAATTAATAATATTAAGCTTTAGTTTTAAGATAATCAGTGATGATAATCTGCACTACATTTCATAATAACCTTGCTCTAAAAATTCGCTGGTAGACCTACAAATACATTACCTTGGCTGTAAAAATGCGGCCATGTTTTAGTGATATGAGAGGCATGATGGGGTGGCCCCCAAAATGCCGAAGCTCAGTGGCTACGTATTTTTCAATTTAAAGAAGCGTATTCGTTTCTTAGTTTCAATCATCATTAATAAAGCACCCAGATTTTTCTGAGCAACCCTGGCTGGGTTGCTCAGAAAAATGTTGCCGAGCAGAAGGTTCCATTAAAATGAAGTCACTGAACAAAAGTATAATTATTTTGATGTTTTCTTTCACGTTTTTTTAAGCTTTCTACAGGGGCCCCAAACACTGTGTGCCCAGTGTTTGTAGTAAACATCCATCCATGAATTAATGTACTCACCACAGCAGTTCTAATTTAGGCAATGGTGGTAGACAACAGTTCTCAGTAATAGGGTTGTCATCAGCTATCAAAGATGTGAGGCTTTTGAAGTAAACTAGAGCATCTAAGTTTCTGAAAAAATATAAGGGTGTTAATATGTGGAATATCATTTACACTTGAGTACAGTTATGCAAAATGGAAAATGATCCAATCCACACCCTCAATATTGTCCAAAATTAGCACTAATAACTAAACTTGAAAACTGATTTCTCAAAAGTGACTTTTTGTGAATTGAATGAATCATTTTTGAATGGGCTGGAGCATATTCAATGTTGTAGTCTCTGCAGTGTATGTGCTGTGAAGGATTTCTAATGTATGAAACTCTATGTCAGATCCCAGATATCACACTGAACACACCGCACACATACGGTAACTGCATATGTGTGCAGTGTGTTCAGTGTGTCAATCTTGCTTAACGCCGAGATTGTATTGCTCACATACTGTCATATGGGCCGGATTTGGTGACGCCAGGCCTTTATTCCCATACAACAGGGCTGTGCAAGTCAATAGTTATTATATCACGCCAATGTAACCAAGTGAACGATGTAATAAATAAAGAAGCAACAAGCATATGTTATCTGTTTAAGTGGGTTTTAAAAATAAATTATTCTGTGAGTTGAGTGGCCTGATACCAGGCCATCTGGAATTTTACGCATGTTCAGTTTAAATAAGGTTGAAAATACCAAGAAACACATATCACAACCACAATAAGAATGCATGATATTCTTATTGTACTAAATACAAAATAATATTAAATTACTTTTAAACTTACGTGATCTTATTGTGACTTATATCCAGGTATCTGATGTGGTCAGAAAACCTTTCCACAATAGTTTTTGGTATTTCATACAGCCTCTCATAAGCTAGTGTAAGTTTACTGTTCTCTTCTTCATTTTCTATTGTGGTGTCTACGGACCTGTAAAGAAGATTATGATAATAGATGAAGAAGATATACTTATTATACTAAAGATAATCTATGATCCATGTCCATTGCTGTAAATATAGATATGGGTAAACAAAGAAATATGCATTTGGGCTGAATGGGAAAAACTTAGAAGAGAGTTAACCAAGGATCGAGGAAGATGGTGTGACATTGCTGAGGCCCATGCCCAGTAGTGGATAGCTATAGGGTGATGGTGTTGATTATGGGGCTTCTCTTTTATCACTTTTTACATGCGGTTAGGTGAAACTGACAAGAGTTTTACACCCTTACCACAAAAAAGATAAGACATGTTAAACGCGAATGCTACCAAAAATAATACACACTTGTTTTAGACAAGCTAGTGCTAAAACAAGTGCGTATTATTTTTGGTAGCATTCACGTTTATCATGTGTTTATCTTTTTTGTGGTAAGGGTGTTAATGTTTTAGGATGATTCAAAGAAAAAGTTTTGCCAAGGTTTTGTACTTACGCAATAATATCGGGAGGTATTGGTGTTTCAGACATGTCTGTCATAGAGTCCACTAGAACATCTCTTGAGACATCCACCGATATGACTCCTTCATCCGGTGCGGGCTGCACACTTGGATAGTGACTGAAACACAATTTATAATATTATCAGTTTCTAAAGGCCAAGGAATTCCAATAATAATTTGATATTCAGACTTAATTCATAAGTAGTCTTTCACTATGTACTAATTTCACATAAATGTAAATGAAAATACTAAGAACGTATTAATTTATTTATCAGCTTAATGGCATTGGAACCTTTGATTATTTAAATTAATTCTAAAGATGCTATGATACAGTTTGTTTGGAACCTTGGAACTACAACAATCAAACATCCAGCAAAGTTTACCTGTTACCACAATAACCCTAAGGCGACTCTCTGACCTAATTTTCTTGTGCAAGAGTGTATTATTTATTTTAGGATACTACAATATAATCTGCTAAAACTTTCACATTTGTTTATTTTTGCAAAACTAATGAAACTAATTGCTAAAACAACAACACAAACAACGCACGGTACACGAGTTTTAACGTAGAATTTTGCGTAGAATAGAACGTAGGAGTGTTTCCGTTAAAAAACAACTTTATTTTAAAGCAGTCGGTAAATGGTAGTTTCATATTTGTGGATTGGGGATCCATCAAGGTAGCGGCGTAGCGCGCAAAATTCAAAACTTACGTTTTTTGCAAATTGCAGAGCCATTACGTTGTGTGTTGATCCAAATTCAATTCGCGACAGTAATCCTTACTTAATATTATAAATGTGAAAGTAACTGTCTGTCTGTCTGTCTGTCTGTCTGTGTGTTACGCAATCACGCCTAAACTACTGAACCGATTCAAATGAAATTTGATACAGAGATAGTCTATAGCCTGAGAAAGGACATAGGCTACTTTCTAATGCGAAAAAAGTGCTGTAAAGGGTATGAAAGTTTGTATGGAAATTACGTCATCGTCATCATCAGGATTTCCACCTCGACAAAAATAAAAGGTAGGTGTAGGGTAGGTGTAGGGTAGGTTTAGGGTAGGTGTACTAAACTTGACCCGTGCAAAGCCCGCGGGCGGGTCAGCTATTGGTAATATAGTTACTAATTAATAATAATCATCAAAACCGCGCTAGCTTGACGGATGCACCTTAATACGTATAAAAAACTAGATTGTTATTTTAGTTTTATTAAACTCACACCATAAATGAACATCAATTCTTATTAAATATCCCTTTCTCTTCATAATAAACATTAAAACAATTAATTTAACTAACTTTTTGAAATAAACGAATAATTGTATGTACTTAATAATACGAATAATTGTATGTACCTAGCAGGGGCGTAGCTACCGGAGGGCTAGCCGGGCAGTGCCCCGGGGCCCCTAAGCTCAGGGGGCCCCTCGGACTCTGACTTACAAACTATAAATTGAACTAGTGAAAATTTCTCCCTTTTTAACGGTAACGGGTAGATATTTTCTTTTATTTCCATAAAATAATTTTAATTTGTTCATTAAAATAAGTTACAATTTGTATTTGGTTTTTAATTTTATTATGCAGTCGACTGTGTTACGACGAATCTGGATTAGGTACGACAAATCTGAATCTGGAGTACCTACGTCGAATTCGGAACAAACGATTTTAATAGTTTAGTTGGGGCCTTAGTTTATTTTTTGCTCTAGGGCCTTTAGTTACCTAGCTACGCCACTGGTACCTAGGTTCTTATCAATTCATCATTCCTGAATAATTTTCAATTTATGTAAGTAGGTATACCGTATACAATGTATCTATGAAACTTGTGAAGCATTGTTATCAACTCCATGCATGTACCATACATACCTGTTCAGATATGATTGATCTTCATCCATTATGATTGTATATTGAGATATTTTTACTAATATTATTTATCTCATAAAATGTGCAACCTTGAAATTCACTGTTTAAATATCGCTACAACTATTTGATAAACATTTTGATTCGTAATTGTGACACAATGTATGCAAGTTTTGATTAACAAATAACTGGGTAGGTAGGTACCTAACGTAAGCTATTTAATGCGTCCATGTGCGCCGTTATCTATCGACTCACTCGCCAAAGCAATAGCGGAGGCAGAGATAAGTAATATTGTTTATTTGTAAATGTACATATAGGTAAACTGATAAGGCATCGAGGTTCGACACTTGATAATACTTTACATATATTTTGGTTTGGCTTCTGTTAACTTCAATTTAACAGAAGCCAAACTAAAAATGTAAAATGGGTTGAATCTATTTAAACACTTCAACTTATTCGATCAAACTTAAAGCTGTAACAAATGAACTGAATGACCGTTTTAAAAAAGTGCCTAACTATGTCCTCTCATATGGAAGAGAGACTTTGAGAATTATTACTGAGCTCATAATACTTTATAAGAGGATCATAATTTGGATCTTTGTCCTCACATTCATAAAGTCTTGCTGCACTTTTGCTTGAAAAGAGCATGTACTCTATGTATCAGCACCTACTACTTTTACAAGCTACCGTACTGTACTAGCAGATTGTACATTATGTTACTGAACTGAGGCTTATGTCACTAAAGATAAAGTTGTTTTTTACGGGGCATAAAGAAACAGGAGAGTTTAATATGACTGTAGACTGTCACTGCCTTCAATCAATGATGATCTGATACCTACGTGTAAATCTTTGTATCATCATAATGTCATGACATCGGATTATATGCACTATAATAGTAGATTATTCACCAAGGGGATAAAGCAGTGTCTTATGTCACGGGCGCAATATTGAATCCCGAGTGCAACGAAGGAGCTTATGAGTTAACTCCCGAGCGAAGCGAGGGAGTTAAAACTAGCATCCTGAGTGCAGCGAGGGATTCAAGCTCACCCAAGACGTAGACACGCGTTTATCCCCGAGGAGAATACTCTACTTTTCACACCTTCTGCGAGAAAATAAAAAGCAATAGTACTAGAATCAAGGTAGGTATTTTAAAAGGTATTCGAAGAGAGTTTTAATTACAGTTAGTGTAGGATCTATTAGTTTCTATTAGGGGTAATTACACTGGCTCACTATAACACCAAGTACCTACCTAGACTTACGTATCACTCCGACATGTACGCCTCTAGCACGACTACGCCTGGCTCACCAGCGTGTGCACTATAGACCACACAATTGACCAATGTTGGTCGGTAGTTGGCAGTTTCGTCACTAGACATTTAAAAAAAAAATAGAGTTTGGTACCTATTTGCAGTTCGCGCTTTTTATTTTCTTTTGTCTTATAATCGCGACGGCCATGGCCATGGCCAGTTCGAATTTCGAACAAGTTCTTTTGGGTATATAGGCCTCTGTGGTAAAAGTGTTCATACGAATTTTTAGTTTCGGTTCCAAATTCAAATCACATTATTGACCAAGGGTTATAATGAAATTCAATACAATATTATTGCCCATGGGCTTTATTGACCTACTTTAGGTTAGAGTTACATGACATATAATTTGACATTTTCGAGCAGGTGGTGTGAAAAAAAAATTAAAATACGCATATTAACACAAAAAATGGGCGGAATATGCGCAATCAAAATACTATCTATTATCAGTATTTACGCTTATTTCCACAATATTTCGCCCATTTTTTGTTCTTGCAAACGTATTTTGAAATTTTTGATAGTGCATATTATTAATCGATGTCGTTGTTATGATAGACGTTTTTAATTCGCTTCTATTAGATACGTTTACTATGAAACTACGTTCCATGTCGACGCAGTTTTAAACAGACCTTACTTTTTCCTTATTCTTGTCAAAATCACAAGATTGATGTGATTTGAATTTACTATGGATTCGAAAAAATGTGGATTATATTCGGCTCGACTCGGCGACCTCATAGACATAAGACTTAACACGAGGTCAATAACTCAAGAATTAATTTGATTTCCAGGTTGGACAAATGCAATTCATCAATTTTAGTAATAATTACAATTCATCATAATTAGCCGAAATATCAGGCGAAAGACGTCCACTGCTGGATTATAGGCCTCTCTCAAGCATCGTCTCAATGACCGTCATTGCTACATCACGAATGTAATTCGTTTAAAACAATCCTTGGAAGAAACATCTGCGGTCTGCATTTGCAAATCACAAAAACACTACCCTCCTTTGAGCTTCGCAGTCGGGTAAAAAAAATAGATTTTTTTGTCTCAGTAGTTTGGTAGTATTTTCATTGTAGCAAATAGCAATGGCAACATTCTTATCTGTAACGTCACGGCACGTACATTTTTGTTGACAGTGCTGCTGACACCGGTGTTGTCAACTTTGGGGGTTTCCCCCTAAATTTAGGGGGTAGAAGTATTAAATAAAAGCAGGATTTATAGGAGCAGAAATCTTTAATTAGAGGCTTAATAAATTATAAAGAATTTAAATAAAACCTGCAAATAAAACAAACAACAGCGGAAATGGAACGGCACCAGGATAGAAAAATCATTGTTTTTTTGTGAAAGTGAGAGAGAGGTCATCTTAAAAGGTCTACACTGGTTTAATCCTTGAACGCAGCCGTGTGGACTTAATAATTATGTGAACATTTTATTTTATGAGTTACGAATTATTTGGGCACTGTATCAAAGAACTATTATTTTTGAACTTTTAATGGGGTTTTTAGGGGGATTTTAATAAATTCTTGAGGGAAAATTTTGGTAGAGGTTGGCAGCACTGGCTGACACGTCATCGTCATCATAGTTATCTGTGATCATAACAACAATCAACAACAGCTGCCTTTGGCAAAATAGTTTTTTTGAAAGATACATTTCTTATTATCACTTGATTGTCAATTGAAACATAGTAAAACATGGATGTGAGTACTTTTGCACTTAATATAATAACACAAAACGTTTAAAACAACAATTTAATTCATAACCTGTTTTTAGGAAAGTAATATTCCCATAGACATTAACATTGGTAAATTGCAAGATTGGTTGATTAGTCGTCGTCATGTGAACAAGGAATGGCAGAAGATCGTCCCGACAGTGAGGGAGAAGATCAACAATGCGTTGCAGGACATGCCCAAACATGATGACATAGCTAGCTTGCTGGCCGGTAGCTATATCAACTATTTCCACTGCCATAAGATAGTTGACATATTGAAGGAGACCGAGGCAGACACTAAGAACTTGTTTGGAAGGTACTGCTTTCCCATTTGTTTTGTATTCTTTACAATAAACAGTATTTAGTTGTGCTTTTAAACAGGTTCTTTGTTTTTGACAGGAACTAGGCATTTCGGGATAAAAAGTAGCCTATAGCACTCAGGGATAATGTAGCTTATTATTAATGAAAGAATTTTCAGAATCGGATCATTAGTTCTAAAGATTACCTTAAATATACAAACTTACATACAAACAAACTTTATCTCTTTATAATATTAGTAGGTATAGATAGATTCATGTATTAATATTAGTTGTATGATTTGCTGCTGTATAAATTGCTAACACTGAAATAGGTAGCTTAATATTAACTACTAGCAGTTCCCTGCATCTTCACCCCCATTGCTCGGCTCCTAAGGGTTGTTACATGATTTTATAAGTCTATACTAGTCCCCATGAATCTGACTATCATATACAAAAAGAATTTTTCGAATCCAACTAGTATTTCCGGAGATTAGCACAATTAAACAAACAAACAGACTCTTCATCTTTATAAAATTAGTATCAGCAAGGATCATCCATGGACAGGATTAGAATTTGTAATTACCATTAATATTTTTCTGAATTTGTTTTTAGATATGGGTCACAGAGAATGAAAGACTGGCAAGACATAGTCCGATGCTATGAGAAGGAGAACCTGTACCTAGCCGAGGCAGCTCAAATCCTAGTCAGAAATATCAACTATGAGGTCCCTGGCCTCAAGAAGCAAATTGCCAAGGAGGACCAGTTGCAAATTGTAAGTATTATAGGCTGTAATTTTTTAAATAGGTACATCTGTTTATATTATTATTCTTTCCTATATTTTCATTCTGTTAGGTGCATTTTTTTAAATTTAAAAGGGCTTGCGTTTGACCACCATCTCACCTGATGATAAGCGATGATGCTTGTATTTATGTAATATTCATGCATGTATGTGAGCTCAAAGGTGGACTAACGAGATAAAATGAATTATCTATTGTTGGGGTTTTTATTCTTAATAAATAAAATTATAAACATTTACATAAATAATAAACAGAAACAAAGTGCCAGTTTTGGTTTGGGTCCATGCGCCATGGGATCTGCAAAAGTAAAGAAACAAATATTGTTTTTCAACAGGAATGTGAGAAGAAGCATACGGATTTTCTAAAGAATGAAGCATCAAGCAAGTCAGAGTTCCTGACACTTTGCAAACAGCTCGGCATCCAGGGCGACAGGATCAAGAAGGAGCTCGTGGACAGGCTGCAAGAGCTACCAGATCTATATGACAAAGTAAGTCCACAGGAAATCTGTTTGTACACAGTTCTTGGGATTATGTATCAGTGGCGTGCCTAGAGGGCAAGCCCGCCGCATTTATTTTTGTTTTATGTCGTTATTAAAGCAATACGGCATACATTAAAAATTACTTACATTCATGAAAAATTAACATAAATACTCTCTAAAACGAAAAAAAGGCGTCGGGCTTGCCCTCTAGGCACGCCACTGTTATGTATAGTAAATTGATATTTTAAAGAGTTTTTGGCTGATTTTATTATTACTAGACTAGATATTATGCCGCGTACAGACTGGTGAAACGTATCATGAAATGTAACATGCAATGAAAGAATTTGCCGTCCACATTGTCGCAATGTATCATGCAATGTAACAGAATTCCCATAGTGTGGACGGCTTGCGCGCACGAACCGTGCTCAATAGGCGCTCGAACAGAGCATTTCAACTCGTGCGCGCCGCGATCCGCCATTTGTCGGTTTTTTCGCCGAACACAAAGGGGCGCGCCGTGTGCACGCAGCGTCAGTGTGGACGGGTTGTGTATGTCTGTACTGCGGAACGCGCGCGAACCATGAAAGAAAACACAGCTACTGCAGAAGCTACAGTTGAGTCATGTTCGCCGCGCGCATGTCGGAAACAGATGTGAGTACGTACATGCTCGGTCGTGCGCGCCCTGCGTCCACACTTATGAAATGCTCCTTTCATGATACATTGCATGCTACGTTTCGCAAATCTGTACGCGGCATTAGATATCGCTCGCGATACCGTTCGCGTGGATTTTAGTATACCGTAGGAATTTTGAAAAATTCCACATCATAAGCGACCGTGTAGACGACGCCGCCGCCGCCCGCCGCATTACCGCCCCGCGCTGCCGCAAAATGATTGGTAGTTGTTAGTGTTACATTGCTGCTATGACCTTCTATTATTCGTGAGCAGCAATGTCACACTAAAAACTACCAATAATTTTGCGGCGTCGTGTATACGGGTACGCGTCGCGGCGGCGCGCGGCGGCGTCGTGTACAGGTACACGATCGCTAATGGAGACCTATGTGGTTTGTCAAAGCACCACAGTGAATGAAAAAATATACCTTATTTATTTCTTACAGATAGGCAAATCATTGAAACCTTTACAGCCAGGCATTGACCTTTACTCAGCATTTTCAAAGTACATTTTGGGCGACAAAGCGTCAGAGGTGTTGCCATTATTACAATATGTGGTAGAGCATGGCAACACTACAGTGTATGAGTGGAGTTACGGGGAGGCCCCGCTTAGTGTGGAGCCCGACCCCGTGCATATCGAGCTTGATGATGAGGATCAGGGCGCTGGAGATCAGGTAATATGACCAATAGTGTAACGAAACTTGGTTCGTATTATTTACGTAATTAAACTGACACATTTTTATTTTATTATCTTGTAAATTAAACCGGAAAGTTTTTTTTTATTTTGCTATCTTGTAATTTAAAGACATTGGAATTTTATTTTATTAAATTTTATTTTAAGTGGTTATTGCGTCAAAAGAATTTACAAGTTGGTACATTATAAAAGGTGACTTTCACAACCCACCCAATTGTTTCTAGGCATTAGGTATTTTTTGCAAAGAAATAGGTTACATTTACTTTAGTTATTTTTCATGAAATATCTCACTCACAGGTGGAAATTTCTACATGGCTATCTTGTAAATTAAATTAACTAGTTTTATTTTAATAGGCTTCATAAGAGAGGTCCTAAATGACGTTATATGATTTATGAAAATACTGATTTTATTAATTAAAACGATGTATAGACTTTTTGATAGCAACTTTTTAATGAATAAAGTAATAGGCAGCTTAGAATTTCCTCATCACTTCTTAATAAAGGCATGTGACTGATCTATTATCGATTGTTAACAGATAGATTTCGGGGACAGTGGCGAGATAGACTTCGGGTCGATAGACGCGCCCGCTGACATAGACTTTGGCGACGGCGACGCGGGCGCAGAGATCGACTGGGGAAACATCGACGTTGCTGCGCCTGACCATGTTGTAAGTATTGTACACTTCATCTATACTAATCTATGCTTCTATACTAATATTATAAATGCGAAAGTTTGGATGGATGGATGTTTGTTACTCAATCATGCCAGAACGGCTGAATGGATCTGGATGAAATTTATTTATTTATTAATTGGGCACAGGGCACAGAGATAGATTATAGCAGTGGTTCCTAACCTTTTCAATCTTGCTACCCCTATGACCTATTAGAGAAACTCATTTTACCCCTTATTTTCCCCTCCGCCATTAAAATGTTATCACATGAAAAAGTCTTCATTGATCAGGATCACAATAAATTGCACAAAAAGTTCATGAATTAATGATCAGTGTGAAATAATATAAAAAAAAACCGGCCAAGTGCGAGTCGTACTCGCGCACCAAGGGTTCCGTATCATTTTTAGACGTATAAAGTGAAAAAATCCGGACCGCATAACTAAGTTTGTTTGTGAAGGAATTTTGATGATTTTGAAAAAACTGTACTAGTTAGCAACATCGTTTTATTTTTGGTGCCATATTTGGGTCAATTCCTATCAACTCTAATTATTTTAGATTTTTCGCCCCGCAAACTTCGGAGATAAGGGGGGGAATGGTATTTTTTTGGACATTTTTCATCATATGTTGAAAACTGTAAGACATAAAATTAAATAAAAATATATTTTGAAATGTGCAGATCAAGCCCTTTCATATGATATGTCACTTGACCTAGTAACCCCACTTTGAAATTTTGGACCCCCACTCCGGCCCCTTTTGCAATGAAAATAAAAATATTTTTTTATTTTTTCATTTGCAATAAAGTTGGACAAGCATTTTTTATAACTGTTCCAAATTTCAAGTCGATAGCATTAGTAGTTGCTGAAATAAGCAGGTGTGACAGACAGACAGACAGACAGACAGACAGACAGACGAAGTCGCACCGTAAGGGTTCCTTTTTTATCATTTTGGTACGAAACCCTAAAAAGTGCGATTAGAACTTGCGCCTTGAGGATTCCGTACAAACTTAATTATACATATAGGTATACATGTAGATTGTAGATATATGCAGTGATAGCCTAGTGGTTTAACCATGTTCCTCCTATGGCGAATGGTTCGTGTTCGGTCCCGAGGCACGCACCACTGACTTTTCGAAGTCATCATATGTGTATTAGAAAAATAATTTCATCGTTTGCTATAACGGTGAAGGAAAACATGTTTATGATATGCTATTATTTTCTCAGGACCTATCAGCGGACTTAGCACACGTGTCTCTAGAGGAATCCGGCATCGTGGTAGAGGAGCAAGGGGTTTGCGGCGGCGTGGCGCGCGGGAAGGACGCCCTGACGCTGTTGGACAACCCCGCCACCAGGAACCAGATCATCGACCAACTCGTCGAGGTATGTAACGGAATCTAGCTATAATATAATAAAGTTGCTAAAGCTATCTATACTATTATAAACTTGTAAAAAAGCCGTGTTTGTACATTAAATATATTTCAGAAAAAACAGTCGGGATAGGGTACTGGGACGTAACCATACCTAAAAAGATTTTTTTTAAAATTTTTGTCTGTTTGTCCGTTTGTGCGCCCATCACGCAAAATCAATGTAGTGTCGTAGTCATCAATGTAGTGTGTGACTAGCCTCTCCTCATATTACGCAGTGGCGTGCCTACAGGGCAAGCCCGAGGGTATTTCGTGTAATTTTTCATGATTGTAACTTAAGTGTGTTTTGTTGTACGCTACTCACTTACATTCATGAAAAATTTAGAGATATACCCTCGGGCTTGCCCTGTAGGCACGCCACTGATATTACGTATTAGGTATAAGCTTAGGTTTAGATTATTCAGTACAATATAGTCCTTACAACAGACAAGACGTACTTTATTTGCTACCCACAAGCCCCCACATTGCATCAATGACTAATTAAAACAAACTTTCCAGCTGGAATCGTTCCTCAAGATGCGTCTATACGAGACGAACACGTCGGGGGACAGCCACTCGTTCAGCCTATTACAGCAGCTCCCTACAGAGAGCTCGGCTGCTCTCACCGGCATGCTGGACGCCGTGCAGGTCGCCACGGCCAAGATGACCGCCCCGGAGATCAACCACCTGCACAATGTCAAGCACTCGCCAAGGTACGTGTACCGTAATCTTCTCACCCCAAGGGCCGTGAGGAGTCGGGGTCGGGGCGATTTGCTCTCTTCCCGAGGCGACGAGATCCCGGCCCCTAAAATTAAGAGCCGGACGTTGTGTTTACTCCTCCTCCCAAGGTAGCTGGGGGCGGGGGCGGTTGGGCCGGACAACAGCAGCCCGGTGAGACCTCGAGGCCCGTCGAGACCATGAGGCGATCAGCGACCGGACGCCGACTTTGGCCAGGTTCGTGGTTTTTACAAGCTTTTATTTAACTTGCCCTTTTAGTGGGGGGCCGAATCTTGCAACTGAATTTTAGACCAGTTCCTACCAACTGATTGAGCGGAAAGGACACTGGCAGACGCCCATAGAACGCTGGGCTTCAGATTGTGTAAGTCGATACAGATATGAAATTAGTTTAGTGTGATCGAGTATTTCAAGAGTATTTAAGTTCTTCTTTTTTTATTTTTTACGTAATAGGGTTAAAGAGAAATATTCGTATTTGTGACAGTGAGGTTAAGTATGGTGTATGATATTCTGTGGAGGCACACGCCAGCCAGCATGCACCCGTTTTTGTTTTATTGGTTTTTTCAAAATGTCAACGGCATAATCATTTTATTTCATATTTATTTCGATTTTTGATTTCAATTCTTAATCTCTAAGATAAATTAGGCAAAGAACAATTAAAATATATTTTTATTTTTGGTTAAGCTTTTATTACTGTACGAGATCAAGCCCAAAACTGCCAACGTCCTTTGGAACGCATAATTATGTCATTTCGATGAGATGCAATAATATGGTACAGCGGAAGTGGTCTCACGACGGAGCCAAGAGGTGGCTATAGGAACGCCTCAACTTCTTAAGGTAACTCCGTCGTGTTTGGGCTCGTTGGATTTGTCTTGACAAATACCTACTGTAGATCTAGATGATGTTTAGGGTCTCATGATGGAGCTGGGTCATTATAAAAGCTTGCTTTGAAAAAATGTTTTTCAATATAAAACTTATTAAAGTTTCAAAGTCAAAGCATTTATTTCATTTAGACCAATTACAGGTACTTTTGAATTGTCAAGGAGTCTGTCAGTTAGTCATAATGATGGAGCTAGATGCCCGTTCCAAAGCGTAGATTCCTATGGAGAAGAACGGGCAAGAAACTCCATGGTTACTCTTTTAAATCAAATGATTACAATATCATGGTTACATTGCTTTTGTCGGAAATAACACAAATATGAGAGAACAATGTAAAAGTCTAGAATAATAGTAAACACAACTCCAAATATTGGCCATAGCAGTTCAGAGATGACCAGTCCCGTTTCGTATTTCAAAAGGAAAAACGGAACCCTTATAGGATCACTTTGTTGTCCGTCTGTCCGTATATCAAGACCTTAACGTAGAAGTTCGTACGTAGTAATAAGTATAGTATAGAAGTATGTAATAGCGGCATCTTGCTCATAGATGGCGCTATTGCTTATTTCAGAACCCTCAGGGCGCCAGACGTACTCGCACATGTCCGGTTTTTTAAAAGAATTTAACAGTTACATGTATGTACTTAGTTCAATAACTAGAAACAAGTAAAAAAATTGCCATACAAAAAAGTCAAAATAAGTTTATCGAATGAGTTCAATAACCCATCCACTTAAATGGTTTTTGTCGAGCTTTTTGTCAGATGGCGAAATCGAACTAAGACGCAGCTCTATACTCAAGAAAGTTCAACAACACGACGCAGTGTCCTACTCATATTATAAAATCTGTGGCGAGACCGTCATCTGCACACGTTTGGGCGAAACGTCGATTGTTCTGATTGGTCAACGTTGAGACACAACTGTCTTAATTGTCTAGCCTTAATTGTCATAATTTTTAGGGTTCCGTACCTCACAAGGAAAAACATAACCCTTACAGGATCACTTTGTTGTCCGTCTGTCACCGGACCATAAGTGGAGCCATCTGCTCATAGACGACGCCACTAGAAGTATGCAATAGCGCCATCTATGAACAAGATATAATATATCTACAATGTTATAACGGCATAGATGGCGCTATTGTGTAATTCGGAACCCGCAGCCTAATTGCGTTACTCAATTTCTTTCACCATGCCTTTCATTTTGACAGTTCACATCCATTGCGGCGTTGAGCTAGTTACGGGAGCACGGATTAACAATCACACGGCGTAATTAATGTCAAAAACAATGCCATGGTGATAGCAATTGAGTTACGCAATTAGGCAGCCGGTTCGGTTTTTACATGATTCCTTCTCCCACAGATACGTCGACGTGCTAACAGCGCAATTAAAACAGAAGCTCACTTTATGTGACAAGCTGTCGCGGCTGGCGGGCCGCGCGGCCGAGCAGAGCGGCGCGGCCGCCTCGCGCGCGGCCGAGCTGCGCCCCGTGCTCGCGCGCATCGTGGCCCGGACCAAGCAGCTGCAGGCACAGGTCACTTATATAATTGCTAAATTTTTTCCGACTTCCTTGATAAAAACCGTGACAGCTCGGCTAATATACAGGGTAAAATTAAAACCAGTGCGGATATTTTAGGAGGTGAAAGTACTCATGAATAGGATCAACTTTTGTTATGGGACCTCCGACACCCCAACTGATTTTTATAATTTTAAATTGATATAACAACAAATTAATCATTTTCATGTGTGATTGTTAAAGATATTTGTATTTTTACATTTCATAAATATTCTAATTCATTTATAGCTCTGTGACGCGCACGCAACGCAAACTGACTGGCGGGCGGGAGGCGACAAAGCGGGGGACCCGTGGCTTCGTGCACTATTAACTTTAAGACTCGGCTTGAAATAAAAATATTATTTTTGAAAAAAATAACCTACATTTAAAAGTAGTGTAATCGATTCTCTTCTCGATTCACAAACTAGTTTCAGGGTTTCCGTTTATTCAATTACACGGTGTATAACACATTTATAATTTATATACAAAAACCTTCTTCCAGGCGCGTGCAGTGCCTATAATAGGCAAGTAGGCAGTGACTACCTCTTAAAGTTCAATAAAACCATTTTAACTATTACGACATCAATATACATAATTATATATCAATAATTAGTCATGATTGATATATTTTATTTATGTAGTAACAGTTAAAATAGTTTTACTGAATCTTATGAGGTAGGCACTGCCTACTTGCCTATATGCACTGCACGCCACTGCCTTCTTCTAAAATATGTCCTTCCATTGGTGAAAACCGTATGAAAATCCGTTCAGTAGTTTTTGAGGTAATTGATATAAACCGAAGCCGTGCGTGCTATTTTGTTGAATAGGTATAAAAGCGAAATGGCAGAAAACGTCATCGCGTCATCGCTTAAAATTTCTCCCAGTTCACTCGTACAGTAAGCTGCGTAAAGGAACTCCGTTCCAAAAAGAATGTTGCCCCCACCGCCGCGCGCTACGCTGCGGGGTGCGTGGCGACGGAACAAAAGCCACGCGCGTGAATGCGTTTTCAGTGTGTTGCACTACGTGTGATTTCTATACAATTACAGGTACTTGCAAACAACGTAAGATCACGCACTCCCGCGCTACGCTGCGTGATGCGGTGCTGTGTGCGAATCGCCTAAAATTTCTCCTATATCGTGCGTGCGTTTACAAACACTAATTTTACATACACAAACACTCAGACCCTAGTATATTATTATGCAAGTATAAGCTACTACCTAGTATAAGCTAGTTATATGCAGCGCTACCCAGGTGAACAGGGTTCAAGATACCGCTGGTCAGAGATCTAGAAAGAAATCTATGAGTAACTAAAGAACTTCTTGTTCCCTGAGGTTCTTTAGATCATAGTATTGGTCATCTTAAAAATATTAAACTAACGAATGACCTCGGTCCTGGCAAAGCGCAGCGCACCGCCGATTTCACTGCCAAAGGAATATGATCATTCTGGTCGTTGATATAAAGTCGAAAATCAATAAACTTAACTGCGTGCCTCTGTCCGCTTTGATAGTCTCATGGACTACGGTTAGCTTTATTTTCGACTTTATTTCAACCTACACAACATTGATATTTCTTTGAAGACGGTACTTCATTTGGCTTATTTGACCAAATATTCGCGTTATTTCGCTAATACAAATTAAACTTTATTCTAATAAAAATAAGGCGTATTTTGTATTAGCCAAATAACGTGAATATGACTGAAATCCGCATTGCGCTTCGCCAGGTCTGCGTCGGACCGAAGTCCACATCCCACATGTCGAAAACTTCATATCCCAAGTAAAGGTTTGTTTAAAGTAACTTCTCCAAATGAATGTCTTTTATAATCATAGACTAACATCTGTCTATTGTCCACAGATCGAGAGTGACATATCGAAGAAGTACAAAGGGCGGCCGGTGAACATTATAGGCGGTGTAAAGTTCTTATAGAACTGCGTGTTTTATTGTAAATATCGTTGACTCTATTCATTATTATAATTATAATATTATATGGTATTTTTTTTTACGAATTTGGAGATTTTATTTCTTTTGCTATTTAAAAAAACCTTTCTAGTCAGTAGTCTACATTACTAGGTACAGTGGAATCTCACTAATCCGGCACTATTAAAAACCAGAGGGTGCCGGATTATTGGAATGTTCGGATTACTGTGGAGAAAAAATCATAATAAAAAAATAAAGCATTTCTTATAGAGAATAATAAGTATTTGGTGCATGTTCTACACGTTTTTTAACTAAGTACATAGTTTTAAAATAATCCTTTTATTCAGGTCTATTTTTGTGTATAGGTACATGGTGCGTGGTGTAGGAAGGGGCGAGGGAGGCATGGGCGGAGGGTTCCGGATTATTGGACGTTTAGGTCTATTGAAGTGCCGGATTAGTGAGATTCTACTGTATTTCTCTCTCAAATCATGCGCGAAATTATATTGCGCGAATTGTAGGTACTAGGTACCCCAGCCGGCCTAGTATGACCACGATAGAAACGGGTTTTGTCTACATAGAAATAGACAAAACCCGTTTCTATCGTGATCATGCTAGGCCGGCTGGATATAGGCAGCTAGAAGAGCACCGTATACCAGGCCGAAATTGTGTCATTTTAATGTTACATCTGTTTAAAAAACACGCGTTAGTGTTGGCAACTTGTATCTAATTGACTTTTGTCTCCAACATTACCTGCATGATAGGCTAAAATACATTTAATTAATCATAAATTACTTTATAAAGGTCAAGAAGTAATTTGTTCATATGTTTTACCTATTTATTTTATCACATAATTCGCATTTAAATAAACACCTTGTTTAGAGTACTTCGCACTTGAAGGAAGGTCACATCAAAATCGGCGCAGCAATTACATAGATTGCTCTAAAGTCCGTTGAGGTGGGTCTGAAGTAAAGTCAACAAAACAGTTAAGTGCGCACGCAGGAAAGAAAACTTTTTGTACTACGCTGTACAATCAGAACAACGATATCAAACATTTGAATACGCGGCACACACACAAAATGTGTTAAAAAGAAATTGTTTACACGCTTTATTAAATATCAAGTCAAATTATATTAATGCATTTGCCTCACATTAATAGTAAGTAAATTGTTAAAATACAATTAGGTATAAGTACTTGAATATAGTACCTATAGTTACGGACCATCCATAATTTACATCACACGAACTCTTACACCCTTACCACAGATAAACACGTGTTGAACGCGAATGCTACCAAAAATAATACACGCTTGTTTTAGACAAGTTAGTACTAAAACAAGTGCGTATTATTTTTGGTAGCATTCGTGTTGAACACGTGTTTATCTTTTTTGTGGTACGGCCCTAAAACTTTAACTCGCTAACCAAAAAAAAATAAATCAACCATCTATATTTATTATAAAGTTTAACTTGGTTTATTTCGGTAGCTGTAAAGTCCGTTCGCTTAATAAGTGTCGGTACACCCAAACGACAGGCAGGCATTTAATGTACCTACTGAAAAAGGTGGTAGAGACCGTTCCACGTAGGAATTCCCCTAGAAGTTATGTTGGCTGCCCTGAATCTCAATTTATTACAACGTTTTTAACGGTGTTGGAAGTTTTCTTTCAGCACCAATTCACTTTCATCACTTTTTAACGTCCTAAATATTATTATAAAACATAAATCTACAAAAAACTCAAAACGATAGGACCTAAATAGGAATGACAAGCAGGGCAGCCAACATAACTTCTAGGGGAATTCTTACGTTGAACGGTCTCTAATTTAATAATTTCTAAATTTAAAATTGCAAACTAACACATTCGCACCTATTTATTCTATTGTGTTGAGTGTACATATTGGCCAACAGTTCATGAGATTCGCACGTTGTGACATAGGTACGGAGACAGCTTCGGAAGGTTGTTGACATAATGTGACATCGTCAAACATTTGACGCTCTGTATGTAGTTTTATTGGTGTTTACTCTGTAGGCTGCAAAATCTAACAGTTACGATATTACGAAGGCACACAAATTGTTTAGTAGGTACCTAGTACCTACTATAGTGCGTTTCACTTCGACGCTATGTTGGTCCCCGTGAATGTCAATAATAATGACCTATGTTGGTTCCCGTGAATGTCAACATATTATGTTGCAACGTTTTTAACGTTGTTGGATGTTTTCTTTCAGTAGCAATTCTCGTTTACCACTTTTTAGTGTCCTAGGAATTACGTTGATCACTTAAATCTATAAAAAAAATAGAAAGTTATGAACTAGACAGAGTGATAGACACGGAGCCAACATAGTGTCGAAAGGAATTCATAATTATATGACTTCAAAAAGGACTGCTTGGTTGGTCCAATGGCTACAAACGATGAGGAAATGTGATGTCTTTTATTTTCCCTACTTACCTAGAATTTGTCATGATTTCATGAAGACCTTCTTCTGATCCAATGGATCAATCAAATCACTCGCAATCGCTGTAAAAGTGTCATCTGTGTATTACAATTGTATAAAAAAAAAGAATGAGGTTAATTTAACTTTATTTTATTCGTTTGACTTTTTATTGTATGTAATCTATTCATCAGTCGCAGTGATGATAGGTACCTACTACTTACCTACTACAAGTAGATACATTATCAAAAAGTAAAAAAAAACGAACTACTATTCGCGCGGATAAACAATGGGATTGAAAACGGCGTCGCCCTTATTCACCTCTCGTTCGCACCACGGCGGGTGTGAGTATAGACAACGACAGTATGCAAGCGAAACTTCAGTAGAGGCGACGCCATTTATATCTAATCTCATTCTTGATCTGCGCGGGTAGTACAATCGTTTTTAACCGACTTCAAAAAAGGGAAGTTTTCAATTGAGGCTACTAGAACCAGAGTAGGTATCTAGCCTAACTATAAAAAAAAAAAAATAGGCGGTTCTGTTTTTGCAGATTAACATTTTTAAATTACGAAAATGCAATTAGGTCAAAAGTCGCTAAAATTGCAGTTAGGCCACTGGTTTTAGCAGCCTCAGTTAGTCTTCATCTTTTTTTAGCCATAAAAATACACATAGGGGTAATAATAATAGTAGGTCGGATAGTAATAGGGGTAGAAGTACAAATAGGGCCAGTAGACGACGCAGTCCGGCTGCTTGTCCTTGTCGGTGTCATTGGCGTTGCTCCTTCTCATATGCCGACCGTTTGGCAGACAGTTCGGTTTCGCTGGCTTCGCGAAACAATCATTTATATAAATAAAAGTGATCAATAATAATGCTATAATGTATAGATGTGTTGGCATCTGAAAATAATATAATCTATGTAATCAAGTTATAAAAGCTTATAGTATTTACAGCTATCAAAATGCTGGGTAGGGTGCATACAGCGACAGCAACATCAAGAAAGATGCTTTGCGCATGAATTTGGCCCTTAAGGCAGTCTCCGATTGGGGCGATGCCAACCTGTTCAAGTTCAATGCAGCTAAGACCCAGGCGTGTCTGTTCTCTGCCAAAAGGAGGCCATTCCAGCTGGCTCCTACTTTTCGAGATGTGTCTATACCGATAACTGACCATCTTGAGCTCTTGGGCGTTACTCTGACGTCTACCCTCAACTTTGGTTCCTATATTGAGTCCAAAGCTCAATTGGCAGCTAAAAAGCTGGGTATACTCTCGAAGGTGCGGCGGTACTTCACGTCGGAACAATTGCTTCTACTGTACCAAGCACAGGTTCGTTCGTGCATGGAATACTGCTCACACCTTTGGGATGGCTCAGCCAAGTACCAACTTGAGGCGTTGGAGTCCATTGAAAAGCGTGCCAAGAAGCTCATTAGCAACGACTCCCTTGTAGAGACTAAGCTCCAAAGTCTTGAGCATAGGCGCAAGGTTGCTAGTCTATCGGTTTTTTATCGGATACATTTCGGAGAGTGTGCTACAGATCTGCATGATCTAATTCCCTCCTGCCCTTTTTTCTATCGGACAGCCAGAAGCACGAAAAAGCGCCATCGGTTCATGGTTGATGTACCAAAAACCCGAACGAAGCGCTTTGATTCCACTTTCATTGTGAAAACCGCAAAACAATGGAATTCGCTGCCCGAGTGGGTGTTCCCCGACAGTTACAATCTGGGTATCTTCAAGTCGAGAGTGAATCGGTTTCTTCTAGGCAAGCGTGCTCCATCATAAACCGCATCATCACTTAACATCAGGCGAGATGGCGGTCAAACGCGAGCCTATAAATTAAAAATAAAAAAAAAAAAATGCGCTGAAAGAATTGTAAAAAAAATCGCTAATAACATTTTGATGTTAGCGTGTTTTTTTATCGATAGAAACTTGTTCGGAGAATTTTGAATACAAACTATCTGCTGTATGGATCTTTTCGTGATTAGCTGGCTTTTTCGTGGCTGCACATGCACTTTAGGACACGTGCTCAGCTCCTTGGCCACGCACTACACCCACGGCGATTTCTTATAGATATCCAGAGAATTGAGGACATTTTGAAGGTTTCTAACCATTGGGAGAGCCAGTACATTGTTCAGCGGGACTTCTACCAAAAGAGATAGGTAGGTAGGTATATTTTACGACGTCTCACCCTGGTTGCTCCAGTTGGTGACCTGAAAGCGAGTTCTCTCTTGATGGTAATGTCTATCTTAGTTAGATAGTTAGGTATCCCTCAACATGCCGGACGTTATTGGTCACGATATCTAGTCTTTAAGAGTGATAATAATTTTATTTTATACTCACTTTTTTGTCACAGATTTTTATTTAATACTAAATTGATTTCTTAGCTTAGCAGTGTCCCGTGGCGATTACAGCAAGCTTGTACTATTACGAGAACTCAGAGTCAGAACACATAATCAATTCAGTCGACATAACTTGCTAATTGAGTATTGATTCACCGTGACTCCTGATTATTAAATTCTTTGTCGTATCAGTATCTACTATCAAGTAATGTATTTTCAGTGTTCTCTGTAACTATACAAGAATTGTTCAATAATATTATCGTCTTCGAAATCTCGAAGTGTACCACGTCTGTGTACCATGTCTGTGTACCACGTTTGTGTACCACGTCTGTGGTAACACAGACGCGTCCGTAGCGGACGACGCACCGCACCTTTAAAATTGCCGATTCCACGCGTCTGAGTTTCTACAGAGTGCCTATTTACCATGGTCTGCGGTCCGAACTCGTCTGTGCTAACCCGTAAAATCACTGACCGTGATACGACACTCAGTCTCATCTGGGTAGGCTGGTAGCTTCATATTGGAGCAAGGTCATCAGCCAAAAAAATAATGAAAACATAAAATCGTGTGCGGTCCGGGACTCTCGTCAGGAACGAGGTTCCTTACGGCTCGTATAATAATAGAAAGAGATAGGAAGTCGCACGGAGCCCTTGGGGCATAACGCTTTTTCCTTACGTGACGATTTCTACTATTCAACTCCTACCGTAGAAAATGCGTTCCAAAAACATGTGCTCAGTAGGTAGGTAGGTACCTCATGAGGCCAACACAAATTTTGTTTTAAACGACTTGTACCTACTGGTCGATAAGCAGTTTAATCATACATATTATGAATGGAAATGATTTATTAAATCTTTATTGCTATTGCTACCTACCTAAATAAATCTTTCAATGGACATTATGCTCCATGCGGGTATCTGAATTCGTTCGTAGATAGATAGTAGCTAAGCCTGTAGGGTTGAATGATCGATTAGGATACCTACCTATCAATCAAGCCAGGGTTTGATTCAAATTAACTTTCTGTTTAACGTATGTAATATAGGTACTTACATCAAGGAAATGTTAGTCAGCGAGTAGGCTTTTTGTAAAGGTCTTATTGACAAAAAAGATGCTTTGCCGTTTTAATCAAGTCAGATGAACAATTTTTTTCTAGTTTGATCACTAGAAATTGATCTTTATAAAGTGCTATGTCGTATGCGAAATTAAGATAGATCATAGAGGTAAGGTAGCGGACTGTTTATTGTGGACTAGTGACCCGCCCCTGCTCCGCACGGATACGATCTACTGATGTGGCGACATGTCAAAACATCGAGATTTCTGTGCTTTAAGTTAAATATTATAACGTATTAAACACATAAACCTTCTATAAATTCTCTAAATTGAAAAATTAAACATAAATTCTCTAAATTGGTGATGAAAACTGCATTAAAATCCATTTTGTGGTTTATAAGAGCTAAGCGGACAGACACAAAAAGCGACTTTATAAGTACTTTTTATAGATTGATGTAGAAATAATATTTACGTTCACAAAGAGCATTTCTCAGTGAAAATTACACATGCAATAATCCTAGTGAAGAGGTCTACATGTCATGAGACGCGGTAAATCCCATAAGATATGGTTTAAACAATGCCTCTTGCTTGATTTATCTTACTGCGCTGACAATTATTAACGTTACGTGAGTTACACTGAGTTGCAGAAAAGGTCATTAGGTTTTAAAGGAGACTTTAATAATAGAAATTGTATGGTTAATGCCTCCATTCAAATTTAATTATCTTTCTGCAACCGACCGTTAGAACTATAAGACACAGTTAGAGATCGTACAAACGAGACTGGAAATACAGCAATTTGGATTCTTTTGATATTATGTCATAGAAGGGACTTTTTTGAGCTTAGCTAAAACTAAACATTGAAAATTTGCTTTTAGCTATAACTACTTAGTTCTAGTTTATTTTACACAAAGTCCTATATAGTTTTATCCATAAGTACCTACAGTGACGATCTAGAAGTCGATAAAGCTCTTTATTATTCGACAGGTGCGGCCTCTCGGAAAACTTGAGAATTTTATGCCTTTTTTCTGTAATCATTAAATTTTACTTTATTTTCTGCGTTAGCTAACTGTTAAGATGTTACCTATGTTACAAGTTTCTGTAAATACTTGTTATAACTTTATAATAATAACTTTATTTCGTTTATAAACAACATTCATTTATTCGATCTGGTAAAATTCTTATCAATCTCAGCAATATCATTATCATGTCTTTTCACTTCAGTTAACCGCCAAACATGCACAAATAATTTATAGATACTCGATATCGAAAATGATACCATCTCTCTTTCACACCACCCAAAAAAAATGAGACACCGCGTATGTACAGTCCGAAATTCGTGCGCTGTGAATTTGAATAGGTGGGCAGGCTGTAATGAAGGGTTGGTGCGTATTCTTAGTCAATCAGCCAGAAAAGGTAGGGTTTTGGTATCAAGATCAATGTTTTATAAATAAATGTGTTCTTGTTTAGGTTGGATTGCTAATCAGTCGTATTTTGGGATATTCTATTGTGTTGGTTGCATTGCTATTAGAGCACAAGTTACCCCTACCCCTCCGTCCATTCATCCAAAATATAAGTGATCACTTGTCGGTGTACCGATTTCCATATCCAATGCCTCCGCACAAGAATTTATTTTCTTCTTCTCTTGTTCGGTAGCTATAAGAAAATACCACATGTCTTGGTAAGAACATTACACAAACAGCTAGTTTGGAAGCAAGACCCACTGCCTACATAAATATCGTCACTTGTGAAAGCGCTTATAAGGGACAGTAAGGGATTATTTTGAAAATATTACCTACTGCTCAGTTTATTACAATCTAAGTACTTAACTAATTTCCTCAGATGGTAGTACTTAGTAGGTAGCAGAGCTCTTTGTGGAATAGCTCGTTTGAGAAGTATTTACTACGACTATAACTATTTCTAACTTACGATTGTTTGTTTTCCCAATAAAACAAAGTCTTATAATATCCCGGGACCATACGGTTCATTGTTTGTTTTTTTAAGTAAGTACTATTAGGTCTTAAGTAGTACTTTTGCCTTGCGTCGTAAGTGGACGATTATTTTTATAATGGTTTTCGTACAAAGCGAACTGTGACTGCACCGTGAGATTCATTGTGCTGCTGCTACAATAGTTAGGTGTAATTCGGCTAGATGCAGAGATAGGGCGCCGCTCGTGCGTTCACTCCATTACAATGTTAAAATACTATATTTTTGAGCAATTTTTGGAAAGTAGGTATGACAATGAGTTTAATCAAATTCTTTTGAATTACATACCATTGTGTTTACATACCTATGCTTAAAATATGTAGATTGAATTTCTGTGGTTCAAATATTTTTTAGTTACGCCATTTCGTTTTTGCGTGAAAGTTTACGCAAAATGGAGCTCTTGCTGCAATATTTTTTAGGTTAAGTATTTGTAAAAGTTTTAAGATTATTATTTTTATTGTACGAGACGCCGCTTTAAAGTTACTTCACATAGATAATATCTTATTAAAATTTGTAATTCTATGGCATAAATCTTTTTTATTTTTGTTATGCTAAATGAAACAACTTTAAAATTTTAAGATAAGATACTTTATTTACATTTATACATTTATTTTACATAAGGTAACAATATGGTAATCATTCCATAGGAATGACTTGCTAATTTTAATATGTTTATACCTATTATGTACAATGCAATGTACAAAAAATTCTATTCACACTCCAGCACCAGTTTTTTTCCTCGGAAAAGACTAATCTTTATTAAATAATTGTCGTATCGGTATATAATAAATTAGTTTGTGATCACAACTTTACTAATTAAGTACCTACTTACTTCTTCGTATGTATCAAAAGTATTGGGCATGCCAAGTATGGAGTTGTACCAACCACATACTTGCATGTTCTAAATTCAGCCACTTAATTCTATGGCGATATCATTGAATATATTATATATTGTCATATAAATTACAAGGATAGTTGTATATTTCATCAGTGGTTAAAGTTAAGAGGAATCTATAAGTAAGGGGGATAATACGGACACAAATTTTGGTTTGTTTCTGAGAAAACCTTTCTTAAACTTAAACATGGTGATGTAGGTTTAAGAAAATAATCTTGTTAGCTCAAGAGCTTGTTGAGGTAAGCTAAATTGTGCTATGTCGCCCGCCTTTAGTACGCGGAGTGTGTGAGGAGGGCGCAGGAAGCCTCAAAAAACTAGACAAGTGTGAATGCGACTTGCGTCCTGAGGGTTCCGAAATATGCAATAGCGCCATCTATGAGCAAGATGCCTCTATTACATACTTCTTGTGGCGTCATCTATGAGCAGATGCTTCCACCCATTAAGGGTCTTGACATACGGACAGACGGACAACAAAGTGATTCTATAAGGGTTCCGTTTTTTCTAGGTACGGAACCCTAAAAACGTGTAGTATTTGTCATCGGAACATGAGTAGGTTCTGTAGCAGTCGTATCGGCGATGAGCGGCAGAGCGCTCGCTTCCTTGGACACCGGTACCTTTTCACACACATCGCGAATTTCCTGGAATAAGAAATAAAGTTATTGAAAATCAATGAAAATTCTATGTTATGAGAGCTCCTAGACTCCTAGAGCATGTGCAAGTCCAAGAGGACAATACCCTAAATTGTTAAACTCCCATAATTTTACCATAATCTCACTTCCAGAAATAAGTTAAAAATATTTTCCTTCCACTTAATTCTCACCTATCACACTCGCAGAGCCTGCCCGCACAGCCGTTGATGAACTGGTGCTGCGAGTCGAAGTTCTCGAGCGCGCACAGCGGCTGCCCGTGGTAGCACTTCCAGAAGTAAGGCTGCAGGTACACCGTGTAGAACGGACAGTAGATGTTCTCGTAGCATTCGTCGTGCAGCTTGCAACACCTGGAGATGGAAAGGATGTTTACAACGAAATTAGGTGGTTGATGGCAATTTAAGCCACTTTTGGCAAAATACTGTTAGTCGTGCTATCGCCACGACTGCCCGATTAGAAGTGCGAGTGCGGGGCGTTGCTCCAAACTGTTTCTACGGTACAACCCCCACCACTTATTCGATTTGATATTTTTTACACGTGATATTGGCAAAATTGTGTCATAATATATTCCCCAAAACCATGACGTGAAGTAAACCTTTACCACAACACGCATAACTTATTTAGTAAACGTTACTGCCTAAATATTAAAAAAAAAAATTCCACACAAAAGGGGGAATAGCCTACGTAAGGAAAATGTTAAAAAATATCATAAATATTTTTAAAAGTTTCTCACCTGTCGATGCCGTCGGTCGGTCTGCCCGAGCCCAGGAACCCGCAGTAGCAGCCATAGCCCTTGTAGGAGAGGGGGTCACGGTACAACATGTTGTACAGATGGAACACACATCATATGTTTATGTTCTCACCTATCGATGCCGTCGGTCGGTCGCCACGAGCCCAGGAACCCGCAGTAGCAGCCATAGCCCTTGTAGGAGAAGGGGTCGCAGCCGGTGGCGCAGTACAACATGTTGTACAGATGGAACACGCATCAAATGAAGTGTTCTCACCTGTCGATGCCGTCGGTCGGTCTGCCCGAGCCCAGGAACCCGCAGTAGCAGCCTTAGCCCTTGTAGGAGAAGGGGTCGCAGCCGGTGGCGCAGTACAACATGTTGTACAGATGGAACACGCATCATATGAAGTGTTCTCACCTGTCGATGCCGTCGGTCGGTCTGCCCGAGCCCAGGAACCCGCAGTAGCAGCCATAGCCCTTGTAGGAGAGGGGGTCGCAGCCGGTGGCGCAGTACAACATGTTGTACAGATGGAACACGCCACGCTTGCCGCGGTTCTCCGTCTTGCTCATGTACACTTGAGTATCTATGTTCCTGCAAGACATTTGATAGTGTTGTCTTTCTGTTTTAAAGTTGTTTGAAGAGATACCAGACTCATATTGGTTTGTAGCAAAGCAGAAATCGAAATATGAAACCACTTGCTAATATTAGCTAGTTAGGTGTTTTATTTCGATTTTTATGTTGTTTCAACAGATTTTTATAACTTTTAAACTAGATTTGTGGCCGACTTTTATTAAATGGGGACAAAAGTATAATTGTGTCATCATCAAGTGCATTGCCGATCCTTTAAAATGAGGATTCCTTGTGCCGACAGCCAGCAGGTCTCCCGCCACAACATAGCGCAACCTCAGAAGCTCTGGCGATGTGACGCACCACAGAAACACAACATTATCGAAGAGTAGTGTTATCACTTATTTGGCTGTGGTATTCTGTAAGCTATATAATTATTTTTATTCATCAAAGCGACACAAATACCTACTACAGCAGTTTCAATGATCTGATGTTACAAAGCTTTGAAAGACTTACCTAACTCCATTCTTATAATCGTCGTCTGGCACAGAATACCTAAAGGGGTCTCTGGCAAACCCCACCAGTAGTGGACCACTGGCATCATTGTAATGTGGTCGTTCGTCTACCTCGTTCACTCTGGTGTCGTTGTTACTAAGCGTATGGCTATCACGATCGCTGTTAAAGCTATTGACTGGATTGTATGGCCTGTGGTTTGGTGGTAGCTGGGCGTAGTGCGTGTTGTTGTAGATTTGGTCGTATGTTAGGTCGCCTGACCATTCTGGAACAAAAGAAAATTATTTTTAAGCGACTTCAAAAAGGAAGAGGCTACCAATTCCACTGTATTTTTTTTGTTGTTTTGAAAGTCCTAATATAGTTATTGTTTTCTTTTCTTTTTGTTCAGCTCTTAAGGATCATAGTGTGATGATGTTGAACAGTCTATACTATTCCTCGTTTATCTGGTTATCATATACCTACTTACAAAAATACTTTTTGGTAGTTCCAGAGATTAGAACAAACGATCAGACCAAAAAACTCTTCAGTTTTTTATTATAATTACTGTCGTATAGATTTTTTAATATACTACCTAATACTATCGTTTGAAAATATTAATTGTGTGTAATTGCAGACTAGTTGTATTGAATATCAAAATTACAGTACCTATTAATTAAAATTGTCATTGAAAATTGACTACGGTACTGAATTATAAATTACATGAACCTATAAATTGTGCCATAGGAATTACAAATGCTTCAAACAATCAATTCAGATCATAATCCCCGTATTTTGCATCAAAAATTGTATTTTAGTGTTCACGGCCTGATTGTCACTAGACAACGTGTATTAATTGAATAGATTCGTATACAATGAATAGTGCGATACGGATAGGTACATTATACAACAGTAGAGTGTAACGGACCATGAAAATGTATATCTGTAATCTGTAACATTTGATCGTGTGTTGGGTGTGTACCTATAATGTGAGATTACAGTATAAATCTCCTTTATTTGGAGCTAGAAAACAGCATTTTCTAACACCCTTTAGAAACCTCGCCTTGCAAGTTGCAACGTTTTTAAGTCTTTGAAAGACTTAAAAACGTTGCAACTTTATACTGTAATCTAATAAATCTAATAAATAGCAAATTTCAAAAACAACTGACACAGGCGGGGTTTGAACCCTTGACCTCTGCCGTACCGTGGCAAGCGCTCTAACCAACTGATCTACTGGTACTGTGTCTTCGCCTGAAACAGTTGAATTTTGAAATGACTTCTAATACGCCTCTTCTGAGCGTTGGTGACATCTATCGGAGATTAATTACAGACTCCAACTCAATGCTTCTAACTTTGCAGGGCATCGATACAATATCACCATCTATACCTACATTATAAACGTAGGTATATTTTTACGAATTTTATGATCCTTTCATGATCCTTTACCACACGGAATAGATAAATACCTACCAAATCTTCGTCTATTCATCAGTGGGCCTAAGAAAAATAATTTTGAATCTAAAATACCTACAACAATTGTTCTGTTTTGGTTTTATTTTATTCAATTTGCGAAAAATAAACCTTAAGCAGAGTTAAAAATGTATAAAAATATTATGCAGCAAACGCATTTAAAATTACGCATTTCAATTGAATTTGTTAACTTTGTAAACAATGTCAGTATGGCCAACTGTCAAAATTTGATGAATTTGTATAGAAAGTTTGTTTACAAAGTTTACAAGTTTTATTGAAATGGACCATAGCTTACTTTTTCTCTAAATAATGTAATTATTCGTTATGTCGGATATGTTTATGAATGTGATATTACGAAATACCAAACATTCAAGTTGAAGCATTTAATTTAATAAAATAAGTGTTCGATAACATATAATTGACCTTTGCGTTTGCATTCTTCATGAGTTATATAACTTTTAATGGCATTTCTTGTAAAAACTGACAATTAAAGCAATACCTATATTTTTTGATTGGTGATTTTTTATTGATATTTCATCATAATTCGATTTCGTATTCGATAAACTTCAATGGTTTTCAAATAGCACTTCCTAATTTTATTACTGAATAAAATATACAGTGCTCAGCAGGTTTCGCTCCTGTGCCAATGAATCAAAATCGAAAACATTATGGCAAGAATGAAGAGGATACAATAATGGAATCTCGTAAGACCCGTACAAGAATGAAATCTGGGATTATCAAAAAAGTTGCTGAACTGAATTTTTTCGTATTGTTTTTTCTCGGATGGAGGTAATGTCCTAGTGCACCATAATTAAGGCGTTAAAATTAACACGTTAAACAAGTGACTACATTATTGTAGATCATAGAGTTATCGTCTAATGTTAATAGTAAAGTCATTATTAAATTAACGCGTTAAAGTGTTGGCCATATCTGCTAAGTGTTATTAAGACGTATCGCTACATAAATCATTACTTACAAAAACTTAAACCCTTTCTACTTATACTACAATAGAATTGATTACTACCTACATATTAGGAATGTCATATCCCGTTAGGGAATTTAAGTATTCTAACATATCAACTTCTCACGAGTTTGACGTCAAAAGGTCATCGTACCTTAAATTGCCAAATCATTGGTTGAAATAATGCTTGAAGACAAAGTACGCAGAATTTGAGTTAATCAAAATCACTGCCTATTTGAAAAGAGATAGAGTTGATTATTCAAAATTTGTGGATGAATCCGCCAATGATAGGGCTCTCAATAGCGAAATGCTACGCGTCATGGCGATTTACAAAGGCGAGTTGATTTAAATGTGCTGGTACTTATTTGGTACCTATTGGTTGTTTTGCTGTGTGAATTGAATAATACCTTATGATTGGAGAAGGACTTCTGTCTTGTTTTTTTATGGGACAAAATAATTGTAGACTAAGGCCTTTGGCATACAATTATCTACATCTAAGAAGTAGCCTTTAATTTAAATATAGATTTTTCTGCCACAGTCTGTTTTGTCAGCTGTAATAACACTTAGGGTTGTATTACAGCACCGAACTCAATACTAATCATTACTTATCAACCAATCAAATGGCTTTAAATTTATGCTCAAGTCGAGATCTGTGCTTAAGTATCGTTCTGAATTCGGACCTTTAGCCCGATCCGGGGATCGAACCCAGAACCTCACGCCCAGCACTCGACGCGCTTGTGACCACTAGACCAACGAGGCTTGTTGTTAAGTAATAAATAATTATTATGTTTATCAAATTATAATTATTAAATTATACTCGTAAGTTTAACGAGCGTTGCGGCAATAAGGAACGCTAAACTTTGCTTAAGCATAAAATCAGTAGGTACCTACTTTTGACTATTATAGGTAATAAAGACAGCAAGAAACTTCTATTAACTACCAGCTTGCAAGCCAACTTTACCATTTTCATAAAACAAATGATGTTGAAACTTGAGTAGATAATAGTGAACGAACAAAGAAAATAATTACAAAAATTATCGTAAAATGTAGCACTAATCTTGAACCCCATTACTTATAAACGCCTCTTAACTTTAACCACTGAATAATATACAACCATGTCATTTGTATGACAATGAATAGAGATAACAATTGACATAAGAGCTGTTTAATTTAATCATTTTTTATAAGTAAGGGGGGAAATGTTTAGTTTTAAATATAAGTGATATATAATTTATACGTTGTAAATAAAATTAGTAGTGATAACTGAGGCGTGCTATACACTTATTCGGGTCGGTTTATTTGCTGACAATCAATTTTGCCGCCCGGGTAGTGCCAATAGCGTGCTATCCAGAAAATATGCCTAACCAAATGTGCCGACCCGAATAAGTGTATAGCAAGTCTGATATAACAATAATGAAATCCCCTCGTCTAGTACCTACCTACTTTAGTAATTATGCGTGGGAAGCTACTCCGTATTTTGTATGGACCGTATTTTTTTTTATAAAGGCTTCCATTGTTGAGGGATTATTTAAGTAGGTATATCATGGGGTTAGAAAACAATTTAAGGGTGATCTTTTATTGTAGCAGATATTTTGATATTTTCCTTTATACAGTGTGGCAGGTTAGACAGTGGAAATATTTAAAGGGGTCATTGTACTCATCATTATAAACAACTTTTACTATAGGCCCAAACTTGAAATCGCGAAAAAAAATCAGCTGTTCCATACATTTTTGTTCACATAACTCAACAAAATATATGGAACAGCTGATTTTTTTTCGCGATTTCAGGGTTGGTCCCATAGTAAAAGTTGTTCATAATGATGAGTACAATGACCCCTTAAAATATTTCCACTGTCTAACCTGCCACCCTGTATAATTTTTTTTGCTTGCATCAAATATTGAAAGATTGAAATAAAAGGAATAGCTGTGGTTGAATGTGATTGTGATCGTCTAATCTAAAACTGACCGCCCCTGTATTAATCATGATTGTTTCAATGTCTGAGAGAAATAAGTACTTATTGCAACACTTGTGTGCGTGCACCGATTTTACTGTGAACTTGAACTCGCCAATGGCACAGTAAAAATATGTACACCAGTACGGAAACTACGTACTAACGTTCGAAACGGCACACTCACACAAACACGCGAATCGACGAGACCTCTAAGCGGACATCGCGGTGCTGTCAGTCGTGAGTGCCGCGTCAAGACGAGTGGTTGCCGCGTGTTTGTGTGAGTGTGCCGTTTCGAACGTTAGTACCTACGTAGTTTCCGTACTGTACATATTTTTACTGTGCCAATGGCGAAGACCAATTAATGTGTACTTTGCATGTGAGCGTAAACACATTGAAGGGGCGTTCAGTTTTAGATAAGATGATCTCTTCTTCTATTTTTTGACATGACAATGTTTAAGAATGTCAAAAACAATAAAACCATGGTGTCTAAAAAGGCTGTTATTGATATTTTCTTCTTGTTAGCTGAAATAATGAACACCAAGTTGCATATCATGTATAGGTACCTATAGTACGATTAAATTACTGTAATTTCCAGGTTCATTTAAAATAAGGCGAGATGGCGGTCAAACGCAAACCTAATTATCAATTATAAAAAAAAAATTTTGGTCCGACAGTTTATACAGTCAAATTACAGATAGGTACTTTCTATGTAAAAATTCGGCAGTAAGTAGCATAAATTAGTAAAATGTTAAACAATTAATTATACAAAAATTTACATTTCACACAGATAAACGACATTAACATTTCGCTTTTCGTAATAAAAAGTAGACTGATTTGTATAAAAATAAAGTTATGCGAAGAAAAGTAAGATAAAGTAGTAAAAGATGTAGTTACCTATGTATTTAATTACCCACATTACATAATATTGCTCTGAATACACACAAGAATAATAAGAAGAGAAATATCTTGTATGTCAAATGTCATACCGAACTTTTGGTGCGACATTATCTGAGTGCAGGGGGGTGATTCTCGCGGGTGATATATTGATATCGAATTCGATATCAATATCGAACCCGCGAGAATCACCCCCCTGAGTGAATTTCAAACCATCGCGATAATCGAGTAAACATCTCTCAAAGTGAATGGAACAATCAATCACGTCGTTAGCGTCTTCACTTTCGATGCTCGATTGGTCGTTGACCTTCGTTAACGTTCACGCGATCAAATATGATTGTGCTCAAAGCACGCATGAACTGCTCACGTACACTCGACGCCATTGACGGTCGACCACTTTTCACCCTTATTACTAAGAACATAAGGGTGAACAGTAGTCGACCGTCAATGGCGTCAAGTGTACCTACTGTACGCCATCCTCAAATTTTCAAAACCCTAAAAAGCAGGACATGTTCTGGAAAAACAGGACGGATGGTAACCCTACCGTACCTACACAGACCAGATTTAGTGTGCCAGACCTTTGTACCGAACTATGTAAATACGAACATAATTATCCTTTAATTGTTTGATTTTAATTATACTATGTAGGTACTAATACCTAAAATAATACTGCATCTATGAATTATAACGTGCAGCATGCGAATCTCTTGAATAAATAGATAATAAACACAATTTTGTTAACATTTGCGTTATAATGATACAAAGTAGTGTTTTGCTAGTAATTATAATGAATAATGCTGAATCTCATTGTGCTTCTTAGGTAGGTATTGTTTAAGATTACTTGTTCGACATGACCTCGCCCTGTGTTCGGGATATGTTAATCGTATTCATTTAATTTAGCCTTTGTTCTTTTATAATGATAGCTATAAGCAATAAGAAGAAATTTATTTCTGTTTTTTTTTACCACCCCATACCATTTAAACCGAAACCACAGATAATATAATACTATACGTACAGATGCCTCATCTCATACAAAGAAATGTGACCGATTTAGCGCGGGCTATCTTCGGGCTATACATTTTTCCGTGCTTAAAGGATTTTTCAAAATTTGAACAAATCTTTTACATGATGTATTTTTTCATGTTCTCAATTTTACACAAACTTCAATAACAAATCGATACATATAACGCTATCTATTATGAGTTATTTCAACAAATGTTCCTTTGTTCCTGATGAGACCCCGTGCCGGAACACAGCAATGCATAGCGACAATACGTAAATTATATCTCTTTCTTCTTCACTTTTAGGCCCTAATGGTACGTGGGGTTAGTGTTCCTTATGTTTATTGTCGCAAATAACTTCATCATCATAATCAAATTATGATGACATTCGATAGTGAAGTAACATGTCTTGTCTGAAGAGAGATGAATGATTCTAAACGTAGTGTAGGTACCTACACTACCTACATTACAACATTCAACGGTACCTACCTATCTTGATAGCCTAGAAGTTTTAATTTATGCAAACTATCACCAAAACAACTACACCCTTACCACAAAAAAGATAAACACGTGTTAAACGCGAATGCTACCAAAAATAATACACACTTGTTTTAGACAAGTTAGTGCTAAAACAAGTGCGTATTATCAAAATAAAACGCACTTGTTTTAGCACTAACTTGTAAAAACTTGTAAAAAAGATAAACACGCGTTCAACACGAATGCTACCCAAAGGTAGCATTCGTATTGAACGCGTGTTTATCTTTTTTGTTGTACGGCCCCTAAAGGTTACTTTTGACTGCCTTTTCATAACTGCATCAAGGTTTACAAGATGTTTTTATTATTATTACCTATCTCTAAAGTTTAGCATAAGCGTTAGAGTTAGAGTTACAAAATAGGATTATCTATAGTGCTAATCAATATCTATTAACATTAATGGCCATAGATCATTTTTTTAGAAGGTTGATTAATATTTTTAATTGCATTATTATTTTTTAGTACCCGTGACTAATTTACAGATGTAGTAAGAAAGCCATGAAGTGCATAAGAGGTAGGAGAAATAACTTTACAAAAAAATATCGTTAGAATATGGGTTCCAAGCAAATAACCAGTGTATAACTTGCCAGTGTCAAACAAATGAGTAAGGAGTATTTAATTTCTTTAGGCGTGAGTCATGACCGCGTAGAACACAAATAAATGACCACCAAACGATGGGCAAAAACAAGACGTAAATGTGTTGTTTGTAGGGCCGATTTCACCATGGTCATTTATCCAAAGAATAAAGTTGTAATTTAACAGATTTTGTTTAGAAAATCTGTAAACAATTTAAAGGAGTTGTTTCAGAAATGTATGGAGCCTGGGAGGGGTCTACGTACGCAATTAAGTATTATAGCTATACATGATAGTAATCGGTTCCTAATGCTTATTTTCTATAATATTACTTCGTTGAATTGTAATTCATTCTTTTCTTTGTCAAGGAGAGCAACACAACACAAATATGGTGGATCAACAATCGACAAATGAATTAAGCGAAACGTCATTTTGAAAACGGTTGTTATGTCAATGTCAGTCAAAATGGCAACATTCAATCCACCACGCGTGCGCACAATAACTCAAATGTCACGTCATAAAACAAAACTGTCAAACTCAACTGTCATGGCCGCCTTAAAAATAGGGATATCATAGTGAAAAACTTCATCTCAAATAATTCTCTTACAATTGTACTCTTTTTCAAATGAATTTAATAATATTTTTATGTAAATCCCGTTTTTTTCCTATTTTTCTATGGCGTAGGTACGTATACAAGTTCCAGGATGAAACATCTCCATTAATCTATACTAATATTATAAAGCTGAAGAGTTTTTTTGTTTGAACGCGCTAATCTCTGGAACAAGGTACCAGTCGGATTCGAAAAAATCTTTTTGTATACGATACTTTTGGGTTCAAAGGGCGTAAAGACTATTTTGGCAAAAATGAAATTTGGGCCTAATGGTATCGATTATATGGCTCAAATCTCATTTTGGTCAAAATGGTCTTTACGCCCTTTGAACCCAAAGGTATCGATGATGGCCAGATTCATAAAAACTAGTAGGTATAGGCTATTTAACATCATGTGACACGACCCTTAGGAGCAGCGCAACGGGGGTGAACCGCGGGAAACAGCTAGTCCTTAGATAAAGTTATCTGAAGATGCTGAAATGGATTCTTAAAAAAATAAAAGAAGTCATCTCAAGGAAACAGATTCCAAAATGCCGAATCTGGATTTAGGAAGAAAGAAGAATATTTAGTAATTAATGCTATTAGAGCCGTTACCACTGCCCCAGGTAATAGGGTTCACTTCAGAGTTGGTTAGGCAATGCCTCCTTGACCATGTTTGTTCGAGTGTGTCAAGGTAGGTACAATGTATATAGGTATATAAAGATTACAATAAATACTAATGGTCTAGAATTTAGCGAATATGGTTTAGTCGTGGGCGATCTATGTTGCTCCCTTGACATTTATGTTGGTAACCTTTCTATATTATGTTATATATTTATGTAAATTAATATTATCTTTTTGGTGATATAGGTTTAGTTTCGCATAAAAGATAAGTCCGTGATTTTCACACCGTTCGATAGGCCGCGACGAGCCGCGTCTTTTGACACCCCTACTCTTAAGGCTAGCGACTACCTTTAACAAAAGTTAAGTCCATTTGGACTTATCTTTTGTGTAAAACTGTAGTAATATGATATTTGTTACAATATGTCAAAAACCAACGTGATCAGCTGATAACTTCATAGAAATACCTACCTAGTCGTTAGTTGTTAAATCAGAAATGGTTCTAAAACCTCTTAGTTTTAAAAGAGTTTAAAAAACTTGTTTCAGTTTGGATTACTTTATGTGAATTCCAGTTTTGAATAGAAGAAACTCAGATAAATGCACAAAAAAAAACTGTTCCACACAAAGATATCTAAGATATCTTTGTCTTGATATCTAAGATATCTTTGTCTTGATATCTAAGATATATTGATATCTAAGATATCTTTGTCTGTTGTTGAACCTAACAGACTGCATCGGACATTATAATTAAGTATTTTGTCTTCATAAAGATGAGATGCGGTAGCAATGTGTGCCTTATCTTTACATTTCGATGTTCTCAAGTCCACGACCTCAATAAAAACTTAATCATATAGCTGGAATCCACATAAAAACTAGTACCACGGCCTGATTACCTAAGAGTTGCTGCACGGTGTTCCGAACAAGTGGTATCGGGCCAAATCTGGATCATATCCCATTGTAATGTACCGGTTTCCTCGGGTCAGCTCTTACATAATGGAAGAGTTTCGGGCTGTGCTGTAGTCATACATTCTTGGTATTGAATGGAATTGCGGCGCTTATTACACATGCAATGTAATGTGATGTGAACCCGTCTAGAAATTGTTTGTAGAACGTATGGGAGCAACCAGTAATTTTGTTAACTTTTGCAATTTTTTTTGTGATAAAGTCGGTGATCTATTTTCGAGTCAGTGAGCTAACGGTATAATTCGTAGTCTTGTTGGTTCGCCAACTTTCGTCGGTGATCCATTAGCGAGCCGAACAGCCAGTCTTGATCGATTTTCGATCGAATATCGTGGTCTCAGAATTTCAAGCATGCACGAGTCAGCGAGCTAAATCGCCAGTTTTTATAACCGTGGTCTTTTAGGTGCTTTATTGGCGGTTTATACCTTTGGCTCGCGGGTTCGTTGGCATCATACCAGCGGTCGCCAATTAATCACCCTCTTAAGAGCAACTCAATACCTTGTAGGTAGCTAAATGGGTAGCTTGCAGATCACTCAATCTGTGTGAGTTAGTGGCGTGTGCTGTGGTCATATCTTAGATGGGTGACCGTTCTTACACATCGGCTCGACATATTAAAAATACTAAATGAGCTTCTGTTTGACGAGCTCCGTGACCTTATTACCTACAAATGGCACAATATTGACTATTTTGATGACCATTAGCTCTTGACCCAAATGGATTAATTCCATTAAATATTTGGTCAGTTACTGAGAATTTTGAAGAGTGGCTATTCATATTGATCTTGTCGTGAACCAGGGTCAGCACTGTCATCAGCGGTCTAATGCAATTTGTGTTTATTGCAAGATATTATTATTAATCTGTTCCTTGAAGGTGTTTTTGTATCTTTTCCTTTTATTACCCCATTAATCTGGTTGAATGTCAAGGTCCATCTTTTGGTTGTTGTTTTTCATTAGGCATCTTCTCTGACTTCGCAACTAGGTTACAATGGCGTATAGGTCAATATTTTATTGGGCTTCAATAGATTTTCTTTATAAGTAAGTAATGAGTATGATACTTTTATATCCAAAATTTATTTTCTTTTTGTTTTTGTATTTTTCTTTCGTGGCTAGCGGCCGACGCGTCTGACGCATGCGGCTCACGGCTTGCAGCCGATGCGACAATACTAAACATAAATACCTACTGTGTGTGTATATATAAGATAATACGTTAAATCATTGATAATTGAGTACCTACCTACAAGATCCAAAATCGAATCTTATTTTACACACATCAAAAGTGTCTAGGGATCAAGCATTTTTATGCGGATTTCTTGAGATTGAGATGTGGCTTTGTAATAAATTTATGATTTTATAAATTTATATGGATCCTTTTTGGTGCATTTCATAATTTGAATCAGGAACTCTCAATCAAATTCGAGTAAAAGATGAAAATAAGCTGTCAATATTTTCCCTATAAAAACATACAACGCATTGAAGACATTATTAGTGCTACTGTTTCCCTACTACTGATTAAAACCAACGTTATTATGGAGCGGCGACGTCATTTAAGCAGGGAAGAAATGCTCAGAGCCGTGGGAATGATAGAAGCTGGTTCCCGGCAACGTACTGTAGCTTTAGCTCTGAATACAAGTCAGAGTGTTATCAGTCGACTTTGGACACGTTACCGAAGCACTGGTACCGTGGCTGAGCGCCATGGAGGACGGTATCGCTGCACCACACGGAGACAAGACCATTACATTCAAACATATATTTACATATATACATTCAAATCTTAACTCGAAGAGCTCCAACAATAACCGCCATGATGTTAGCCGTGAGGCTTCATCACTCTTCAGGGAACTTAATTAGCGACCAAACAGTCAGAAACCGCTTGCATGAAGTGAACCTTCATTCCCGAAGACCGCTACGGGTACCACCTATAGCAATGCACAATCGTAGGATTCGATATCAATGGGCTCTTGAACACAGAAATTGGGCAGAAGAACAATGGCGTTTCGTGTGCTTTTCTGATGAGTCTCGTTTTGGTATGAGACCGGATACAAGACGTATACGACACTGGAGAACCCCTGGACGCCAACAGCGATTAAAATCCTGCCAGGAAGTCCATCCTTATAGTGGTGGAACCATCATGGTATGGGCGGGTATTTGGATCGGCGGAAGAACTGAGTTGATTTGGATCAGAGGCAACCTCAACGCTCAAATTTATGCTGAGACGATTGTATCAGACGTCATCGTTCCTCTACAAGTGCAAATCGGTCCCTTATTTCAGTTAATGCATGATAATGCACGACCGCACACCGCAAGAGTTGTAAGACAGACTCTCGCCGCAGCTAACATCAATGTCCTGCCCTGGCCTGCTCAGTCGCCAGACTTGAACCCGATTGAGCATGCATGGGATATGCTACAGAGAAGAGCTCTGCCGAATATGGAGGGTATCCAGTCGCAAGAAGACCTTTTTTTGTTGTTGCAACGAACATGGGCGGCCATTCCACAGCGTGATTTGGATGAACTCATTTTGAGTATGCCAAACCGATGTTCTTGTGTTGTTAGTGTTCGCGGTAGAAACACGGATTATTAATTGTTTAAGTTACCCAATAAAATTTTAAAGAAAACTGTTATTTCAGTCTTTTTTTCGAACTTTAATGTTAGTGGTTCAAATGTCAAAAATCCCTTTATTAGGAAAATGGCAAATTTCTTTATTAATGCAAAGGTGACTTGGTTTATCGTTACTGTGACAAACGAAAACACTTTATTTGATGAATCCTTAAAGAAAATTTTAATTAATATCAATCAGGAGAAAAGTTATTGCAAAAATATATGTTGATCCCTAGATACTTTTGATGTGTGTAGTTGGAATGCGGTCTCACTGTTCTTATAAATTGAAGATGCCTTGGGCAATAGCAATCGATGTACGGTACCCAATTATTTCATTGCCGCAACGAATTGGACAATTAACAAAATTTCATCGTGCGTACATCTGTATGGTAATATAATCAGTTATTTAAATCTGATATAATTTAGTTACATAAGTGAAAGCACGATTATGTCGGCTGAGAGACGTAATTCCTCACATTTTGATTGCAAGTTACTGGTTGACCGCCAACGAAAGTGGTTCGGTGTGTTTCCATTTTATCACGGTAATTTTACAATTGAATCACAAAGTCAAAGTCAAACTTTGAATTATATCAAGAAATAGCTGTTATCAGTCTGTTTATCTGCAAGCTAAAGCTAGTTACCCGTTCCAAAACATAGATTCCTATGGAGAAGAACCGACAAGGAACTCCATGGTTATATACTCATTTTTTTACATTTTTGTAAGACCGTTTAATACTTACTTTTATATAGGTACGGTATCTGTTCCTTGTGTTAGGGGGATCTAATGAAAATATTAGTCTATTTTTTTTATTAAACTAATGTTTTCATTGCTCTCCAATAAATTGTGCAACAAATTGAGCCGAACTGTCGGAAGAAGCGTCTGCGGTTGCAAATCGAAAAGCGGTCGAAAGATCCTCAGTCTGCTCTAAAAGTTTGAATACGATACGATATTATTTAGTTAAAATTTTCAACATAGTGGAGCCGCGCTGTCAAGGTTCGACCCACAGGTTCGACCACACCGAACTCGGTTCGGTAGCTAAGCGTAGCTAACAAAACAGCGCCTTCCGCTGATGTGCTTTCAAGGTCCATTTCGTAGACTAATCTTATAAGTTCAGATAATGTTTCCTAGATAATGACTTATTACTACCAAATTAATATTTATTGGGTAAGGTAATTATGTTCCTCTTTTTGTTTCTTTAAAGGTTAAATAGGCAGGTGTATAGTTATGCAAAAACTGGCTTGAACAACAACAATATAAAGATTTATGCACTTTTGGTGAAATCGTTATAAGTTGTGTCAAAACAATAATGTCAATTTCGACGCTTATAGTGTGTGGTGTACGAAGAATTATTTCTATGTCGATAGAAAGTGAAGGTAGACCATGATAATGCACATTTGAGCAAAATAACACTATCAAAGAAAGTCAATAAACACCTGTACTTATACGTTTTCTATAAATAATCACTTAATAAACCATTGCTATCACGGTAACCGCAAAAATGTTATTGCTGCGTCTTAGGTAAGTCCGATCTAATTTTGAAAATTGTTCATAGGAACAAATGTGGTAACGTAAATTATAAATAAAAAAAATTGATCTTTGTCTTGAACTTCAAGATTTGGATCAAATAGGTACGACTCAGTATCGGGCAATACAACCTGTCAATTTAAAAGTCGGGAGCAATAAGTCAAGAAACAATTACAAACAGGTGTACTATACCTATATGCTAGTTTAGTCTCCAACTTACATAATGGTGCCGATTCTGTTGTTTACAAACTAAACTAATTTAGTCTCATTACGTGTCTTTCTAATCGCATCACACTAATATTATAAATGCGAAAATTTGTGCGTGTGGGTGGGTGTGTGTGTATGTTTGTTACTTCTTCACGCTGAATCGGCTGGACGGATTTGGATGAAATTTCGCACACAGATAGACTATAGTCTGGAATAACATATAGGCTACATTTTATCTCAAAAACGCGGGCGAAGCCGCGGGCGGAAGCTAATAAAAATATGAGAAAGGGATAGAAGATATTTAATCCTGTCAAATTAGTCCACTTGAATAGTTTTGTTGTCAATTTAGTCGTCATCGCAAAATCGTCGTTACGACTATTTTCCCGTAAACTAAACGTAAATTTGACAGTTCTTAATATTTTCTGCCCTTTTTCAATGATATACCTATTTGTTAGAAAGAGATATAGTGTTATTCAAATTAGTTTAGTGCGATGTTCAACAGAATCAGCAGCAGCACCAATTTCTATAAGCAGTTAACTTATTGCTAACCTATGACTTGCACAAGAGAATAACAAGGTATTCTCATAATTATTACTTATTCTTACTCGTAATTATTTTAACAAATACTGTCATTGCCAGGAAGCGGCAGTTGTAATCCACTTGTTTATTTAAGTTGGTATATACCTAAATAGTACCTACAAGTGATTGCAACGTACATAACCTTCCTCTGCTATAATTATTGACATTAGTGTCTAGATGTATGCATATAAACAATAATTTAAGTCATATTTAATCTACAGTGAATTTATTTTATGTAGGTAAGTACTCCAACGATTAGCGTTCAATAATAAGTTTTTTGCGAGTGCCTGCAAATTACATAGACAAATGCCAGCGTATGCAAAATGTCAGAACACGATTGTTTATAAAATTAAATGGAAGTGATTATTAAATAACATTTTAGGAATATGGGTCAGTGTCAGTGTATAGGTGTTTAAGGCTATGATATGCACACACGACGCCACTTTAAATTGCCAGCGACCTCGAATTAGATGAACTTTTAGTTAAGTTGATTCTTAGATAGTAGGTACCTTCAACGTGCCGAATTAACCGGCGTATCACAATTAAAAATCTATTATTTGTGGCCTTATGAGACTACTCATGTACTCATGCATCTACAAATAATAAATACGACGATTAAATTAAACAGCTCTTATGTCAATTGTCATCTCTTCTCATTGTCATAACAATTACAAGGATAGTTGTAGGTATATGGTTAAAGTTACGAGGCGTCTATCAGTGAGGGCGCAAATAAAACTCTCCTTAACTCACGTCTTTAAAAAAAGTATTATTTTAAATTAGGGAGAATTTACTAAAATGGGTAAAATGTAGAGTGAATTACTCTCTTTTTTACAATTTTTCGACTTCTCTCATGGCCATTTTTGCGATTGTTTGTGGTAATTAAAGATGTAGCGTTGACGAAAGATGTCTTCCAACCTATTCTTGCTGCTTGATAAGTATAGTAGCTTACAAGATCCTTTGTTTTCACAGTCTCTATGTTCCTATCAAAATTATTATGTAGTCTTATAACTTTATATTTATACTTTTATTTTAGTTTGTTAAAGTTCTAACTGTTGTTAACTAAACAGCTTTGAATAGAGTTTAGTAAGTCTGATTATGTACGGTATAAAATAAAGTGTTTTAAGGCGAAGTTTTCCCAAGTCTTTAGGCAATAGCCAGTTCCTTTATTGGAATTGCGAAAATTATTTTTGTTTGGATTATTGAAAAGCTTTTAAGATATACTCAGCGGGAATACTACATAATATCTAGTTGTTAATAATGTCTTAGGTTTTCGCGATTATTACACATTATAATAAAACAAGTTTAAACGGATTAATCGCGTATATTACAGAGGTTTCCTGACGTTTCGAACACTTTGCAGCGTTCGTGGTCGCAGGACGACTGAGGTGGTAGGCGTCATGACAGCTAATTTATAGAAAAATTATTCTCGATCTACCCGCACAATCGATTCAATCGATATTATTCGAATCGTACTCGTTTCGATGCACACAATAATCGCTCACGGTGTCTCGATGTTTTGTTCAAACGTTGAAACTTCACACCGGACTACAAAACATCGAGACACCGTGAGCGATTATTGTGTGCATCGAAACGAGTACGATTCGAATAATATCGATTGAATCGATTGTGCGGGTAGATCGAGAATAATTTTTCTATAAATTAGCTGTCATGACGCCTACCACCTCAGTCGTCCTGCGACCACGAACGCTGCAAAGTGTTCGAAACGTCAGGAAAACTCTGTAATATACGCGATTAATCCGTTTAAACTTGTTTTATTATAATCTAGTTGTTAATTTTAAACTTACTGTACCGAATCTTTATTTTATCTTTTTTCGAAAAACTTCACATAATGTATCTTGTTTTCATTTGTAAACATTAGTTAAACCATTTGAAGTTACTCTACAAGTCAACAATACGATTTAACTATCAGTTAACCGTGTTATTTTTTAATAAGATTAAATGTTCTTTGTTTCAATAACCATGTACGGTTTTATGTTATATTTCCTGGTGTGACCCATAGAGGAAGTGCAGTGAATGCCATGTAACGTCACATAGACAATTTTACTGTCGTGCATTGTAATTGTCTAATTTATGGTATAGTACAGGCCTACTGCCTCGAGCAACAAAAGAGATTACATGTATAATGGGCCGACAGTATTCATTTTCTTGTGAGAAACTAACCTAGCGAAGGTAATTTCAGTAGACATGGTTTGACTTGTATAAAGCCTTGTTTTTGTTTTGGTATAAGCCGATAATGATCTTGATAATGACAACGCACGCAATCATCGTCTCTAACAATTATTTACTTCAATGATTTTAATCATTGAAGTAAATACGACATGAATTTTCGTGTTTGAAAGTAGATTTTATTGCAAGACTAGCTGTTCTACGCGGTTTCACCCCCGTTGCTCAGCTCCTAAGGGTCGTAGCGTGATGTTAAATAGCCAATACTATTTCTCATAAATCTGGGTATCATATACAGAAATAATTTTTCGAATGCGGCTGGTATAATAGTTCCAGAGATTAGCGCGTTCAAACAAACAAACAAACTCTTTAGCTTTATAATATATTAGTATAGATAAGTTTAATTGAACTACAAAAAGATAATAAAGTTACGATTCATGTGAACATAGATAAGTTACGACTTATTAAATAAGTCAATTGGTTGGTAAGTATGTCTTTTACGATTACGAACAATTGCGTCGGAAATGCATTGTGTAATCGAGTTAATGGCAGAATCGATTATTGGAATCGTCGTTCTGTTGCGTTTAGTCGACACTGCCCGCGGAAAAGTTCACTACACTAAGTACTTAACATAATTTTTATGTAATAGTGGAGTCTCACCTACTTGGAGTTTCACGGTTACCACCTACTATTGTGCTAGTACACGCTGTTGTTGATAATTTTGGGCATTCTCACACTTTGACAGCAAGTCCTCAGCGATTTACAAGGTAACTTGTTTCAGTTAGAAAAGTATTAGCAATTTTGAGAAAATCAAACTTCTTTGTGTAAAAAGGATTAAAAATTCAATTAATAGCCTGACTTTGTCGATGTAAAAGTTGAATAGATTCCCATACATAATAAATTACGGATTCCAAAAAGGAGTGTTTTAGAGCAAATTGGACTTGACATTCAAAGGTTTTGTAGCGGTCGACGGTCGGTCGTAATTTACGTATTTTAAATTCAGAATAGTGAGGGGGCGAGTACAAGCACCGATGAAAGGAAACCCATATCGAGCTATTGATTGGCAAAATTATCAATGAAAAATTTGGTTCTGTTATTGTTGCTTATACTACATAATATATTGTGTATGTTATATCCTATACATGTAAAAATGTTCTTTGAGTCTTCTACAGATCTATAACAAAACACTAACGTTTTATGTCGCGCGTTTATGTCATGTGCAACGTTGCCAAACATTTTAAGCGTCACATGTTGCGCGTCAAATGTTGCCTAGTGGATACGAGGCTTTAAAGACACACGGAATAATAAAGGGAAAGATTCACTATGGTATGATACATTGTGGCCCTTTAATGTAACTTCACGGTCCTAACTTGGGTACTAGCGTACCTACTCCTAGGTACTTATAGTGCGTATGTATCAGCAAGTACCATTGTCTGCCACACACATAAGGAACGTGAATGCTGCATATTCTGCCCAAGATCAGAACAATGCTGCCTATTATTTGGAAATTACTCTGGCCTTATAGATCTAGATGTCGCTAATAGATATTATAGTATATGCAAGGTGAACATAATTGCCTCTCACTGGATTATTTGTTAGATACTACCTTTATGATAATAATATATCGCAATATTGTCTGTACATTGCAGAGAGAGTACCTTTAGGTTTGCTGACTTGAAAAAATATTGTGGGGTCTTGTGCTGTGGCTCTCATTTGTCACAGTATAACTTAAACTGTTTAGTTAGTTAATTAGTTTTACGAATACATAATTTACTTTTTACCAGGGTTAGAAATAATTATCAAGATAACATTTTCTTTGTTAAAGAAACAAACCCATAGCCTATTTCGGGAATTGACAAAAAGCGTCCCATCCCATCGTAGGAATAATTTAATTCATGAATAAATTAGTTTATGTCATCGCTGTTTGATAAATGGATAAAAGAGCAATAGATTTTTAGACAATTCCTCGTGATAAATAATTAAGAGAAGTACCCATTTTTGATATTTCTTTGCCGCCCACGGTAGTACTACAAAAAGTTTATTTAATAAAAAATTGTTAACTTCTTCGGACTCTTATGTTCAATCGTCATGTTGCCACTTGTAATATCAGAAAATCAGATTTTTTGTATTGCGTTCGTAATAAAGGTGCTTAATCTATTAAGTTTTTAGTTGATAATAACTATTCTCTCTCACCTGTCTCGCTTAACACCGATGGCACAAACAACACAAACAGACCCGCATAAACGGTCTCAAAACTAGTTAATTTTCGACACGCACTGATAAAATATGTTACCATTCTTTTAACACTTGTGTTTTTACTACTTTTGGTTGAATTTGAACATGCTAACACCATTTTGAATTTTAATGTTACTACGCACTGGTAAAAAATTGATCACATCACTAATGTCATTTAAAAATGTGCTTTTTTATTTTAGTTTTTTATTAAATTATTTTAGTGTGTAGGTATTCATCTTTATTATCCAAATACATCTGCAGTTACATACAATAAAATAAATTATGTTAGATACAAATGTGTGACTTTTCGTTTTCAATTTCGTAAATAATCTGTTTTCAAATCTCGCGCTCAAAAAGCGCGGGAAGACGCGCGCGGAGCATGCGCGGTGTGCGTACAATGATCTGTCATTTTTTACCGGGCACAGACCTCCCGCTATAGAGCCTTCTGATCCGAGTGATTTTGTGTTGCGATCGTGAGCAATTTTCTGGTCTACATACATATAATTTTGCGGAACTAAGATGTCATTTTTGTTTGTTTTGCAGATAATACCTACATAATATGTCGTTTTTTTGTATTAAAATTGCTTTCTCTTTCGAATATAAAACGCAATAATTGTTCTTGGAGATTAAGCGTAATTAAGAAAAGGCTTTGCTGTTTATAGAGATGATTGTGGCGATATGATTGTTCAAGCTTATTTGCAAAACAAAACATACCTAGCACAATACTTATTTATACAATCACCAACATTACTTACCTACCTTAAAATCTTGATTTATGTAGGTAAGTATAGGTTGATGACACGTCTAGTATTAAATACCTACCTAGTTAATATTTGAAATATTTACAGTTAATGTATATGTTAATGTATATTTTAACAAAGAGTTAACAATACGGTTCATCAACAGAACTAAGTAGGTATTAATAAGAATTTATTTACCCGTCAGGGGTCAACGGATCTTTTATTACCTACATTAGAACTTATCAATATTCCAAGTCAGTCTTGATCACTCTTGACTTTTGAGTTTGTTTGACAATAAGCTGAAACAGGTATCATACCTACTTATGAGTCAGTATAAAATCTAGTGCTATGCCTTTGAAATCTGTATCTTCACAATATCAGATTTATTCCTGACGGGTTCGGCAGAGGTGTATGTATAGTGCATCCACATTTGACCAGTTATGTTTTAAGTCCCATGTGATAGGAGTCTAGTGCCAGTAAAGTAACCGGGCCCCATTGACCTATAGGTGGGTATGTCCCTAGACAAGCAGTTCCGAACAAAAATCATGCCCCACACGCGGGTACTTGTTTGTTGCTCACCGCATCAAACGTCAAAGTGTGTGACATGTATAATGTTCAGAACTGCTTGTCTAGACATATAGGTCAATGCCGGGCCCAAACCCAGACTCCGAGTTGCTACTGAGAATTTCCTAAAAGAAAAACCCAGTGACATTACAAATAGTGCACTGCTTAAGAATCTTGTGTTACATATTACTTTTGAATAGAATAGAATATAATCTTTATTTGCTATGAATAGGATTGATTTAGGATACCATGTTACTTAGAAGGAATTAATGCTTATAATTAACTCTTTCAATCGGCATCATAAAAATACAGGTGTTCATTTTTTCATATTTAGTCGGTTCGACTCCCAAATGAAGCAAGCAACTTTTTAAAAATCTTTGAATGCATATATAAATATAAATATAATATATATATAAATATTGAAAGCACTTACCCTCCATGTGGCATAGCCGTGGGACACCCTGTATAGTAAAAATAATAATGGTCCGAGGACGCTGGAAACAGTAGATGTTGAAAGCCTCGCCTTAGCGTCTCTACAATAAAGATGTTGGCGTATTTGTTATTAAATAGGTATGTTTCTTTGTTTCCGAGACGTAAAAGACTAACTTCTTTACTTATAAACGCCTCTTAATTTAACCACTGATCAAATATAAAGGCGCGATTCCATTAGGCAAGTCTTGCATGCAAGTATGACGTCACACTTGTGTGCAAGTGATTTGAATTGAAAATTTTCAGTTGCAACTTGTTTGCAAGCTGTGGTTTTCACTATACAAATTGCATGTAACTTGCAACTTGTATGCAAGTAACTTGCATAATGTAATCGCGCCTTAAGTACTACTTGTATGACAATCTCCTTGTCATTTGTATGACAATAAATAGACAACTGACATAAGAGCTGTTTAATTTAATCATCGTTTATAAGTAAGGGGGTAAGTGATTAAGACGAGAGCTGAATAAATAAAATATACTTAGTGCAAATACTTACATACAGTTACTAATAAATACTTACATTCGCCAAGTGATCATGATTATCGCGATCGTTACCTGAAGTACTGTATTTTGAGCAAGTCTAGTGCGAAATCACAGGGCAGCCTGCAAACTAGAAAAAAAAACCGGCCAAGAGCGAGTGGTACTCGCGCACCGAGGGTTCCGTATCATATTTGGACGTATAAAGTAAAAAAAACCGGACCGCATAACTAAGTTTGTTTGTGGAGGAATTTTGATGATTTAGAAAAAACTGTACTAGTTAGGAACATCGTTTTATTTTTGGTGCCATATTTGGATCAATTCCTATCAACCCTAACTATTTCAGATTTTTCGCTCCGCAAACTTCGGAGATAAGGGGGGGGGATGGTATTTTTTTGGACATTTTTCATCATATGTCGAAAACTGTGAGACATCAAATAAAATAAAAATATATTTTGAAATGTGCACATCAAGCCCTTTCATATTATTATGATATGTCACTTGACCTAGTAACCCCACTTTAAAATTTCGGACCCCCACTCCGGCCCCTTTTGCAATGAAAATAAAAATATTTTTGCTCTTTTTTCATTTGCAATAAAGTTGAACAAGCATTCTTTATAACTGTTCCAAATTTCAAGTCGATAGCATAAGTAGTTGCTGAAATAAGCAGGTGTGACAGACAGACGAAGTCGCATCATAAGGGTTCCTTTTTTACCATTTTGGTACGGAACCCTAAAAATTATATTTAGGCACAAACTTCAAATACAACGCATATTCAAATATTTGCATAATATTCATTCAATTGAATTGCGTAAGTCTCCATATATTTATTGTTATCGATAAAATGTACGTACTTTACAATATCCGAGAGTTGTAAAATATTATTTATGAAGCCCTTGGAACAGCGCAAGGACATTATTGCCCTTCATTTGTTTACTCACTTACCTACGTTCTACACGATAAAATAATAAGTGACATTTTGATTTGACAGCAGAGGCTGTATTTAACACCTGTCCTTTGCTAGGTAACAAAAAAAAAAAAAGCTCGTAAAGATTTTTTTTTCTAAAATAATGTGAGTAGGTATCGACAAATTATTATCGTTGAAAGCACCATTACTTCGGGATTAATTTATTTATTACGGCATAATGGAACGGGCCGGAAATTCAATAATAAAATTACCAATTATAATGTTAAATATCGAAGGTTTTAAGGACACTTAAAAATTAAGGCACGTGACCCTCTCGTGGTTCATTTTAGTGTTGGAGAACATTGTAGACTCCGTACCAAGATGAAGAAAAGCTTAAATATTTAAATTTTGTTTTTTTTAAGTAAGTAATTTTTATACTTTTTTTTGCTCAATATACCTATATTTTATTCTACACCAAGGTTGCTGAGTGAGACCAGATTTAGCAGGATCCTGCGATTTCTTATTTAATTTGTAAATGCCAATATTGCCAAGTTCCTTCTAATGGTTTTATTAGATCCTGCTAAAAACAGCCAATATTTTCTATCCTGCGGTATAATCTGCTAGGCCCTAAATTAGTGGCTATCGGAGTTGACAATCGCAGGATCGTGCTATATCTGTCACTCGTCCACTGCACCTCTGTTCCAGGGGATACCGCTCTTCTGTCACCGCTTTTATGTCACGAGGAATAATGCAAAGTATCCACGCAGTAGGTACCTACATCCTGCTTGCAAATGCGTATCTTATTATTATTAGGAAGACAACAACAGGGCCGCAAGGTCACTAGCGTAGAAAGACTGCCTATGTTGTCAGAAGCAACGGACACGATCTCATTTTTCGAAGGTGCGTAGGATCCGTACGTTGTAGTAAAAACATTTGTATTTTTTTTTCAGATATGTTTCTGACAGTCAAAGTTCTGTTGACAATACTAATTTTACAATCAGTCTTGACGAATACGATGGGACCACCCAAACGACGCAATAATGACTGCGAAGATAAATCATCTAACAATAAAGTCCAGAAAATTATCACTTTTCCCGTTTACTATCCAGCTTTTTATTATCCCATGTTTTATTTGCCGCCTGTATTCTTTTACGGTTAAATGTAGGCACTGTTTTTATTATACCTGTCTCATTATTTTAAAGTATTTTTTTTGTTTGCTTAGTATTGGAAAGACTTTTACATTGAAACATTTTGATTTTTGGCGCCAAATATTTGAGTTTTGAATTTAGTTTATGAATAAAATTAAGATTTAATAATTAATATTTCATTTTGTTTTTTTTTTCTTTTGATGCGGTTGTGTAACACATGCGTAACACAAAATATGCTACAAAAAACAATGTTATCAATATAAAAATTTATAGGCAGTTATTAAATTTTTATCGACAGTGCTAAGTATTGGCTCCAGGCATTTAGGCTGTGAATAAATGGACTGCTTTTGTTTGCAAATACAATCGACTACAATATTTAAAATGTACATACCTAATAGGTACACTATACAATACAACATACCTATTTACTTATACTTCCTAAGTACAATTTTCTAACAAAATGTGTAAGAAACTATTGTTTGTAGAAGAATGTGTCCAAAGAACTCTTAAGATTTATGATTTAATCTTTAATTTTATACCGTGCCTGAGTGCCTCTATAATTTTATACTTAGGTAAAAAATCTAAAAATGGTAAATTGAAAGTGATTACGTAGGTACTGGCGCGGCGGTTATTCGATTATGGATTATAGATTTCGATGACAAAAGTAGTTATGTAGGTAGGTACCCCATTTTTGTTTTTTTTATTACTTTTTAAGTCTGAAGTGCTAAGCTTTTCTGTCTCCGCCAAATAATCGGTTAATCGTGTATCTGCAGCCTAATACTGTATTTCGTCAAATAAAAGATGTAACATACTGAGCTACTTCAGAATATTTATGTACTTACGTATGTAACATTTAAGTTATGTAACACTTTTATATAGGTAGTAATCGTAATATGATATAAATCTTAAGATGCGACACAATGATAAAATAGTATCACGCCTATAACGATTTTTATAATCTATAATATTTTCGTAATTAGTAGGTACTTATTGAATTTAGAGTGAGTAGCGCGTCTTTAATATAACCTAACCCAAGGCTGCTCAACGAATTTTAAAGGTGGGCCATAATTTTGATTCCGTGTCAGCCGGCGGGCCATCTAGTGAATAAAACTTGCGTTTAACTTACTCAGAGTTGCGAGCATGTAGGATTGTAGGTACTTCCCTGAATGGATGAAGAAGTGTACTATTAACACTTCTTTATCCATTCAGGGAAGTACATGTAGATACTAATAAATAAAAACTTGGTACCTATAGTAATCAATCATTGCCGTCGGCCCATCCACAACTAAGTAAACCAAAACTTTCGAAGTCAAACAGCTTACGCGATGATCAAACAGGTACCTACCTACATTCTACAATGAGGATACTTGCTTTAACGGTGAAGGAAAACATCGTGAGGAATTCGGCATGCCCTAGAACCAAAAATTCGAAGACATGTGACGTCCACCAACCCACACGGGCCCGCGTGGTGGACTACGGCCCACTCCCTCTCACTGAGGAGGCCTGTGTCCCAGCAGTGGGAACATTATAGGCCGATTATGCTATGCTTATGCTATGCAATAGTATTCCGTTATTCGTCAGTCAGCACTAGCATCAAACTAAAACACTGTATTTATATCATCGATCGTGTTCGGTCCGCCGCCAGCGTGTATGTTTTAACTATAGTCATTGTGACCATATTAAAGCGTCAAGGCACATCTCCCTTGTTTCTATGATCTGAGGTAAATTCCCACGTAGCAGGCAGTGAACATCTATACAAGTAGCCACGCCCAGATTCCGCCTGCATAGCTTTAGCTATTCTCATAACCTACAGTATATGTATTAAACGCATTAATTTCAGATGCACATACTGCTAATCATTCTAACCTCATCATCAGCGAACTGCTATCACCGCGACTACGGCCTTGTATTCGGGCCCTTCAACCCAACCTACATAGAACTGGCAACCGAATGCACGGAAACCAACCAGCATTCTTGTCTGGATATCCCTACCAAGAAGATTTGTAGGGAGAAGTTGACCGAGCCTCTAAGCCCCTTCCTGGCGATACCGTGGTGGTATTTCTACTGCAAGTGGGTGGTGACGCTACCACCAGCGCCCACCACGAAGATCAGTACGATACATCCGTTCTACAGGAAGACTATAAATGAAGTTCTACAGTATAAGAAGAGTTTGTTGAAGAAGATTAAGTAGCTTGTGAAATTGGGTGTTGTTTTATTTAGTGTAACAAGTGTAAGGCTGCGTTTCCACCAGAGATGTGCGATGGAAATGTGTCGTGCGAGGATGTCTAGCTGTGCTGTGAAAATGTGTGGGGGTTTCCACCAAAGCTGTGCGATGAAAATGTGCCGACGAGGATGTGTAGCGGAGCTGTGAAAATGCGCATTAATGTGTGGTGCGAGGATGCGTTGCGAAGATGTGAAATGTGTCGACGGGGGTGCGGTGTAGTGGGAGATTCCTCGCAACACATCCCTCGCACACATCCCTCGCAACACATCCCTCGCACACATCCCTCGTACACATCCCTCGCACACATCCCTCTATTGTTTTGTATGCGCAAAAATCTAACTCCGCTGAGCCGTTTCCACCAGAGCTGTGCTGACCGAGGCGAGGTAAATGAAGCGATTCTATTGGTTCTTTACAAACACATCCCTCGCTACGCATCCTCGCACATCTCTGGTGGAAACGCAGCCTAAAAGTGTTACTTGTAACCTATTTCCAGAATAAATATTATTTCATTTCATTTCGCATGTGGTATAGTTAGCGATAGAAGGCAATTTTATAGACCAGTGAGGCGTTGTACGCACTGTCCCGCGCCACGCGACGATACGCGGAGCCGCGGTTTTTGGCGTTGTCTTAGGGGTTTTTTGCAAGTAGCTCAGATTGTTTATAAAACACACGTGGTTGCACATGAGAGGAGAGGTCGCTCTAAAACGGCTGCACAGAATGATGACACACGTACGAGTACACGAACGTAAAGGAAGGAACAGCGGCGTGTTTTGATTCGTATTTTTTTTTTTTTAATATGCTGTAGAAACTTTAAGGAACACGCTCTCCCGCGCCACGCGATGGTCACGAGAGCGCGTTTTTGGTGTCCACAACCACGCGTGTTTTCTTTAAACCCGCTCCACGCTCTCACAAGAATCTCTAGAGAACGCGAGAACATGAGAATCGGCTCCACACCCATTTTTCGAGATGTTCTCGCGTTCTCCGGAGATTCTAAGAGTGTGGAGCGGGCTTTACGCTGTTCCTGACGCCTAACTGTTTTCACATCCTTTCAAAGCAGTAATTTTTTATTATTATTATTAAGCCTTTATTGCTGATACTAAACTTACATGTGTATACATATTAGTAAACTGTTTTAACTTAAAATCTAGCCTATCGGATTTCTCGGTCTAGTGGTCAGCGTGTCCTGTGATACATAGGCCTCTTCCAGCTGTTTCCATTCTTCTCTATTTTTAGCTTTTCTTGACCAGATTGTCCCTCCAATAATCTTGATATCATCTGTCCATCTTTTAGCTTGTCTGCCTCGTTTCCTTTTGCCATCACGTGGTTGCCACTCCGTTATAATTTTCGTCCATTTAATCTTGTTGTTCTTTTTCATGTGTCCTGTCCATCGCCATTTTAACTGTCTTATTTTCTTTAAAATGTCTTCCACCTTCGTTGTACATCTAATATCTTCAGAACTTTTTCGGTCTTTTAGCGTTACGCCCAACATACTTCTCTCTATTCCCCTTTGACACGTTCTCAGTTTCAGTAGATGATTCTGAGTCAACGTCCAAGTTTGGCATCCATATGTGAGACATGGCAGAACACACGAGTTAAAAAATATTTTTCATTTCTCATACTCGGAAAGTAGTGTTTGTTTGATCAGAGCAGCGGGTCGAAAACGATGCTTCCCTCCTTTGGGCGGGAAAGACTCATAGTAATTGCTTCCCTCCCTAGGGCGGGAATGAATTTTAAAAATAGAACTAAAATTGCTTATTTAGTCGGCTATAATTTTTTTTACATAATTAAGAAAAATATCGATAAAAAAAAAAATGCTGCGGTCTTGTGAGTGTATACGGCCAATGTGAATTAAAAAAAATACCCATTAAAGTGGGATGGCCCGCGGCGGTGACGCGGGCGGTGTGTTCCATATTTGATATTTAAATTAAAAAAGACTATTTATGTATAATTTGGCGGGATACTAACTCTGTACCGAAATCATTTGATTAAAAACTACTATTTTTTACTTTCCTTATATTTGAAATGAAAAGTAGAGTGTTTAACACGGGTGAAAGTCATCAATTCCCACTCGGACTATAGCCGCCCTCGCTTCGCTCGTGCGTCTAAATACCTCGTATGGGAATTGATTTCTTTCCACCCTTGTATAACAATCTACTATTTCTCTTGGCGGTCATAGGAAAGAAAGTGTTTACTTTTGAAAACCTCTTTAAGGGACCAGTATCTTTTCCAAGCACATGCCTCTCTTCTTTCTATTTCTGTGTCTGTTTGATCTCTGATTGGTATTGATTGCCCTAAGTGTGTATAATTTCTAACATATTCAATATCTTCATTAAGTACTTTTATGGTTATTTTTTCCCTGTTTGTTATTAATTTTGTTTTTGATTTATTTATAGAAAGACCAACTACACGGTCCTCCGTCAGCTGTTGTAGCATTTGTTGGAGCGCATTAGCATTATTAGGACTAAATCATCCGCGAATCTTAAATGGTTAAGTTGCCTGCCGTTGATATTTATGCCAAAATTGTCCCACTCAAGATAATACGCTAAATACGCTTTCCAAGGTTGCAGTGAAAAGTTTTGGGGATAACGGTTTCAAAGCAGTAATACTACCTTCAAATCATTTTAATGTCAATGTAAACAATTGTCGGAGCGTTGCGCTGGATCAATGCATATTTCTCATCAGAATAATGGGTGCATTACTATAAACAAAGACAAATAATGCGCCGTCGAGCCTTTTGTGCGCCGCATTATAAGTAGGCGTTCGTCGCAGAAGGGTTGAGCTACAGAAGGATTATACTGTAGTATAATCCTACTAATATTTTAAATGAGATATTATGCTTTATGGTAAAATTGTTCGTCAAGACGCATAAATGAGTGCGGATTTGGATGGAATTTGGCACACAAATGTCTATGCAGGTTATTAATTATTCAGGATATTGACTTTTATTTGAGATGCGAGTGAAACCGCTGGCAACTGCTAGTGTTTAATATTTTTTTTTATTTCGCATTGAATTGACGGAAATGTATTTACATTATTTTATTTATTGATTCGTATAATTTTGAATTGATTGAATTGTATTTAAATTATTTTATTTTCATGATAAAAGTTTAAAAATAAATTATGATTTGTTTTTAAAACTTTATTATCGAAATATTTGAAATGTTGAATGCAACCCAATTTCAATCGTAGACGAACTGCCTAAGTGTCACTTATGTTCTTGCAAATAAATAATAATAATTATTATTCATTCATTCATTCATTTGAAACATGACTTATTTGGAATCTTGGTGCAATTTGACACGATTTGGACGTGATTTTTGAACGTTTTTGAATTTACCCTTCCAAAATCAAGAAAATCTATATCGATTTTCTTGATTTTGTCGTTAAAGCATTCAAATATTTGAATGCTTTAATAGGATAGAAGGGTTGTAAATAATAAACCATGACTTAGGTCACGGTATAACATATTATAAAACCAACTCCAACTTCAAACCACTTCCAACTTGCCGTACTGTTGCACACTCAAAATCACCTATTCCTCGGACATTAGCCGCTGTTAACGCTCTCCTGAGCTCAAATACAGATCTTGATATGTTTGCGGATGAATGGAAGATGATAATGTCAGAATGTTTGAATTTTTGTGAGAAGAATGCATGACGTTAGTAAATTATTAAATTATTATTATTTTATGTTATTTAGGTACTTAATTATTATACTTAAATTATTATATTTAAATAGTGTATTTGGCCTCGGCCGTTCTATTTAAAATAAATAAATAAAGTTGTCAAGAGTGGACCTTCTGTATTTTCTTCTCTTATTCCCTTTGTTACAAGTAGGCTATAACTGCAAAAGGTTAAGGAATTATTGTAGTGAGAGGTCTAGCTTGACTTTTGTTTGTATTTTTTATTCTTTTTGTATTATGTACTTATAAGGTTTTTTTTATACCATACTTTTACATCCTATATTAAAAGGAGAATGTTGTTTACAAATACCATAGTGTACATTGGTTGGTTTTCTGGTATGAAACAACATTCTCCCTTCGATAGAGGATGTAAAAACAAGACTGGTGTTTCCTGATACTGAGGACTTAATCATCTTACATAAGACTGTTGAAGGATAGTCTATAACTCTATAAATAGTTACTAATACTTTTAATGTGAGCGAGGCTCGGAAGAGGCAAAGTTTAATTATATGTTTTTAGTTAGTAGTTGTAGTTTAATTTTATTATGTTTTTTTGGAAGTAAAAAGAGATTTTCAAGAGAACAAAGTGGGAAGAAGCATTTAGACTGAGGTCAGATCTTCATAGATCAGAAAATGGATGCAAAACGGGGTAAAAGGGATCCCTTTTACCCCATTTTATAGCTGGTAAGCTACCTACCATTAAAATGTAGCCGACATTGATCAAATTAATTCCATTTTGAGAGCCTAACTACTACCTACTATTTAAGTGATTAATCACAACATCCCGTTAATAATATAACTAACATTAGAGCGCCCTCATCTTAGAAGACGATAACCCAAGGGGATGGCGCAATTATCAAATTGATCAATTAAATTATTGACGTGTGACCTTTAGTCTTATGGGACCACACACTAATATACCTATTATATAAGTAGGTATAACTAGCGGCAGCAGTTATGAACACAAACGTCACCTGCGCATTAGCTGATTTTTCGGTCTCTTTAGCGGAATGAAGAAGATGGGGGGCGCCGAGGCTGCACGGGATTGGTTCATCAGTCGATGCTTTTCGTCCAATTGGACCATTCTCTATTACGTATTGTCAACTGTCTATTGTCTATTGGACCGAAAATGTACATGCGCGATCTGTGTTCATGATTAGTGCCGGTAAACTAAACTTTGGAGTTTACTTTGCCCGTTATAAAGGCATTTATAATTTAACATGGTGGCCACCGAGGGCCATTTGATCTTTATGGACTTAAATATTGTAATGAAAATAAATGCAATAAAAACAATCGAATATTAAAATACACATTTGAATTTTGGACTGTGCAGCGTTCTATTTACAAATTATGGGTGTGGCCAGCACTTTTTTGTTAATTTTACTTGGAGCTGTCGACTCGAAGCTTTTTTAATTCTATATGTTAAGGGGCTATTTCACCAACCTATCAATAAAGGAATCTGTCAATTAAGATTAAATTTTTGACAGATTTTGTATAGAAAATCTGTCAAAAATCTTATCTTTAGCTTATTGGACAGATATTGATAGGTTGGTGAAAATGCCCCTAAATCTATTGTTTGCTATTTAGAGCATAAAAATAATATAGCAAGCAAAAAAAACTAACGCAACCCAGTGCTTCTATTAAGCTAATATTTTGACATTGACAGGGCACAGTTAGAAAACTCGGGTTAAACTATCCACGCGAATGTATAGAATGTAGCCTCAACCAAACGCCGAAAAAAAAAATAGGTACCTATTCATGTATTTTCCGCGCCAAACCAAATCGGCGCGAAGACAAAAAAGCCTGCGTTATGAAGGAACCGTGCAAATACAAATATTACCTACAGAAACCTTTGCAGTGGCAATAACGCAGCGTTTCCCGACCATCTTCCCTGGTACACACGTACTATTTATATTAAAAAACTTCAATATCTGTGAAGGAAATATGTGTTTTTGGCACACCACATTGCCTACTGTATGATAACTGGAGGTGGAAAGGTAGATCTTGCTTTGTTAGGAAATATTTTTTCTGTTATATTTTTTTCATTTGCTGGAAAAAGTTATCGATGAATAGGTTTGGCTAAGACTACGTTGGTAGATAAAAGAAGGAAACCTTTTCTTTTAGTACCCTACAATAATGATTAGAGATTTTTCACGATAAAGGACGATTCCCATTAGACCGTGCGGGGCCCGAGTCGGGGCAATGAAACGTACATTTTGTACTAAATCATGTAGCGCGTTGTGCACGACACGGACGAGCAAAAATGAACTTAAGGCCCCTGTTACTGAAATACGAGAAACTTAACTAACTTTGTAGTAAGAATTTTCGTTGAATGTACATGTAACAGAAAAATATAAACAACGTCAGTTTTAATTTATGCCTCAGATCATAGAAACAAGGGAGATGTGCCAAGGCGCTATCGAGCTTGATGCCTGATTTTGAGCAAATTGCTCATACTAAAAACGTACGCGCTGGCGACGAACCGAACACGATCGATGGTATAAATACAGTGTTTTAGTTTAGTCCTAGTGTTGAGTGACGATTAACAGTGTTAGATTGAGGGTGTGCGGAATGTTTAATGCGTGGGAGATCTTTTTGTTCACAAGGAGCGCTTAATTATGCGCGTAATTGTGTCGTTAAATGTACTAAAAGTGGCATCAGTTGTTCCGGTACTAAGTTGCTATCATGGCATATCTCCTTGTTTCTATGATCTGAGGTTTATGCAAAAGCAAAAAGGGTTATTATGACCAACTTTGACTATAGGACAACATACTTTGGTTGATTAAATACAGGGACGTCTTAAAACATTAGTTTTGGCAAAAGCAATTATTTCATCTGACCTCACGTTTTTGTGTGAGTGGATGTCTACATACACATAAATGTTTTCATACTCAAGTAATATAAATCACGTACAAAATATAATTTAACAAATCATTAATTACGTTAAACTATGTAAACGATTTCCTTAATACATAAGTAATTATATTATTAATTGCAATTTTTTATGGCATGGTTGGTTTAAATTACTAAAAACGTTTTTGCTGGGTGGGAAAATCTTCCTCTTCACGCATGTGGGATTCCGGGGCGAAATTAATATTGGTACGTTGTTTTTTCTTACCTTTTTGTAGTGGTTTTTGGAAAAGGATGTTTAGCTGTGGACTTTTATGATAGAATAGGGATTGCTAGAATTTTAAATTGTAGTTATTATTGTTAATAGTCTGTCAGTTTTGCAGCCTAATGGCTGCAAAACAGTGTCGGTTTGTGTTGTTTTTTTTTTAAATAAAGGCTTCCGTTTGACCATTTCGGCGATGATGCGGTCTACGATTTGCGAATTAAGTATTTATTTAGAAGAAGTTCGGTGAGGGCTGAAAAGAATACCACAGGCACCTGGACTATTTGTCAAATTTTGGGCCTCGGGTATTTCACCGTATTTTTCATATATACACACAATGTTTGAAAAAATCAAAAGTATACATTACCTATGCTGGCAGTAAATCTAAAATTGAACAAAAAGTGAAAACTAAACCACATAATTATTATAGTTAAAAATTGGTACTCCAAGTACGTAGAATTGGTGTAACATAAAATTGCAATTCTACAATAAACCTTTTTGTCCCCAGCGACTATGTCTCTTCAGCTTCATCTACCTCACGATGACCGACTGCCGATTATTGCCCGTAACAAGAAAGAGGTTATTTGAGAGGAGGAACCAGCAAGTCCTCCCGAAAGACTTCTTGGAAAGAGGCAAGGACCTCCTGGCTAACCTCAGGATACCTAACAGAGAATTCTGCTCTGAAATGGTCCTTCAACCAGAAGATCAGTACGTAGTTCTTCCCTGGTGGTACAACTACTGCCAGGACCTTAAGGATAAGCATTCGAAGGGTATAAAAGGGAATGTGCACTTCACAGCTATACACAAGTTCATTCTGGATGAAGTGCAGGCTTATAAAAAGAAGCTGAGGGAGAAACAGCATAAAATGTCACTACTGGAGAAGGAATTAGCATCGTGATGGATGGAACAACTCTAGAAGGAAATAAAATAATGTTTTCTTGGATTATTTGACTTTGTTGTTACTTGAGAGGTTGACAAGACCCAATTTTATCGATTCACGCAATTCCCGCCTGTAAAAGCTAAAATGTACGCCTACAAGTCACAATAGAGTGAACGGAAAACTGTCAAAAAGTGTTCAAAAACAGGGTAAATGATAAATGATATTTATTTTGTAAATAGGTTAAAAATAACACTTTTACACGTCAAAACATTTTTTTAAGCTAGATGAGTTCGGTGTTTCCTATATGACTACCTTTGAGAAGAAACACCGAAACAAACTCAAAGGTTGATGTCTCTTTTAAAGTCCAGACAATTAAGATAAATTGTGTAAGAACCATGCAGGTTAGTCTGAAATGGCCTTTAGAGGAAAGAGCCATACAGATTTGAGTGGACCTGACCTGACTGTGCACGCATGGGCCGGGTATCGTGGTAGCTCAACCCAGACTTAGGGAGCTCAACGACCCGACGAAAATTACCATCAGAGAGGACATTTGGGTAGGCCCCTAAAGTACTCAAACTGTCAGACTGAACTTGAGATCTATAACAGTAACATAATAACCCACATAGTACTCACATTTACAATAATTATAATCAATATATTACATCATTATTATCACATTCAAGGGTAATAAACAAACCCCTTACTTATAAACGGATAGGTACATCATTCAAAATATTACTGTACACATAATGTCCAGTAGAAATTATAAGTATTTAGTCGATTCCACAATTCGGTTTAAAAACAACAACTATAAATGAGTTTACGTACAAAAACATTCCGATTATTCCTGATATCATGAAAGCAGAGTAATAAACACATTTCAAGTGGCTACTTAGACTGAAGTGAGGAGTAATGAAGTCGATAAGCTAAGTTTATCGTTTTTATTGTGCTCTGATAAGGTCATGTTGTAATTATTTGTACTTCACCGAGGACTAATCATCACTATTGTTATGAATAACTGTGCTTTATAAAGGGCGATTGGAAATCTGACCTATTCATTGAAAGGGCTCAAGAGGTTTACAATAAATTCGGATCAGTAAACTTGGGATTGAATCTACACGCTTAGCATGACCAATTCAACTAAGGAATAGACAGCCGTTGTTTCTATCTCGTTATATCTTCTGCCCGAGCACGCGGCGACCCGCGCTTGTCTCATCAGAGTTTTGTCTACTGAAGACTAGAAACATTTCTTCTCTTCATTGTATGCATAAAACGATAGAAAGCTTTCTACAATCTGTCACTTTGTAGACACTTACACACACTACACTTCTGTAGACAAAACCCTTTTCTATCGTAGTTATGCTAAGTGTGCTGGGTTGTTGACGAGACACAGCACTTTTCAAAATTTATGAAAATTGTTCGCCTTTTCACAAAAAAACTGCTAATTATAGAAAACCCACGTAACCACAATTCAATTAAACTCTTCTGATAGTTGATGAACCCATTAATCCTTTCAAATTAAATCAGTCCCAAAAATACCCTCACCTTTTTTAGGGTTCCGTGGAAAAGTAGAACCGCTTATAGTTTCTTCATCTGTCACACCCTCGTCAAATCTACAGTTGTGAGCCAATTTGTATGAAAAAAGACTTGATAACTGGAGGGATACCACTTTTTGATGAAAAAAAGGTACTTAGTTACTCGTTGTTTTTAAAGTAAAAAATGATGAAGTACCTACTTTTAAATGAAAGAATGTTTGTGAAAGTTTCAAGTAAAGGATACCTACTTAAGTATTTGTCCGTTTTGCTGTGGTTCTGATAACGTGTTGTGTAGTATAGGTAGGTAGGTACAGTAAAATCTTTATCGTTTTCACCGTGCACAGTGACACTTTAACAACCGATTGTTATGGGAAAAACGTAAAAAAAATTCAAATACTGGCAAATTAATACTACAGAATTACAGATAAGTACCTACTCTTTCTCCGGCCCCATTTAAAATCTATAGACCTTCCAGCCACCTCGAGCCGTTTTCTTTTCGATATAATTTTTAAATCTTTTTAGGCCCGTATTACAGAACGATGCTCGACAAACATCTCTGCTTGAGCATAGTCAAATAAATAATTTTCTTTCTTTCTTTCATAGATTTAAAGCCATTTGATTGGTTGAAATCTATGCTCAAGCAGAGATCGGTGCTCGAGTATCGTTCTGGAATACGGGCCTTAGTTTCCGTTTAATATCAAACTGACCAAAATAATTTGAATCAGAAAAAACTGGACAAGTACGAGTAGGGCTCGCGCCCTGAGAGTTCTGTACAAAATGTAAGTTTTTAATTGTCAAATAATATTTTTATATGATATACCTAACTACAAATTAACGATTTTCAGCTGTTTTCCTTTACTTGTGCTGTGGCTTGCTCTTACCAAATTTATGATTCTAGGTCAACGGGAATAAGTTTTGATTTATTTGCGAGTGTCAAAATATTCGGCGTATTTTTGATTGCGTTGATTTAGAAGCTTGATATTTTACAGCTGTAAGGGACCGTAAACAGTATTCATTTCAACTTACTACCTCCACGCGTTCCTGAGAAAAAGAGTCTTTTTGACAGAGAGACGGACAAGGAAGTAATTTAATAAGTATTATTTTTCCTTTTGAGGTACGGAATCCTAGAAGTCCCGTGGGTTTTTGAGTACCTACATAACGTACAACAAGTACTTACAGTTAAATTTCTACACCTAATCAAGGTCACTTCACCTATAAAGGTCAAAATTTAAATATCCGCAGGTGGACCGTCTCTATGCGGCGCACGTAAGACAAATAGGCGATCCTTACAAATAGGCAGTTATGTTTACAAAACACGGCGAGACCGATTTCCTCCGACCATCAGTGTATCGATAACGCTACGCGCGAGCCTGCATCAATGTGAGCTGTGCCGAACAATGGATTATTTTCAAATTGTAAGTATTGCTAGGTCTTTTAAAATTGTCAATTAAGTATAAATAAACCCATAAAACAGTACCGTGACTGACAAACAATACACAGCCAAAACTGGTGGACCTAGAGATTTGTTTGGAGGAAATATTCCTTGAAACCCGATGCATTATGTAGGTGGGCGTTTCGGAAATTCTATCCCTAAAGAAATGAAAAAAGTTGCCCTAATAAACTAGAATTTCTTCTGTGTCATGGGTACATTTACAAACAAAAACACAATATGCAAAAACTGCAACAACATTATTTGCTCCGCGCGGGAATCATTGTAATAGATATAGAAATAATGTAATATGTTATTGTTTCAGTTAGTATTAGCACTATACATCACACAAGTGTTCACAAAGTCAAAATCAAGATCTAGAAAATACAAGGCGTCATCATCAGACGAAGAAAGCATAGAAAATCTTCTATATTATAAAGATTGTCAGCGCCAGGGCAAAACGGAGACCTCACCATCACCAATAGTACCGCTGCGATACGAGCCACCGCCGCCGCCGCCGCCGCCACCGAGGCAACCTGACTGCCCCTTTCCAAAGATGTGCTGCGCCCTAACCTGCGGCAACGAATGCGGTAGCAAGGAACCAGCCTACATCAACAGGCAGATGGAGCTAGTCAACAGCATCCAACCAACCCAGCCAATACAACCTTTCCCGCAGATCCGACAGCCTGGAATGGGAGCAATTCAACCACAAATAATGCAAAGAAGAAAAAAGAAGCTCAAATTCCAGCCGAATAAAATGCAGCCCCCGCTACAAACGAGAAGAGATTTTTCAGGGTTCACAAAAGAAAAAATAAAAGGCCTGATCGCTCAGGATGATGATATCAGGAAGATATTGAAGGATCTTGTAAGGGTCACGATGCAGAAGGTGGATCTGTTAGACATGCTCAATGCGAACCAGAAGAAGAGGGATGGCAACATCAATATAGTGTCTTCACCGACTCCCATGTTTTCTTCGGATGATTACGATGAGTTTTGAGCCTTTTACGGAATAGGAAACTTATCTGAATATATCTTATTTTCTGCCACTATCTTTCCAACTATTGGTTGATGAAAAAATATTTTATTTATATATTTTGATGAATTTTAGTAATATACTTAACTAGTGTTTCTATTACTTCTGCTCTACAGTGTTTATCTATAATATCTAACATAGTAGGTATAAATTTAATCGCATAGGTCCCGCTGACTAATAAATATATCTAAGAAATAAATAATATATCTAAGAAAGTGTTAAAAAAGTAGAACATTACATTTTAAATATTTTGGAATTCCGTTATACCAGTTTCAAACTCTCGGAATTCTCACGTGGAATTAGAACAAAAATGGCCACCAAAGAAACTTTTGTTAACAATTATCATGCATTATCCTGTACCCAACGAGTCGTCCGTTCGGTAATGCGATGCAAATTACCAACAAAATACAGAGGTAGCTGGAATAATATTTAGAAATTCATTTTTGCTATATGTACAAATTGTACTGTATACTTAAGATCAAAATACTTACCAACCTCAATCAATTAAATTCCTTTGTAACGTGCTAATTCCTAGTTCCTAAAGATCAGTCTGTTTAATAAGAGACAAATAAGGCTAACCAATAATACAACCAATTAAAAGTAGTTTTCATTCAATAGTATTCCTTGATTATTATTTGTCCACTTTTTTAAAGAAAAATCTTGAACTAACAGCGGAGCACGTTTCTGGGCGAAAAAGAAAACAAAATGGTGCGATTTTTATTGTTCGATTTTCAAATAGCCGATGAGGTTGGCAATCAGAGGTCGGATCCAGTGAAATGAATTACTTAATTGGCTTAAATTTTAATGGTTCTATTTTTGATTTTTAAACTTTGGTTGTTTATTTGTATTTTATTTAGTTTTGCTTTTCTAGCCATGGGGAGAATTGACCCGTCTATCACCAACAGGTATACTCGAAAGTTCACTATTTATGGACTAACTATTCCTAAAATTACGAATAATTGGAAGGAGAAATTAAACGATGACTTAGATACATAATCCGTATAAGACTAAGGGCGGGTTGCTTCAAACCATCTGTATTCGTAAGTCAGTACGTAATCGTTAAGTCAGTATGAAATTGTCGTACAAGCCGCCATATTTGACGGTTACAGATACGTACCTGTAAGTTGAAACAACATGGCCTAAGTTTACCCAATCAGGAAGTATGGCTAAGTTACGTTACAAATAATATGGCTGCCGATTAGATCTTAAATTGTAGGCAGCCTAACTAGCGTACGACAGCATTTTTTTATTATTAGTAGGCTTACGTTTGACCACCATCTCGCCTGATGTGAAACGATGATGCGGTCTACGATAGAGCACGCTTGCCTAGAAGAAACCAATTCAGTAGCGATTTATAGACACCCCAGATTGTAACTATCAGGGAACACCCACTCTGGCAGCGCATTCCACTGTTTGCAGTTGTCAGAATGAAGGAATCAAACCGCTTGTTGTCGGGTCTTCGGTATTATCAACCATGAAACGATGTTGCTTTTTTGTGCTTCTGGCGGTCCGCACAGAAAAGGGTAGGAGAAAATTTCATAATGCAGATCTGAAGCAAACTCTCCGAAATGTATCCGATAAAAAACCAATAGACTAGCAACTTTGCGTCGATGTTCAAGACTCAGCATTATCTCATACATTTTAACTTACTTTTAATTTTGGGAAATATTTAATATTATAATTTTCAAGCCTAGAAGTAAACGTTGCAGTTTCTTATTTATACTTACAGTCAACAGTAACATATTCTAGCTCGCCAAACTTACTTGGAGCTAACATTTAAGTTACAACTTAGGACATTTTAACTAGGTGCAAAGCCACCTGAACTTGGTGGGTGTACATGTACCTACCTACAAGCCGCAGAGAATTAATACAGAGCCAGGACCTGAGATCATAGAAACAAGGGTGATGTGCCAAGGCGCTATTAAGGTGCGCTTCCGCTCACGCGGAGCTGGGTGAAGTGGAAAGGAGCAAACCGTGAATTGGCCAATCACAATGCTCGAAATCTCCACTCTGCATCAGTAGAAACAGTATAATTGGCCAATTCACGGTCCGCTCCTCTCAATTCCGCCCAGCTCCGCGTCAGTAGAAACGCACCCTTAAGCTTGACGCTTTGACTTGATCAATGTGACCATGCCGTTTATCTACTCATGTGACCATGTTGCCAAGCGATGGACAGAACGCGATCGATTATTTATTTCAGTTTTAGTTTAGTGTTAGTGACGAATAACAGTATTACATTGAGGGTGTGCGGCATTTTTAATGTGTGGGAGGTCTCCTTATTTACAAAGGAGTGTTTGTAGTTGAGACGTAGGTAGGTATGCCTAAAAGTGGCGACAGCGGTTCATGTGCTAATTTGCTATGATAACATATCTCCTTGTTTCTATGATCTGAGAACATGCTTAGAAGTTTGCAGGTGGTTTACACGTTTCCATGGTTAGCATTTGCAAGGTTACCTGGTTTCCATATGCATGGTTCTAGACGACGAGAATCGGAGAATCTTGTAATATTATTTTTTTATATGACGAAGGTGGCAAGCATGCGTACAGCCCGCCTGATGTTAAGTGTTTACCAGTGGCGAAGGGTTAATTTTTGTAAGAGGTAAGCCGGAGCTACAAATGCTTACCTGGCCACGAAAAGCTAATTATAAATACTTGACAATAGTAGGCAATACTGCCTATGCTATTTTTCAAAGGGAAGCCAGTAGGAATCGTATTGTAGAGACCCTTCGCCACTGGTGGTTACCCTAGTTACCCTATAAACACTTGCAACATCGAGTATATTATGCGCGTTGCAGACCCTTTAACATGAGGATTCACTGTGCCGACATCTTAGGGGGCAAGCAGGTGCCCGCTGTCAACAGAACGCATCCTTACGAGCTCTGGCTACTTTACACAGGAACACAACTCTACCGAAGAGTAGCGATTTTTGACCATGGTATTTTGTAAGATGGAGGTGCATCCCAGTCGCGCTGTTTCCGATTTGAGCAATCATCTGACATCATCAGAGCAACATTTGATTGATAGGTTTCTATGAAGGCTCGAAAAAATCCTCTAGATTTAAGTGAAATATCACGCTGTGGTGCCCTACCTCCCCAATTATATAAATAACAGCAATCTTCTTACTTATAAACGCCTCGTAATTTAACCACTGATTAAATATACAACTTTCTATCCTTGTCATTTGTATGACAATAAGAGCTGTTTAATTTAATCATCGTTCAAAAGTCAGGGGGTTAATGTAATTCAATTTAAAAGAAGGGAAACCGTCTCAAGAATCAAAAAATCTTTGCTTAACTTCAAAAGGTGTGAGCGTAATGTCCAAACTTGTGGGCAATACGAACACTGAAATAAGACCTAAAATTCAAATGGCGGAGGGCAAAAACACTTACTATGTATTACTTATGTAAATGTTTAGTTTCAAACGCGCCGCGGGAAGGAAAATGTGTCTATTCATGTGTTTTTTTCGGAAAACAGTTTGATATTGGTTCCCGTTTGTCCTTATATTAAATCTGTATGCTTTCAACGTTGAGGTAAGCAGACAATGGCTGAATTAAAATGTTGTTGTGACTGATTCTTTTGTAGTTTAAGTGTAGGGCGATAGATGGCGTTGCATGTTCACAAAATATTGTTTCATTTCATTTTTAATTAAGGATTTTTTAGGCATAATTATATACCTACCTGGAGAAGGAGTAAGGAGTAAAGAGTTTAATTAAACATTTTTCTTCTACAAACAAAATGTACTTCGCAGACAGTATAATAATATGGATTAGTGGTCGCCCGTGGTCGGAATTCGACCGTAATTTAATGTATAGGTCAAACGATTTTTTTGAAACTCTATTTAAATTGCATCTGTGATCCGGTGAATTTGTATGGAGAGTCGAAAAATTTTTGACTGATTATTTTTTAATTGATCTATTACTTAAATGTTGTTCTGAATAAGAGTCCAAACAACCCCTCCTTTTAAGAGACGTGTAACAGAAATGCGTGGTCACATTTATATGACTACGCATTTCTTCACACGTTGTAGGTATTTTTAATGACAATGAGAAAGATAAGTCAAAAGTCAAGTTTAATATTGATAGATTTTTGACTTAAGCTCTGAAGTAATGACAAAAATCTATCTCTAGTAGGGTTAAAAGGCGATAGATCGGTTATTAGGAACGGCTCTAAGGGGATTAAGTGTTGCAGTTATTATAAATAAAGGTAAGATTCACATTTAGCCGCTGCATTACCGGGCACTAGACCTGTGACGTAATAAAGGTATGTTCGCACCAGTTATAAATGAAGGTAGACGACACTAGCCACTCTACGTGACAGATGATGACGTCATAACATTAACATCAGTTAGTTTCCTTTGAGTCGCGGTTGAAATATATTCGGTGAGTGTTGTGTCAGAACTAGCTTTGTCCCCTATTTCGGCTGCCTGGATGTCCGATACAAACTTAACCGTTGATTTTCTTTTGTTACCCCTCTTTATAACTGGCTGTTTTAAAAAATAATAGGTTCGTCGCCTATTATTTGAGACTTTTTATTTTACATAACGAGCGAAATGTGGGTGTTTTATACAACTAGCCATCATCAGGCAATAAAGGTTGTGACGGAGTCATCCTTCATTCATCATTTAGTGCTGGCAATCTTCCATTACTGGCCACTTCATCCACTCCATTCTTCCAGATTTGAACTTCAAATTTCAAAATTAGAACATCTCATATTTTTATGCATTTATTTCATTGTTTCGTCATTCTTTGTCTGGTCTCCAACGACATCACTTGAGGACCGCTGAACCGCGGTTCTGTTATAATATTACCAATTTATAAAGTGCTCAATGCTATAAGCAAACGTCTTTTGTAACAGTTATTTTTATACCAGTTTTGTATCAGTGTTGTAAAGTGCAATGAACGATCTACGTCGCAATATACCCCTTCAACCATCCTGCTGCTGTTTTATTTCATCAAGATTTGTGTCTGTGGAGGCTCCCTCTCATAGCTAGCCGAGGCTTGAGAGGTCAGAGGAGGGAGGCACTCCGCGACAAGGTGTTATGTTGTGTTTAAAAAAATGTAACAAATATTTTATTAGCATTTTCTTGCCGCTTAGCCCGCGTGGAGGTTGGAAATTATCCCAAGAGAACGCACTACCACGAGAACAAGTAGCCTATAGCACGGGGTCTCATCAGAAACAAAGGAACATTTGTTCAAATAACTCTTAATAGATGACGTTATACGTATTGATTTGTTATTGCAGTTTGTGTAAAATGTAGAACATGAGTAAATAGACAAATATAAATATTTGTAAAATTTTAAAAAATCGTTTAGATACGAAAAAATGTATTGCCCGATAGCCCGCGTTACGGCGGCGGTCACGTTTTTTTGTATGAGATGAGGCATCTGTACGCGTAGTATTGTATTATCTGTGCCTATAGTTACCGCTTTCCGGTCCATAAAAAATAAAATAATTACTGCGTGAAAGAAGGACAAATCAGCAAACCCATAAGCACTTTCGCATTTATAATAATTTAGGTATAGGAATAATTTGTTTTGAAGATTATAGCAATCTGATACATGTAGGGAATTTGATTTTCACATACTGTCATACCCCAATTTACCCCCTTAGTAGCTAAAATTCGAAAAATCCTTTAAATTCTTTAGGAAAAATAATTTCCATGTTTCATTTCTATATTGGCGTGATTTTAAGGCTATAATATAGCCTTAATATATACTACTAGCAAACCCGGCGAACTCCGTTTCGCCTCCAGATGGCTTCGTTTTTTTTTGTTGTTGTTTTCCCGCTTTTCTGTTGAAATTTTCCTAAATTTTCTTTGCTATAAACCTCACGGAGCTCGAGACCTTTCCAACGAATGCAAAACCGTGGAAATCGGTTCGTGCGTTCTGGAGTTCCGTCAGGACGGAAAACCCGACTTATTTTTATATAGTAGATATATTATATAGTATATCTATATTATAAAGGCTATATTTTATAGGCTTTTTCGGTCACTGAACTTTTTTATATATAGACAAGTCGAGTAACTATAAGGAACTATATCTAGATATAATATTTACTGTATATATAACCGGGAGTTTACCAGGACCTGTTATATGGTTATCTGTTTAAGCGGTTAGCATTGTGGTTATTCAACGGTTCAGTTTGAGCGTGGGAGCGTAAACTTTGGTTTGAAATGTTATTGTTAAATTATTGTTTACTAGCTTTTACCCATAAAGTTTTCTTGAAGGTGTGTGAAGTCTGCAAACCCGCACTTGGCCAGCGTGGTGGACTATGGCCTATCCCCTCTCATTCTGAGAGGAGGCCCGTGCCCAGCAGTGGGACAGTTTATAAACAGGGCTGATATTATTATTATTATATAGCTTATACCCGGGCTTCGCTCTCGGGGCTGTATGGAAAAATAACGGACTTTTATCTGACAGGAATCGTGCATTTTTCCGAGATAAAAAGTAGTATATGTCACTCTCCGGCCTATAAACTATCTCTATGCAAAAAAATCATGTCGATTCGTTGTTCTGTTGCTGCGTGAAAGAGGGACAAACAAACAAACTCACTTTTGCATTTATAATATTAGTATCGCTATCAGCTTGCTCAATACCCTGATATTCCAGGAACCGCAGCTTGATATATTTTTTAATAATTTTAACTTCGTTTTAAAAGTGTGTATTCGTTTATTTAGTGTGTAAGTTCTATGTTGCATGGCTTGCTGTACGTGTTGGAGAATACTGTAAGTGCGGCAAGCATTTGAAATAAATAAATAAAATAAATAGTAGGGAAGTAGGGAAATAGCCTAGGGATAGTAGGGATTGTTATGCTCACGTGCATAATATGTTTCAGGGTTACCCGAATAATGGTGACCTCAAACGTAGCCCTTATGTTACTAGACAGACTATAGACATTATAAACAAATAATATAGTCTCTTTTCAGTATGACACAGACTTTAACCATAAACAAAAGATTACGGTCGAATGTCGAACACTTGGCGACCACTAGTGTATTTAATTATGTTATAGTGTAAAAAAACGTAGCTCAAAAATAGATATAGAATAAACAGACGTTTACAAATGCACGTAGGAAATTCAGTAAAAAGCAGTGTTTACTAAAATTCTTACTGTTCTGTATGTTTTGGCGTAATCTGAAACGTATCTCGGCAGTAAGCTGTATACAGGACGGATGAAAATAAAAATAAATGCTTTGAGCATTCTACAATTTGCTTTTCTTTTTAAGCGCAATATTCTTAAAATTAGAAACAATTACAAAGTTACAGCTATGTTCTACTCAGGGGATAGTCAAATAATGACGATAATTATATTTTGAGCAATTACTTATAGTTATAATATTCTAGCTGTGCCCATAACTATGCCTGCGTGGAAGTCGGAAAACAACATAGGTACGATCGCGATAAGAATAGGAACGTCAATGACCTCAAATTGTCGAAGCACCTCGCTCGCGGGCTGACCACGCGCGGAAGGCGAGTGGACCACTCGATGACCACCTGCACCCGTTGCTCGCACATAGGTCCCGAATAGATCGCGCGCTGTCACTGCTGCGTGCGTTCACTGGTTGACACGCGGCATCCAACCGTGGATCACCTGTCGACAACGAGTGGACACCGAGCACGAGGTGGTGCTGGTCGGGTGCCGGGTGGCTCTAATGAGCTATGACTTGTGGTGAGATAGGTCGCCAGAGCTCCTGAGGATGCGTTGTGTTGTCAGTTTGTCCTCTAAGCTGCCGGCTCAACAAATCCTCATTGTAAAAGGTCGGCAACGTGCATGTTGTACCTACTCGGTGTTGCAAGCGTTTATTTGCCACCACAGTCGTTGTAAAAAATCATTAAAAAATTATACAATTATTAGATCTTTTGAGAATAATCTAGTTATATGTGAAATGTTAATCTTGTAACCTGCCCGCACCCGAGGGATCGCGGCGGCTGGGCAAAAACAAGAAACTACTGATTGGTATTCAGTTGAATGTTTCAACTAAATTGATATATTCACGTAGGTATTATTCGCGGAGTTGGCCTTCTCTGTGTATGATTAAATTATATAAGTTTTCCTTTACTTTATGTTGTTGAATACTTTAATATTTTGCGTTGAACGAGAAATGTTCACTAAAATGTCTCGCTGATGGTGGCGCAAGTGTTGGGTCATTCGGTTACCTTCAAAATGGTTGAACTAAATGACGCTGATTCATGCGTCATGTTCGTGAACGGGCGCCGTCAGTTGGGACTGGTCATCTTTGGACTGCCATAGCTAATAAGTATCTATTTGGAGTTGCACCTACTATTCTATTTTTTTGCATTGTTCTCAAATATTTTTTTATTAATATCAGACATCAAAACAATGTAACCATGATACTGTAATGACTTGATTTAAAAGAGTAACCATGGAGTTTCTTGGTCGCTCTTCTCTATAGGAATCTTCATCGTTTGGCTTACTGACAGTTCAAAAGTAGGTACCTGTAAGTGGTCTAATTAAAATAAATGCCTTGACTTCTAAATATTTTACCTCAGATTGAAACGCGGTGACCAGGAACAGTGGAAGAAAGAATGAGAAGCCTCGCTGACCTTATGAAACTAATGCTGTAAATGACATTACAGCAATAGTTTTATAAGGTCAGCGACGGCAGCGCGGTAAAAAGCGACGGCTCTGGCAGCTAATCTCTATACCAAAAACCTTTATGAAACATTAGTATTTGTTTATACTTTAACCCAACAAGCAACCCTAGGGAATCCCAATAAAAAATCTATTGTTTGAGGATTCTAGGCGCTTCAATAACGTATCTACATGCACAAGGCGAACTTAATTAAATCAAATCTTTTTGCGTGAATCTTTATAATCATAAATCAACGAATTTACTTAATTATCTATCTTAAAATAAGACTACGATATAAAACAATATCGTCATTATGTACTACTTACCAGCATAAAAAATAGTACTCGTATTAAACATTCTGCATTACTTAGGCTTAAGTTCACCGACAAGATAACAGTCCGATAAATTGTAAACTTCCGTTTAACATGACTTTTTGTACGGAAAAAGATGTGATAAACAGCCGTTTTCCATTTAACGGACTGTTATCTTGTCGGTGAACTTGGCCCTTAATAATCTAAACGCAAATAGCAATAGTCAGTTCTAGAAGTTTTAAACAACAGGTGAATCCGCGCTACGCAGTAAGCTACGAGCGCTACGACGCTACGAGTGCTTAGTAATCACTGCTACGCGCTACATGTAAACACAGCACATCAACTTTGTAATTAAAATGCTGGTTGAGTGCTTCCTAGTCTAATAAAGTGGTAAAAACTACCCACAATCAACTGATTGCACGTTTTAATAACTTGGCAGGCGTCAAGTTTGGGTGTGAGCGGGATAAACATAGAGCAACATATCGCCATCTCTTTCTCGCACTGAGGTTGAAATCTGTGTTGCGAGTGGCCGGCGAACGTAGGGCGGGAACGTAGAACGAGTGTGGTATAGATGTGATATTATTTTTGCTAGATTTTAATGATAATATAAGTCTATCTTTTTTCACGTTATGCGATTTTATGATTTTATTCTTAGTGATCTGTTTTTACGTCAAATGAATACTAATCATGAAAGTGAGAGATAAAATAAAAAATAATATTGTATCCTTTGATCGCGAATATTAATGTAAATTATTGCAAAATTTGAATAAAAATGCTATATTTAATTTAACAAGAGGTTTTTGAGTATGACAGGCACTAGAATTTAAAAAAATGATATTAATTGGGAATTATACTTAACTAGTTGTTCCTCGCGGTTTCACCCCCGTTGCTCGGCTCTTAAAAGTCGTAGCGTAATGTTAAATAGCCTATAGAATTTCTCATGAATCTGGCTATCATATACAAAAATATTTTTTCAAATCCGACTGGTAGTTCCAGAGATTAGCGCGTTCAAACAAACAAACAAACTCTTCAACTTTATAATATTAGTATTGAAAACTTATAACAAAACGATATATCAAATTCGTCTTAGTCCATACATATGTAAGTATGTTAGTTTATACAACATCTCATTAAAGAAGTAGGTAAGGTCGCTAAACGACTTAAAATGGAAGTTTGATTGTTTTATTATTATTAATAAACCATTAATTAAAATGATTTATTTTAGCGCTTTAATACCCTTAAAAACTATACATTTCACTTGCCTGTAGGCGTTAAAATAATTAAGTAGGTAGGCGGTATTGACGAGCTAGGGTACTTTGGAAATAATTATACATTTTACTTTAAAAGCTTTATTTTATCAAGTAATAGGCTTTTATACAAATAGGTAAAATATATAGCTACATTATAATTTTTACATTTTACATAGTATAATTAAATCTGTATACTGCAAAAATAATCCATTAATCGAATTAAACACATCACAAAATAACATAATCTAAAATTATGACTCACAAGTATCTGCATAATTTCGCCGATATTATAAAAACACATTATTATCAAGAATACAATGCACACAAATGTTTGATACACATTTGCTTACGTCACTCATCCCACGCAGTTCCAGTCTATGCGGCTAAAGGTCTATGGTCGCCGTTTAAAAGCGCGGCTCTTTCCCGCCCAAGCGCACTCGATCGCAAAACTTTAGGGGCATAGGCCATGCACTGATCACTTGTACTATACCCAGTGGTGATACATCGAGGAATTGAACACATTGATTCAACAGAGGTAAGTGATTTTACTAATTTATTTTTTAGATTTTTTTTGCGTAATTTTTCAAAAGAACGTTTTAAAAGATTTTGTTAATTATTGACATTTAATATAATTATAATAGGTATAATTTAAAATATTTAACGCAAAGAGTATTAAAAGTGACGTTGGTGGAAAATTATTTTCGTTACGAAAAGTTTTAAAGTTACATAATAAGTCAAATTATAGTTTTTAATCATAATATAATTCAGTGTAACTGTACAAAATCGTATGATAAAAGTTTTAATATCTTTCATTTGTAACCTATACATAAGCATATAGCTAACATTAAAAAAGAATATAATTTAGTGTAACTGTACAAAATCGTATGATAAAAGTTTTAATATCTTTCATTCGTAACCTATACATAAGCATATAGCTAACATTAAAAAAGAATCGCTTGGATAAGTTCTATTATCTTGTGTATTTTTTGTATACTTAGGTGGTTGTATCCATTCACTTATTTGTCATAAAAATCAAACTTAAGTAAATATTTTCTGGAAAAACTCAAGCAAATACAAATACGATAAAATACGTACGTGTTAAAAAGTCCGCCATTTTTGGAGCTTATCTATGAAATACGTATCCAGTTCAATAAGAATTATATTCTTATTACATTCTTCTTCAAAAACCAGTTATATCGTCTTCAATAAATACCTACATAATTTATTACTACATTGGCTTATATGCGCCGCGATGTATACAGACACATATTATAACTTAATACCATATTTTACCTGCTTGCTAACATATTTTGTTTATTGTTAACGTTATATGCAAACAAATTACCGTTTTAGTACCTCTTTTATAACAAAGTGACAACAGGCAACACTGCTGCACTAAATTGTAAAAAGTTATTAAAAAATCTGACATGAGTAGCAATATGGCAAAGAATATTAACGTTCGCATCCTCTAACAAAATTAGCTGACGAATTTAATACGACTTTCATGCGGGAAGCAACAGTTTGTTTGAGTCAAACGGTTGTCCTCTGACATAATTTCTAACATTCCTTACTGTACAACATATAATTACACAATTTTAATAATATTCTATGTACCAAAGTGAGCTTAACTCAAAATTGAGTTCTCTAACAGAAAACTTTAGAGCGATAGAGAGAATACAACTGCCGGCCTAGCATGACCACGATAGAAACGGGTTTTGTGTACATAGAAATAGACAAAGTGACAGATTGTAGAAACATTTCTACGTTTTATGAATGAAACGGTAGAAATGTTTCTACAATCTGTCACTTTGTCTATTTCTATGTAGTCAAAACCCGTTTCTATGGTGGTCATGCTAAGCCGGCTGGTGGTTAAATAATGAGTTAAGATAAAACTAATGAATGCAGTTAGAATTTTAAAACAAGCAAAGCAGTAGTACTTAATTGTAACAAGAAATAAAGTGAATAACCATAGTAACATTTACCTATATGTGAAGAGCATAGTTTCTTTTGTACCGATGTAACTAAATACATAATATTATACTTTGCCGATTACGTTATTGTTTGCTGCTTCCAATTTACGACATCAATATTAGTATTAGTGTATAGGTATAATTACAGAGCAGTAAACAATTTACTTATGGTTTTTTATTATAGAGCTATAAACTGAATACCTTGAAATAGAAAAACGTAGCCTGGATACAGAATCTATGTTCATCAATTGGGTCAATCAGCATCGCATTAGACAATAATGTTACAATTGTTTACTGTGTTGCATTGTTCTGAAAGTTCTAAAATCATGAACAGTAAAAAAGACCACATAAGATTTTACTTACTTGTTTATCAGACACACGGTAATTTTATTGGTTTTTATAAACCCATGGTAGTTAATATTCCCCACGATTTCCACAACCATTGAATAGACTATATTCTATTAAAGAAAATATTTTTGTGTTCAACCCGCAGATTTGCGCTAGTTGGATGTAAACTTTCCTTGATTGTTGTTACTATTTTAATAATACAGAATTACGAAAGTCGTTAAAAGTGTACAATGGACGGTGTTATCTCGTAATAGTCTATTAGGGAAGGAGTTACTATTGTGACTAGACTTGTACGGCGGCCGAAGGGTTAACAGTTTTCTACAAACCTATAATACACGTATTTTATTTTAATTTACGTAGACTCCAGTATGTTTATGTTTTAAAGTAGTTTTAATCGTGGAAAACTAAAGTTGGTATAAGATAATCGCTTTTATTTGAGAACTCTAATGTGACTTTTAATGGTTTTGAAGTTTGATTATCTTTAAATCATGGGCTATTAAAATAAATGATAACACATGTAATATAATATCAGCTCTTTTTATAAACTGTCTCACTGCCTCCTCTCAGAATGAGAGGGGATAGGCCATAGTCCACCACGTGGCCAAGTGCGGGTTGGCAGACTTCACACACCTTCAAGAACTTTATAGAGAACTTTCAGGCATGCAGGTTTCGATGTTTTCACGGTTTTCTTTCACCGTTAAAGCAAGTGATAATTATTTTCTAATTCGCACATGACTTCGAAAAGTCAGCGGTGCGTGCCCCGAGATCGAACTCGAACCATTCGCCGTTGGAGACGCATAGTTAAACTACTAGGCTAACACATAATTAGCCTATACTGTTCCCACTGCTGGGACACAGGCCTCCTCTCTGTGAGAGGGAGTGGGCCGTAGTCCACCACGCGGGCCCAGTGCGGGTTGGTAGATAAAGTGTGCGCCTGCCGGGGTTCGAACGCACGACTTGGAAATCGCTACCGCGAAGCGGCTACTTTTCTCCGGCTCTCAAATGATAACATAAATAATAGGCTTAAAGCCACCTGTAGTCTGTTCGTAACCAACCAAACCAAAAAACCAACGTTGGTAGCAGTGGCGACGGGTCAGTTTTTGTAGGAGGTAAGCCGGAGCTACAAATGCTTACCTGGCCACGAAAAGTTAATTAATAAAAGTAGGCAATACTGCCTGTGCTATTTTCAAAGGGAAGCCGGTAGGAATCGTATTGTAGGGACCCTTCGCCACTGGTTCGTAGATTGTTCGTAACCAAAAAACAGCGATGCATTCACAGATAAACTGCGAAAACAGTTTTGTGGGGCTTTGTTTAATTACATGAATATTGTGAAACGTTGATAAATAAAGATACATACATACATACATACATACATACATACATACATACATACATACATTCAGTGCCGTATATAAACTTTTATGCACCCGGTGCGAGCAACCGGAACTGCGCCCTTCTTGGTTCTAAACCCGGTAATTTTTGCGTCTAATCTGGTCATTTTTGCGCCCCTCCAGGGTGTGCGCCCTGTGCCTGGGCACCGCTGGCACCGCCATAGTTACGGCACTGGATACATTGTGGGACATCAGTTTAAATTTTATATTTCTTAATTAGACATTTTTACCAAAAAAGCAATCCTTTAACGAGGGTTACATTTTTTTAAGAATTATTTGTATGTATTTTTTGGTAAAAATAATTTTAACTGAGCAACTTGTCCACGTTTTAGTCAGAGCTCCTAACAATTTCCTCTTGAGCAATTCCTTTTCAGTCCCAATGTAGCGTGATTGAATAACAAACATCCAAAGTTAAAGTCAAAGTCAAAACATTTATTTCAGTTAGACCATTTACAGGCACTTTTAAATTGTCAAGATATAGTTGTCAAGCCGCAATGACACGGTCCGAGTATGCTCGGACCGAGTGGACTCGGATCCCTACTCGGACGTAACTCGTATTGTGGCAACCCGTATAATCCGCGCTCGGATGATAGGTTGCCACAATACGAGTTACGTCCGAGTAGTCATCCGAGTCCACTCGGTCCGAGCACACTCGGACCGTGTCAACTCGGCTTCAGTCAGTTTGTCCATTAGTTGAAGCTAGTTGCCCGTTCCAAAACGTAGATTGCTACGGAGAAGAACGGACAAGAAACTCCATGGTTACTCTTTTTAAACAAACTAGCTTCTGCCCGCGGCTTCGCCCGCGTTTTCCGGGATAAAAGGTAGCCTATGTGTTAATCCAAACTATAATCTATCTGTGTGCCAAATATCCAAATCCGTCCAGCCGTTTCAGCGTGAAGATGTAACAAACATACACACACACACACACACACACACACACGCACAAACTTTCGCATTTTTAGTATTATTCAATTATACAATTTCTTTGATAACATTTAGCCTAATATGTGAGGACAGTGTAAGATATTTTAAAAATCCCTTAGGATAAAAATAAAATAGAAAAATCCGTACATGATCATCCAAAAGTCACACACAGTTATTTCATAAATCCATTCTTATTTACTCGTCCATTTGTCTAACAAAATGTGTAATTAGTACCTCCCCCAGTAAGCCGTATCCTGTCACTTGTAATAATACCTTGCAACGTGTAAACATGATATGACACGCAGCTGCATTTTATGTTACACTTCCTTTTAGATAGAACTAGCATTTTTCCCGCAACTTCGTCCACGTGGCCTGTGGGCCACGTGGACGAAGTTGCGGGAATAATGCATTGCAGGAACTGTACATTGTTTCGGAATAAAAAGTAGCATAATTATGTTACTCGTAATAAATGTGATAATGTAGCTTTTTAGATTGATGAAAAATTCTTAAAATCGGTCCAGTAGTTTCGGAGTCTATTCTGTACAAACAACATCTTTCCTTTTTTTAATATTAGTATAGACTAGCTGTGTCCTGCGGTTAATTTAAAAGAAATCGGATTATTTACACGCCCGCGCTATTATCTACCTACTTCATTTTTGCTCATCGTTCTTACTGACTTTTTCGTTTTTGCTCGGCTCTTTAGGGTCATAGCGTGATGTTAAATAACCGTTATTAGTTCTTGTGCACCTGGCTATCATATACAAAAATATTTTTTCGATTCCAACTGGAGATTAGCGCGTTCAAACAAACAAACAAACTTCTCAGCTTTATAATATTAATATAGATAAAAGAAAATATGGTAGTAGGTATTACAACATTTAACTTAGGCAATGAGTAAGCGCGATGAGTGTTTTAAAAAATGCTTTAAAAATGTATGTGCAGTAATTAAACCATAGATAGTTCTTATTTTTCATAACTAATGGAACAAAGCTTTTACGAGCGTTTTTAATATATAAATACATTAACGCTGTTTAAAGTTTCTCAATATTTCAAGTTACGTGTTCGTATATTTTATAATTTAGTTTTCTCCCAAGAGATTATAAGTTTAGAAGAAACTGATTTTGATCATAAGTTTGTAATTTTCACAATAAGTACTATAGATTTTGAAATGCTCATTTTGCTTTCTTATGAGGCAATTAAAATGATTATAAAATAAGTCGTCATTGTTACTCTTTTTATTGATAATTGTATGTATATATTTATATAGGTATATTTATATAATTTATTATTATATATATTATATAATATTTATTATTATATATGTGTATTATATAAGTATTTATTTTAGGCAAATTATATTTACACCATAGACAGCCCCATATCGTGTCCAACTCACTTGGTGTCCATCCTATGGTTGCCTGGAAGAAATCGCAGATAGCGATAAGGCCGCCCATTGTATGTTCTTGTTATAAATGTTCTGTACCTATTTTATATTTGGTGTACAATAAAGTATATAATAAATAAATAAATAAATAAATAAAATATGAGATCATTGAGAACTGTGACAAGCACATAGCGGAAATAGTAGGTAGAGACCGGTTCACATAAGACGTCACGTCCCTTCGACGCGTTCCCTCCCCTGTCTGTCACTCTTGTATAGGTCCTAATGTTTTATGTTTTTTGTAGACTTGATGTATAAAAGTAATGCTTAAGATGCTAATAAGTGGTGAAGGACAGTAAATTGGTACTGAAAAAAAACTTCTATACTATATTCAACTGGCTTTGAGACAAAACGTAAACAATAGAAGTCTAACCCTACTAAATTCAAAATCACACGATGCACCGTTATTTGTTGATATTTTTGTTAATTTTACCTTGTCAGTATAATAGCAACATAAGCTGCCATTATTATACTGTTAAGTTAAGATGACCCATGAAAATCAATAGTTTACAGTGCAAGGCGCGATTTTGTATTCGGTCGGGTTAGATCTTCATTGTTTATGTTTTGTCTCAAGTCTCAAGGGAAGCTGAATACAGTATAACAGCGTTAAAAACGTTGTAACAAATTGACGTTCAGGGCAGCCAACATAGCGTCGAAGGGACTACTTACGTGAAACGCTCTGTACTTGAATTGCTAGGGGTTATTGTAAAACCAGGGTTCGTCGTTTCCTCAGATCACAGAAACAAGGAGATATGCCATCATAGCAAATTAGTACGGGAACAACACGATCATAGAAACAACACTTGTTTCTATGATCTGAGGGAACAACTGATGCCACATTTAGTACATTTTTCGACACAATTACGTGCAGAATTAAGCGCTCCTTGTAAATAAAAAGATCTCCCACGCATTAAACATTCCGCACACCCTCAATCTAACACTGTTAATCGTCACTCAACACTAACACTAAACTAAAACACTGTATTTATACCATCGATCGTGTTCGGTTCGTCGTCAGCGCGTACGTTTTTAATATGAGCAATTTGCTCATGATCAGGCATCAAGCTCGATAGCGCCTTGGCACACCTCCCTTGTTTCTATGATCTGAGGTCGTTTCCTATGCCGCAAGAGCTTATGGGGATGTTACTGGCCACTAATATTTCCTTCCACCTCTTTACAATAAAACCCAAAAACAATGATATTTTACAAGTAACGTACAATGTATATACAGGGTGGCAGGTTAGACAGTGAAAATATTTTAAGGGGTCATTGTACTCATCATTATGAACAACTTTTACTTAACTTAACTTTTACGCGAAAAAAAATCTGCTGTTCCATACATTTTTGTTCACTTAACTAAACAAAATGTATGGAACAGCTGATTTTTTTTTCGCGATTTCAGGGTTGGTCCCATAGTAAAACTTGTTCATAATGATGAGTACAATGACCCCTTAAAATATTTCCACTGCTTAACCTGCCACCCTGTATAATATATATTATATTGTCCAAATATATCAGTCTCAGAGAAATCAATAGATACTTATAGAAATTATTTCAATAATTTCCGGCGCGTCTTCAAGTTTACATTGTTTAGATAGGTTGGCCAAGTTTTGAAGTCGGCCCGTCAAACTTCAAAGTGATAAATGGGTTGAAATTATAATCATTGTAATTGATAAACGTCATCGATATTAGCTTGCCAGTTCTTAATTTAATTAATGTTTTTCATTAACAGTGGTGGCGCATTTGACGGTCGTCGAAGACAAAAATAAATAATATGTAGCTGATAATTCTTAAATAAACAATAAGAAATTAGTTTTTATGTTGTGAATCGGTGGCACGAAAGTGAGCATAGAGTATTTTCTCAATAATTGCAGTTTATTAATTTTAGTATCTATACCTACCTACCTAGTTGGTTTAGGTACCTATTGTGTTGTTAACATAATATGAGATTTAAAAACAACTGATATGGACTGGATTTTAAATCCCTTTAGTACGCCTCTTAAAAGCATAAAATTCATAAAATAAGTTGGTTTATAGTATTGTTACGAACGATGTGTTAGTTTTGTTGCTTAAACATCTCTGCAGTACCTACACAATTTTCAGAAAATCTTTCTTACATGAAACCTCTCGCCACAATACCCATTTGATTAAAATTATTGATTATAACATCAACCTGCAATAAACTAAAATAGTTTAATGTTAAATTAATCAATATGGCTGCTGCGCAACGTGTCGCGGGTTAGATTCCCGCATTGCACGTAGGTCTGGCTGTTTGTGTATGTGAAATTTGTGTTTGTAAACGCACCCACGATACAGGAGAATTCCTAGTGTGGGGCAACGTGTTATTAAAAAAAAAAAAATAATAATTAAGTCGTTTACTTTTACCGTCACATGTTTTTACCTGGGAAAATAGCCGTTGACAAATTACCCCTTGATTACAAGTATGATTCCTATTCTTCCTTTAAAATACAGATATAAAGTGAATTTTTAAGTCCATCATGTGATATTAAGTGAATTCCATGTAAATAGATTGTCTTGCTTGCTCAATATCTGTAAGTGTCCTGCTCGAGCGCAATCACAAACTGATGAATATTTTTATGAGATCATAAAACTGATTGACGCTCCTGTTTTTTATATTGCTTATTTGTTATACATGGCTTTTTTATGGATTTTTGGTAGTATATACGAAATTGTTACACATAATTGCTTCAGTTCCAAAAATATACAAAATCCCTTTTTTTTATAAACACTAGGAATATATCGTGCGTTTACACACACAAATATACACCTAGACCCGAAAAAAATATTTGTTCCAAGCGAGAATTAAACGTGCGACATGTCGCGCAGCTGCAGCAGCGATCTCACAGCCTCTGCACTAACCGTTTCAATTGTAAATTATTTGTAGACAAATACCTACAGATAATGTGATTATATTTGTGACTTTTATCATGACTTTTGGTAATTATTAATAGATAATGATCGAAAAATATTAATAATTTTTAATTAATAACATTTACCGTAAACATACTAACATACTCTCAAAAATCATTATCTTCCTTAAAAAGTAACTCATCATCCGCCTAGCCTTTTCCCAAACATGATTGGGGTCGGGTTCCAGTTTAACTGGTTGCGGCTGAATATCAATATTTTACATGGAGCGACTGCCATCTGACCTCCACAACCCAATTATTGGGAAATACAGGTATTCGAATGTTAGACCAGTTGTCAAACTTTTGGGCTCCTGACTACCCGTAACGACTGTCAAAGATATTTTTATGACAACCGGGACCGACTGTTTAACGTGCTCTCCGAGGCACAAAGGGGTCTCGATGTGTGAAGAACGGTCACCCATCCCAGGACTAACCGCGGCAAGCGCAGCTTAACCTCGCAAATCGATCGATCAGCGTGGCTGTGATGTAGCCACGAGCCCCTCCTTCCTTAAAAAGTAACTCATCTCAAAATATTTATTTGTGGCGTTTAAAACTATTTTTTCTAAAAGTAATTGACGTTTGTCCTCCACCCAATTAACGAAGCATTTAATATATTAATCATGCATTTATTTTAGCCCAGAAATAACATGCAAACATTATTCATTAAAGTAAGCGAGTCTACAATAAGTTCGCATGTTAATGAAGTCTTGAATTGTAAAACGAAAAGCTCACATTCCTAGATAGATTAAATGAAACACAAATAAATTTATTTATTTGTATTCAAACATTTATCAATAATTATTTACTTTTATTTCTGGTACCGTCAACAATTAAATTTGGTAACCCTACTTTTACATCAAAATCATTTAATACACTAAATATGACGTACAGTAATTCTGTTATGAATCTGATTTTATAAACTGACATGGTAACCGAATTTCGTTGCTGGCCTCCTATTTTACGAAATTCCGCAAAAGGGGCTATCACACTCATTATTAAGAGCAACTTTTACTATGATAAAATCCTGAAATCGCGAAAACCTAGAACAATCATCATTTACTATTCCTACTATGCATCCCTAAAACTTTAATGCTAAACTCCTTATCATAAGACCATTTTTCTTGAACTATAGATAGTATGAATGAACTTTCTCAGATCAGATAAAGAAAACAGTCTCTTCGAAAAAATATCGAAGTCTATGCCGACGATTCTGCCAAGCGAACTAGTATAGCAAATTAATGAAGTAACTTACACTATCAGGAAATTTAAAGGCTTTTTTTATTTTTATTACATATCGTTTACTTATTATCAGAGAATATACAATTATGTTTAGAGTTAGTAATAAAAAATCTTGCTTTAAACAATCAATAAAAATAAATTCTATCGGAAAACTACAGTAGTGTACAAGCGCTTTACAAAAATAAAACTACTCAATATTGTGTTTAAATAAATCTTCTCACAATCTTATTTTCGGACATCATATCAAGAATATGTAATCCGGTACGATATGCTTAGGGCTGCCATCACATAAATTGCCGACACCAGACAAACATTTCTAATACTCCGGACAATTGATCAAAATCATCCCGATTTTGATCAATTGTCCGGAGTATTAGAAATGTAATAATCGGGATACCTTTGACAAAATTAAAAAATAAGAGTTTTTGCATGTTCATTTATACAATTTTGATACAAATTTCACCCGGACACTTTTTGAGGCCCTTCCGGACACCCTCCCACACTAGGCCAAACCGAGAAAACCGGACGGATGGCAGCCCTAGACATATGGTATAGCAAAATATAATACCGGAACATGGCGATCGGATTGTCCGTCATTTTCCATGCGCACTCTAATCTCCTAAACTCTTTAGAATCAAAGGAATAGCTGCAAAGCCCGTTGAATCTGTCCCGTCCAATCAGCATTAAGGGCTACATGTCTTAAGTTAAAGAAGTGTAGGTTTTATCTTTGGATTAAGTAGAACTTAGGAATTATCTAGAAGTCATTTGATTCTTTATTGAGACGAACTACGACTTTATTTTGAGAAGATAACAAAAATTACACAGATAAAGTTTTGAAAAAAAAAATGTTCTGTGGGTTCGCCATAGTCCACAGCTAAGTTTAAGCTACTTTTAGACTTAAGTAGGCCTCGAGGACTAGGCATTGTCCTCAGTCAGTTTTAAAACTAGTGTTATCCAACTCAGAATATTCTGAGGTGTCCCGGTATATTCGAGTTCTGAATCAATTTTGATTTCATTGTCAAACTTTAAAGGCGGGTCTCCTGCGCGTGTTCATTGAACATCGAACATGTTTTATGAACAAAAAGGGGCGTGGTCTACGCGTTTTGTTTAGCAAAATCACTCGACCACGTGACGGAAAACATGTTCGATGTTCAATTGAACACGAAAACACGTCGCAGGAGACCCGGCTTAATGCGGTGAAAATAAGTGCCAAATTGACACTAATTCAATATAAGTAGTGCTTTTAATGAGCATATTGTGTAACAGAGACTTGACATCTACCTATTGTCAAACTAATAATGCTACAGTATTGTCGTTAAACTACGACAAGTTCAAGCATACAGCGATATTATTAAACCATAGTTAACGAGGAGTTGGCACAAAATATTTAAACTTAGCTTTGAAGTTTAGATTGTTCATTACCAAGTTTTAGTTCAATTGACAAAGATGGTCTTGACATAGAGCAATATAATGTTTCATATAGGTATACTATATTTAGATACGTATTAAGTGGGGTTCGTGGCAAAATAACAGCGGAGCTGATCGGTCGATCTGCCAGGTTAAGCTGCGCTTGCCGCGGTTAGTGCATAGATGGGTGACCATTCTTTAGTGATTTACTTTACACGTCGTTACGCCTCCGTGCCACAAACATGTTAAGAAGCCGGTATCGGCAGTCATACAGTGGTTTACAAGTCAGCAGAAGCCAGAAGTTAGGAACAGGTTAGGAGAATGGATACTTAGTTACGTATTATTGGAGAAGAATATAAAAAAACCGGACAAGTTCGAGTAAGACTCGTACCCAGAGAGTTTCATAGACCGTGTAAACGAGCTGATAGTGGCAAATATGAGTACGTGAAATATATTACTTTAGTATTAATTAAATTCGTGAGATCATTAAAAAGCCTTCACAATTTACTATACTTAAGTTCGTCCACGGGAATAGACACCATTATTTAGTTACATCCTTGTCAAGAAGTTCCATCGCGGTCAGAAACGCTATAAGTGAACGTGCTAACTGCCGTAAACTTAATTAATAACTTAACGTCTTGCTAACTTACGGAAATATTGGGTTATGTGCGGTTTGCTTGCTAGAACTGAGTTAAAAGTTAGACCACGTGGTTTGCTTGTTGCATTTCAGAGAGCCTAGCATGAACTATTTTGAAAATAATGAATTAGAAAATATACGTTTGCTACAAAAAATTATAGTATACACTATACATGAGTTGTGTACACCTTTAAGTGACATATTTACACAGAACAATGTACTATGTGAAATTAAATGTATGTATTGTAAATATGTAGTTGGTGTGCCTAATAAACAAATAAAAATCAAAATAGTGTCAAATTATACAGGGTGGCAGGTTAGACAGTGGAAATATTTAAAGGGTGACCCCCTTTAAATATTTCCATAGTCCTCATCGTTATGAATAACTTTTACTATGCGACCAACCCTGAAATCGCGAAAAAAAATCAGCTGTTTCATACATTTATGTTCACATAACTCAAAAAAAATTGTGGAACAGCTGATTTTTTTTTCGCGATTCTAGGGTTGTTCCCATAGTAAAAGTTGTTCATAATGATGAGTACAATGACCCGTTGAGAGCCCCTGTAGAGAGCCCCGTTTTACATGAAGTGTTTCCTTCGACGCTATATATTGGTTGCCCTGAATGTCAAAATTTATGTTACAACGTTTTTAACGGTGTTGGTATTTTTTTTTCAGTAACAATTCTCGTTCACCACTTTTTAGTGTCCTAAGCATTACTATAACACATAAATCTACAAAAAACATAAAACTATAAGACCTAAACAGAAATGACAGAAATGACAACAGAAATGAGCCAACATAGCGACGATGGGACTTCTTACTTGAAACGTTCTATACTGCAAAAAATATGGATCAAATTAGTGTTGCCCAAATGCAAGACCAAGAGGAGACTAACCCAGTCTTTGATCTTGATTTTGTGTCAGTACCTGGTTGTGATCTTGGTCTTGGTATTGCACACTCAATCTTGGTCATAATCTCGGTCTTGCTGCAATTAGGTGATCTTGGTCTTGTGAAAATGATAGATGCAAGACCGGTTTTGGGCAACACTAGATCAAATAATATCGGGTGGCAGGCACCTAGCGCTCTTTTTACCTATTACCTGTTATTACAGCACTAATATAGCGCTTTGCAAATTGGATAATGCAATGCGGGCATTATAGTCATAAAAGCTACGATGGTCATCGTAAAATGCCACCATTATATGGAATACAAAAATATGGTGATGGAGATTTCAGAAAGCGTTTTATTGACCGTGGTTAGGTTAGGTTATAATTTCTTTTACTGTTGGTTTAGTTGTCGCAAATATGACTGCTGAGCGTGGGATCTTGGGTTACCTCTGGGGTACCTCTGGTCAGGCAAAACGATTTTGCATGTTTGCATAAAGGCCGCTATACATTCACGCGAGAATCTCGCGGCAACACGAGAAACGTGAGATGAATCGACGACGTTTTCTCATTTCTCGTGTTCTCGCGTCAATGTAGAGCGGCCTTTAGGAATGTAATTTCTCAGTGCTCGGAGTATTGATTTGTGACTGGTAAATGGCAATAGGATTGCCCGATTGCCCTTTATCATAAGGGGCTTAAATATAACTGGCGAAATGGGAGTGTACGACACTCTCTGCCTAATCCATCGGGGAATAAAGGCGTGATGTTATGTTATGTGTATATAGCAATGTTAACGCATATTTATAGCCCAACATGCAGTGATAGCCTAGTGGTTTAGTGCCTCCCACGGCGAATGGTTCGAGTTCGATTCCCAGGCACGCGCCGCTGATTTTTCGAAGTCATGTGCGTATTAGAAATTAATTATCATATCACTTGCTTTAACGGTGAAGGAAAACATCGTGAGGAAACCGGCATGTCCTAGAACCAAAAATTTGGAGACATGTGACGTCCACCAACCCGCACTGGGCCCGCGTGGTGGAATACGTCCCACTCCCTCTCACAGAGAGGAGGCCTGTGTCCCAGCAGTAGGAACATTATAGGCCGATTATGCTTATGCTATTATGCATAATATAAGATATTCTAGGTTATGGCCACGTGGCTCGACCGCATGGTTCGATCAATCGAACAACGTGAACTTTTTTTTCCAGTTGGTTCGATTTTAGAATCTTACCAGGCGAACTACTAAACCTTAGGACCGCGTAGTTCGACTCCATAGTCGAACCACGATGACCAGTTCACCTGGCTCGATTCATCGAAATATAAAGGAATCCTAAGTTTTTATAGTCCATATTTTTATTTTTTTTATAGTCTGGTACCGTAAAGAAAGAAATCTGTAAAGAAACTGCCGAAAGCAATATCCTACAATATTATGACACCCTGGTACTTTGAAGCAAGAAATCTGCAAAGAACATATTTATATGAGAAGATTTTGCATGAAAGCAATAAATCCTATAATGTTATGACAACCTGGTACCACAAAGCAAAACGTTAAAGAAAATATTTAAAGTACCTAGTTAGCCCTAGTGTTGTGTGAAAGCGACACAACACTAACCTACAATATTATGGCAGCCTGGTACCTTAAGGCTTAAATCAAGGAATCTGTAAAGAAAATATTTAAATGAAAAGGTTCAGTATGAAAGCAACATCCTACAACATTATGGCGCCCTGGTACTCTAGTAATCACCTAACAGTGTTTTATATGGATCAAAGGATGATCTTTAAACACGTAGAAGTAGTTCGTGCCATTTACCCACTACCTATTCTGCAAGTAGTAAACTGGCACAGTATCATCAGACTATTCGTGCCAGTTTACCACTACCTATTTCTAGTAAACTCGCACGCGGGCCAGTTTTTTAGCGTGCCAGTTGCCACCTAACCCGGTTCGACTAGGGTCGATTAATCGAACCTAGGTACTGAAAAAAGTTCACATAGGTAGTCCGATTGATCGAACTATCAGCAGTCTCAAGAACACATGGTTCGATTAATCGAAAAAAAAAAGTAACGTAGTCCGACTGATCGAACTATCAGGATTCTCAAGAACACATGGTTCGATTAATCGAACCAACTGGAAAAAATAGTTCACGTAGTCCGATTGATCGAACCATGCAGTCGAACCACGTGTCCATAACCATATTCTAAGACTTTTGCAAGCTTCTGACTACCCACCGACTGTCAAAGATGTATGAGAACCGCGACGGGTTAACGTGCCCTCTGAGAAACAAAGGATTGATGAGGAGCGATGATTTGGTCGGATGTAACGCATATTTCCCCAAACATTTTGTTTTTTTTCCTTGTTATTTTTTTATGGTTATGTCGGACACTTTATTTCTCTTTCGCGTCACTCTATACTTCTTTCTTTCTAAGGGAACTCGATCTTGTAAAATGTTTAAAAGAGTAACCATAGAGTTACTCTCCTCTATAGGAATCTACGCTTTGGAACGCATCTAGCTTCATCTTGCTTACTGACTGACTTCTTGACAATTCAAAAGTAACCTGTAAGTGTCCATCCAAGGTCTAATTGCAACTTGTCGATCAATCGATCTGTCAAACTGGTTGCACTAAAATTATTCAAATACCAAACTAGGTGTTTCTCTAATTGAATTGTGACGAACGTTGCAAATACAGTTCTGCAACGCTTGAAGAGATATGCAAACGATAAAATCAATTCTACGGCAAAATGCACCGGAGGTCCTCCAGAATTCAGGACAGGCGCACCACCGCAAATCACATTGTCGCCAGTGGGCATTGACCATTACGTCCTGCCCTCTCATTCAACTGATTGTGGTACATTGTGGAGGTTGAAAGGTGAAGAGGGAGTTCAAGTTATAGTGGTCACGATAACGGTGTCTCCGGACGTCCGGTTATGTGTAACTAAGTTGTTTTCCCGGTGGGAATGTTCTGATTACGTTTCGCTGTGGATCAGTTGGTCGGTGTTTGTCGGTTTGCTGGTCGTAATATGCAGTAGGGTAGAATTATCTTTAATTTGTAATACTGTTTTTAGCGGATTGAAGTAACATTTTTCAATGCTGCCTAACTTAATAAATTCCGATGTTTGCGGATTTTTCTGTAGGTATTTTTCTTAATCCCTTATAAACACTGCCTACTTCTCGTTCACCATTTTTAGTGTCCCCGGCATTACTTTCATAGGTAATTAAATCTAAAAAAAAACATAAAATTCTAAGACCAAAGTAACATACAGAGTAGCCAACATAACGTTGACGGGAACACCGTCATCGTAAAATAATGAAGCCATTTTGAAATGAAGGCATTTTACATAAATAGTTCAATACGCTGTTAATGATATTCCATTCAAATTTGAATATTTAAATAAGGTACCGTAGATAGTGTTGTAGTATTTTAAAATCCGTCGGGTAGGTCGGTATAAACAACGATATTCGATTTTACTATTCAAGACTGCTCAGTATAATTTAACAGTTCTTTGCAGACATATTGCAAATGCAAATTCATAACCTACATTGATTCAAAGTCCCTTATTACTATTCGGTATGACTCTATTACTCGTCATTCCTAACTTAACGTATGTTCTAAAGTGAAATAAATACATCAAAATAATTAACAAAAGTATTGGTAAACCTACATACAATAACAACGATTAAGGTACTTTGATAATAATCAGTAATATATTTATTATTTGCCGAAACCAGAAGCTTCAAAGCCAAAACAAGGTATTTGTAAAGATTCCGCGGTTGCCAACAAATGAAACAAAAGAAGAACTGTTTTGTAAATAATTGGCGTTTTAACGGTTTGAAAAATGAATAGGTTTCTTAAAATGGAACTTCACAATGGAGTAATCATAAGAATTGGGTGGATATTTCGATACCGGTGGACTACATAATATACTTCACATTAAAAAAAAAATTGTTACACAATAAAAGGTATGTGAACTGAAATTAATAAAAGAATTACATAATAGGCATAATTATTGAATAATTACATGTAAAGAACAATATGTTTAGAAGTTGAACTAATATTCTATTTTTTTTTTGCTTTGTTAACATGTGATACCAAAGTGCTAATTTATTATTGTCATTGGAGTGACGAAATTAAAAACGAATCTTCATTAAAATGTAAATGACATTATAAACCTTCACAGAAGTAAAAAGAATAGAATTCCAGGAAGCTTGAGCTGTTTTGATAAGTTATTCGAGATAACTAATTTATATAGAATTTATCCTTTTCGTAAAATAACTTACGCCCACTCACTTCTTGATAACTTTGCTTTTTGGATCATTCACCAAATAATCTTCTACTTTCTTGTTGTTTTAATCCAATTTAACATAATCGAAGAAAAGGAAAAACTAAAACATGTTTATTGAATTATAAGAGAAATAAGACGATTCTATATGAAAAAAAAAAAACTATTTTATTTGGACTAAAAAGTATAAAATAATTTCTAATGAAATAAAAAAACGTGCGTCGTATTAGGTATTGCATGCGCCCCACGTTTTAAATTTCATTAGAAATTATTTTATACTCGTTAGTCCGTCATAAAAACGTGGTTAATATTTTTTTTTTTCAAATATTAATTAATTCTCAGTAATAGCCTGGAGTCTTGATTTTTGATCTGTTAATGGCAATGGGCGTGTCCCATAACATATTATGGATCTTATAACATACCTGTCATTCTACAATTCGGAGAATACCGCCTGTATTCTCCGAATTGTAGAATGACAGGTACGATATATATTGCAACAACTGTGAAAATCCCTACCATTTTGACATTTGTTGCAATATAATATATCGAAGGCGATATCAATATCGAACCCGCGAGAATCACCCCCCTGATGTGTTCGCGTGTATGACTGGTGTTGATTAGGGTACGTCCAGACGACACGCGCCCGCTAAGCGCACGCCACGCGCGTCTGCACCCGCGTCTAACTAGCTTTGATTTTTTTTGTATATCATTTATTTGTGTCTTATGATACATTAATAGATCTCAAATTGCATTTATCGAAGTCCAACCAGAACCACACATGCCACGCGCATGCAATTTGAGATTTCAATAATGCAATTTGAGATCTATTGATGTGTCCTAAGGCTCAAATTATATACAAAACATTTCAAAGTGAGTTAGACGCGCTTCGCGAGCGCGTATCGTCTGAACAGAGCCTTACCTATGCATCCCAATAGTGGGCAAGCCTGATATACCAACTTGTATTGTCCGGATTTAAAGTACCGTTTATATTGGTTTTCCTACATCATTTCATAAATTAATAACACCTCCCTATAATGTTTGTTGCAGCAACAAAAATGGCCCAGATGTACCTAGCTGTCACCATCGTAGCGCTGCTAGCGATCGCACACGGCGTCAGCGCAAAACGTGAGTACAAGCTTATTTTACTTCACTATCACTACATCACTCATCATCCGCCTAGCCTTTTCCCAAACAGGATTGGGGTCGGCTTGAATATCGATATTTTACATGGAGCGACTGCCATCTGACCTCCTCAACCCAATTATTGGGGAATACCGGTATTCGAATGTTAGACCAGTTGTCAGGTTTTTGGGCTCCTGACTACCCGTAACGACTGTCAAAGACATTCTTATGACAACCGGGACCGACTACTTAACGTGCTCTCCGAGGCACGGAGGGGTCTCGATATGTTAAGAACGGTCACACATCTAAGGACTGACCGCGGCAAGCGCAGCTTAACCTCGCAGATCGATCGATCAGCGCGGCTGTCATTTAGTCACGAGCCCCTCACTATCACTACATCACTACATAGTATAAAACAAAGTCGCTTCCCGCTGTCTGTCTGTCCGTCCCTAATGTATGCTTAGATCTTTAAAACTACGCAACGGATTTTGATGCGGTTTTTTTTAATAGATAAAGTGATTCAAAAGAAAGGTTTATAGCACCCGTGCCGCAGGCGGGTCGCTAGTACTATTATAAATGTGAAAGTTTGGATAGATGTTTGTTTTCATTCCGACCTCGCCGACGAGGCCCGTCGCGACGTCCCCATCATGACCCGAGTCCGCCGCCGAGTATGACTCAGACCCTAAACCGACCCTTGCTCGAGCCAACCCGCGCTGAGCCTGTAGATTTAAATTCGACCCAAAATAATGAACCGATCCAGCTAGTAGTCCCTCCCTCTAGTTGCCCTCCCCCCAGCGACGCCCTAAGCCGATGCCCGTACCCCAGTAGGGGGTGCCCTTAGCGTGTGGTCTCTTAGTTTGTAGTTTTTATTTAGTTTTAAGCCTGGCTGGAGGCATTTGTAAGTCCTCACCAGAAGTCCGCGTTAAGCAGTGACGGCTGTTAGAAGCCAACTGCGAGAGGCCATTTAAAAAAAAAAAAAGATGTTTGTTAATCAATCACGACAGAACGGCTGAACGGATTTGGGTGCAAATTGGCACAGAGATACATTATAATCTGGAATAGCACATACCTAGGCTTTTTATCACGGAAAAATCTATGGTTCCCGTAGGATAGATTTGTAATTTCCACGCGAACGAAGTTCAATTCAATTTAAGTGTATATTTAAGTGTAACTTTTAAATAACATCGGGTGATATATTATTCGCTAATTACAAGTTACCTAGAATTATCATAGTTTATAATTTGTCTGCTGCTAATAGTAAAAGTAATACTTAAACATTTCTGGAGACAGCAACATACGAAAACTGAAGCAAATATAATTTATATTGCCATATATCTTGTTCTGTATTATAAGTTTTAATAGGTACTATTATTATTACTAGTTCTAGGACTTTGTTTCCTCACGATGTTAACCTTCACCGTTTAAAAAGCAGTGGTGATGAAACAAATTCCATAAAGTAAATTGCGTGCCAACTTGGATTCAAACCCACGAAAAACGAATCAAATGCCGAGGCTTTTACCACTGGACCACCACTGCTCGCTGTTATAGTTATTAACAGTGTTAGTTAACTTTAACATGTAGAACTAACTATACGTCAAACAACATCAAACCTACGTAGTCTATGTACGATTACTTAATAATCATAACCAAACTTTGAATCAACCAATCTCTGTTTATTTAATACCCGCCGATCACCACTGGATGTAAACTAAATTGTTTAACTTGTTCCAACTTAGCCTAACTTGCTCTAACTTACTCTAACTTAAGGCCTAAGAACCTGAACAAATGTGCAAAATTTAGAGAAGAAACTCGGCCCGCCGTTTATACGTGAAACTTATATTTATGAACTTATTTATGTTTATTTAGGCAATAAGTAACATTTATGTTTTGGAAATTTCTTGTTATTAACGTATGTTTAGTTAGGCACGATTTGGGCATCAATTTGGAAAATGATGTTGTAATGTATGGACATGAATAGGCAATATTGTACCTGTTTATTCTCTCAATTTAATTGTTACTTAAAAAAGATAATAAATACCTGAAATAAGATATCTCCAATGTACAATGAAAATGTGGTAGGTACTTAACGTTTATTAAATAGAGTAAATATTTTTGCTTTGAATGAAATAACATACCCAGCACAGTCGGGTAATTTAAAATAAAAAATACAAAGCCTTTAAGCCATTAGGTAACAGAAAATGCATAGCTACAAATCAAATAAAAAAATAAACAAATAAATAAGCGAATGAATTTAAAAAACATGATATTATATTCAAATAACAACTCTTTTTAGTAATAATCATGTTAATAAGCTGTCTGTTAATTGTGAAACAAAATTATAAAGCCTTTTAATAAAAAAAAACATATATTTATTCTTTTTAGTGGCGTTCGTATATTGTTTTGACATAAGGTGGCCAGTACTTTTTAATTACACCTGGTTTAAAAACTTTTTTACACTTTTTCAATTTATGCGTACATATGGGTTTATTTTAGAATCGTTAGGTAAATCATAAAATTATAATGACGTACATAATAGATGACCATTATTTAATTATAACGATAGTCATTTGTTTAGTCAACTTCATATCTAATACAAAGTAAACACATAAAAATGAGGAAAAACAAACCAAAACAAGATCAAAATAGATCAAGATCAAAACAAGATTATAAATGTGAAAAATATGACAGTCATATGTCAACGACAGTTCCGCAATTTAAAGTTGAAGGGATTCCACCATAAATGAGCCAAGTTTCTCACTCTATATGGGACCCCAGAGACTATAGCCTAGAAAATATCTTTGGGCAAAAAAAAGGATAAAATATTTCGTTGCGAAATGAAAAGTCAGATATGATAAAATTGTGTTCTCAGATAGATATGAGATAGATACTTTGTCAAATTGTTAAAAATAATATTTAAATAATATAAAAAAAAATTGAAATGTTTCTGTATTTGTGTGAAATCAGCTGTCGAAAAGTCACTTCACTTCACTTCACTTCTTGGTTATGGCATTTGTGGAGTTTGCCATACCACAATTCTGCCAATGTCATGTACTCAGAAGACCAATGTCGAAAAGTCAAACCGCATCCTAATTTAGGAACTCAATTGCTACCACCATGGCATTGATTTTGACATCCATTACGCCTTGTGTTTCTAAATCCATGTTACCGTAACTAGCTCAACGACGCAATGGATATTGTTGAACTATCAGAATGAAAGCCATGGTGATAGAAATTGAGTTATGCAATTAGGTTGCAGGACGAATGTTATGAAACCGGCCGCAGCAAAACATTCAGTTTAATAAATGTATTTTTAACATAACATAATACCTACCTATTTATATTTTCACAAAATAAATTAATTGTAATAAATTAAATTAAGTATCACCTAGCCTGAACGACAGACTAAAAAATAATTTTATCATAAATGTGTTATGATAAAATTATTTTTTAGTCTGTATTTTATTTCGAGAGGCGATATTAAAACTCTTTCGGAACACCCTTTTCGCATAAAAAGTAAGGTATAAAAATGTTGGGATTGTTGAAATAATACCTCTACGTTAATTAGGCGAGTTAATTTAGTTTATATTCATAAAAAATAACGAGAGTGTAGACAACCGTTTTAAAAATGGATAAAAACTTGCGAGCGCATTGTAGCGTTCGTGGTCATGCAAGATTGACACCTGGCGCCCACGAATGCTGCAAAGTGCTCGAAACGTCAAGAAAAACTAAATTCGTTAAATTATACGCGATTGTTTAGTTAAAATGTGTAGTGATCGCGAAAACTAAAAACATTACCTACTTATAAAATTGAAAATAATATATTTGTATGCCATACATTAAAAAATATATTCAAAATCGTTTCTTTTATAAAATGTAGAGCTTACCTAAATCTCACACCGTTGCTCATTCAGCTCATTGCGATTTGATAATATTGTGAATATCTTCAAAGTGGAAAGCACACGGAGAATTTATTATCAAAATGGCAATGATACGTATTTAATATATTTTATTATAAGGTCAAAATATTGCTACTTTTTTTTTCATAACAGTATGTTCACACGCTGGCCGCCAGCCAACTTTAAGATCTTTCTAGATTCATAAATAATAAGCTTGCTTCTTTTTCATAAAAATCAGTAGAGCTGTGAAAAACATACAAGGTAACTATAACTTAAGACAGATTTCCTTTATATCAATGATTGACAGTCACCTAAATAGCTCTAAGTATATCAATTAATGGCTTTTACTTCGAAGACAAATCGATGAACCTCATGACATCTCATTTATCAAAATTAGTCGTATAGTTCGACAGTATAACAACCTCTAACTTGTGTACAAATTAATAGGGGGATATTACATTATTAAATAATGGTAATTATACAGGGTTATTGATAAAACACTAACAACCTCAGGACTAATATCATTACATCATCATCATCATGACATTTAATCTGTATTTGTATAATAATAATTTCCTATTACTATTGAAAATAATAATTAATCTAATATTAATGAATATGATTTGCATGCCCGTGTGACGGTAGAACCTGGAGAACCATGATTATAAATTAAAAACATCTATGTATCACCCATGTTTGCAAAGAAACAAATAATTTGATTTGATTTGATTTGATTTACATCATAAAAAACTACTTTTGATCTAAGACTTTTAATAAAATTCATCAGATTTTACTTTCATGCTTTAAAAATATTATCCCGTGGCCCGCGTCGCTTACCATAAGCGCGACTGTGAAATCACTCTTAAACTCGGAACAATTTTAATTAGCCCATACAAATATATTATTTCCCAAATGGAAATCAAACAGGGACACGACTTTAAGAAATGATTGCTGATAACCAATGCACAGATAATATAATACTATACGTACAGATGCCTCATCGTATACAAAGAAATGTGACCGATTTAGCGCGGGCTATCTTCGGGCAATACATTTTTCTGTGCTTAAAGGATTTTTCAAAATTTGAACAAATATTTTTCATGATGTATTTTTTCATGTTCTCAATTTACACAAACTTCAATAACAAACGATACATATAACGTCATCTAGTATGAGTTATTTCAACAAATGTTCCTTTGTTCCTGATGAGACCCCATGACCAATGTATATTTTGTTTTCTAATTTATTTTAATGTGCGTTTATCTAACAGTAGTTTTAACCGATTACGATTAAGTTAAACCACAGCTAACCAACATTTACTTAATTCCTACTTAACACATGTTACATAATACTCAAGTACTTATTGTTCGTAAGTTTATTGGTAACGTTGACGTGAGCAATCTTCATCTTGCGTTACGGGGCTGTCGGTAACACAGGAATAATGTTTACTTTTTGTTACGCCCTCGGGGAAGTTTCAGGTATGATGTTTTTACATGGTTGATAACTATCTTTGTATTTTGGAGTGTCTTTAAACGTAAGATAAGGAATAATATTTGGTTAACTTCGATTGTACCTAAAAGAAATAAGGAATACTTGTTGATGTGTGTAAGCACATCAACAAGAACTCCTTATTTCATTATTTTTTTTAGAAAAAGTATTTATTCTTTTTTAGTCTTCTTTCCTAATAGGTACCAAAGGCTTCTTCTTTACCAGTAGATACGGGAAAGAACGGAGTAACCAAGACAAAGATAAGAGTTGTTTAAGTAACGGGTTAACTACGAAATTACCTATTATTAGTATACAATAAAATAATTACTATTAATTTATTTGGAATTTAAATAAAATATTTTTTGTCGCCCGCGATATTAAATATTGCAAAACGTGTATTTAGAACTAGCACCACAATAATTAGTAGGTATCTGTATTACTAAAAATATGTAAATGTCATTATAAAAGTTTATAAAGGTAAATAAAAACGTTGCCATGTTTAAAGCTTCGCCCAGTTTTAAAAGCATCTAGTATCAGACGGAGTTCTAGTTTATTTAGTAGTAATAATCTGTTTAGAAAACAAAACACGACGAATAAAATAACATGAAAATGACAGACGGAAAATATTTATATTAAAACAAATGAACATCGAATGTTCAAAGAGAATACAAAAGTCGTAAATTCAACCGCAGAGTTGAAAATACAAGTTAAAATAAGGTTCACCGTGAATTTACCAATACCTTTGTTAAAAGCAAAGAGGTTTTAAATAAAATGTATTAATTTAAAGTTTGAATAGTTCAGTTTTTAGTGTTGGTACAGGTTGAAAACAGACTTAAAAGTAAATTGCTAAGTTTTCTATTTTTGAAAAATAAAAATAAAAATTTCTGTCATCGAAAGTCATTAAAAGCAATGCTTGCAATGAAAGTAGGTATGTCAATAAGCTGAAATAATAATGACTAAAAGCAAAACTAATTTAAAAAAATCTACTAATTTCTATATGAAGTTCAGCCTGTAACTGAATATACCTATACTGGAACAATCTTACGTTGAAAAAAATACCCACACTACATACTTCGGCTATCTTCGGTTATTTGAGGAATAGCTATAGTTTCACAAGACTTAAAGGTAACTTGAGTTAACAACTAGTTTTGGTTACATCATATTGCATAAAGTTATGTGGTCACTTTCTTGTGCTAAACGTTGACAAAAGTTAAAGGCAAAAAGTTCAAAAACCAAAAGCATCGACTTCCGAAACTTTCACACAACATTTTTGAGATCTTTTTGATGGCGGTTTTAACTTTTGTTTCACAGCGGATCAATCCTGGTTTTAATCCTTCATAGGGACCTGTGTGCTCATAATGATTAGAGATCAATTCCTCCAAAACTAATGATGATTTCAGAAATTAGGGCGCTTACACAGGCCTTAGGCCGGACACACAGCCTTTATTACCGATTAGTAACTAGAATATTAATAACGCCTAAACTTTAAAGCATCTTTTGCGACTACATATTTTTTACTTTATTTTCTTTGATTAGGTATATTGGTGTGTGTTAAGCGGTCTACACACCAAAGCCGCTGACCCGGCGGCACGGATCGCCGGCCCAACCCGGCCGGCCGGCCTTATTTTGTACAATCATGCCGCCGGCTTGCGCCCGCGCGGGCAAGCCGGCGGGGCAGCATGCCGATGCCGACGGCATCCCTCTCCACTCACTCAGTCAGTTGCCCGCCGGCTTTCATAGAGTAGTGACGTATCACTTATACACCACATGCCGCGGCTGTCGTGCCGCCGGCATTGCCGCCGGCATTGCCGCCGGCAAAGTCGTTCGGCTTGGACATTCTGAAGCCACCGGGTTAACCCGCCGGCACTAAGCTGCCGGGTCAGCGGCTTTGGTGTGTAGACCGCTTTAGGTTACATCATTATTTTACTTTTAAGTATTTATAGTTTATATATATTTTTTTTTGTTTTAAAAGCTCAGTTAATATTTTTTTTCGTAAATTTATATAATTTATTTTTTAAATAAAAGTAACTGAAAGACAGAATCGTGTTGCTGCGGAGTTTGTTGCGCCGTTTCTTCTTCGCAGCTAAAACACTAATAGGAAGCGGTGAAGGGTGAGCGTTTTTGAGGGCTGTCTAATGTATATTGACGTTCAAAAAGTGCTAAATGGCTTTAGCCCTCTTTAAATAAATGACTTTTGAATTTGAATCTCATGTCGTATATCGTCGATCCAGTGTAACCTAAGCTTTAGTTCGACTTATATAAGTTTGGTTGCGTGATTATTTGATCGGAGCCTACCACGTACAAACATTATGTGTACCAGCCGAAACTGATAACAATTTCTTATCCGAACAACTACTTTTGTGGTATATATAATGTAGTAGTAATATAGCACCGTATTCTGAGATACATTAGCATCATCTTGAACTAAATTTAAGAAAGATGCACAATGGTGCATAGGTATCTCGCTCAAATCCTGAGGACCCGACTGGGGAAGTACCTTCACTTTATAGAATACTACAGCCAAATAACGCTACTCTTCAGTAGTGTTATGTTCACAGGAAAACCCACCACAACGTGGGATGGTCGTCAGAGTTCTTTAGAATCCACTGTGTTGACAACGGGGGACGAGGCATGCTTTAAATACTCCCGATGATGCTATTACCTTACTGCAAGAGAGCAGCAGGGAGACCAGCACTCTGCGTAGGTACAAACACAGACCGGCGCCATTCTGACCTCGCCGACGAGGCCCGTCGCGACGTCCCCATCATGACCCGAGTCCGCCGCCGCGTATGACTCAGTCCCCTAACCGACCCTTGCTCGAGCCAGCCCGTAGCTGTGTGTGTGAGCCTGTAGCTTTAAATATGTCCCTAAATCATATTAATCCGTTCCAGCTAGTAGCCCCTCCCTCTAGTTGTCCTCCCCCCAGCGATGCCCTAAGCCGAGGTCCGTACCCCAGTAGGGGGTGCCCTTAGCGTGTAGTCGCTTAGTTTGTAGTTTACCTTAGTTTTAAGCCTGGCTGGAGGCATTTGTAAGTCCTCACCAGAAGTCCGCGTTAAGCAGTGACGGCTGTTAGAAGCCAACTGCGAGAAGCCCAGTCAAAAAAAAAAAAAAAATGACAACGTGGGACCTGCTTGTCCCTTAAGCTGTCGGCACAGAACATATTCATTCAATGCGCATGTGATATTCTATGTTGAAAACGTTTCAAAAAAGTAATTTGTGGTAGGTATAGTTTGTAATCCCAGTGAATTCTCAAGTGCGAGTCGTACTCGCGCACCGAGGGTTCCGTATCATTTTTGGACGTATAGAGTAAAAAAAATCGGACCGCATAACTAAGTTTGTTTGTGAAGGAATGTTGATGATTTTGAAAAAACTGTAGTAGTTACGAACATCGTTTTATTTTTGGTGCCATATTTGGGTCAATTCCTATCAACTCTAATTATTTCAGATTTTACGCCCCGCAAACTTCGGAGATAAGGGGGGAGAATGGTATTTTTTTGGACCTTTTTCATCATATGTCGAAAACTGTGAGACATAAAATAAAATAAAAATATATTTTGAAATGTGCAGATCAAGCTCTTTCATATGATATGTCACTTGACCTAGTAACCCCACTTTGACATTTCGGACCCCCACTCCGGCCCCTTTTGCAATGAAAATAAAAATATTTTTGGACTTTTTTCATTTGCAAGAAAATTGAACAAGCGTTTTTTATAACTGTTTCAAATTTCAAGTCGATAGCATTAGTAGTTGCTGAAATAAGCAGGTGTGACAGACAGACAGACAGACAGACAGATGACGAAGTCGCACCATAAGGGTTCCTTTTTTACCATTTCGGTACGAAACCCTAAAAAACTATGAGAAGTACAAATTCTTCGTAAGAAGTTCTTGAGCGCATTATAACTGATGTAAAAGTAAGCAAAGGAATATTTTCGTATGTTCGCGCGTAGTTCTGACTTCAAACTCAAACGGCTCGGATCTTTTGTGCGAAACTTATTTTCCGCGTATGTGACTTGTAAGTATGATAGTATATGCTGAATTTTATTAAGAGCAAATGGGCTTCATGAAGTTTTATAGAAAACTAGCAAACCCGGCGAACTCCGTTTCGCCACCAGATGGCTTCGTTTTTTTTGTTGTTTTCCCGCTTTTCTGTTGAAATTTTCCTGAATTTTCTTTGCTATAAACCTCACGGAGCCCGAGACCTTTCCAACGAATGCAAAACCGTGGAAATCGGTTCGTGCGTTCTGGAGTTATAGCGTCAGGAAGGAAAACCCGACTTATTTTTATACTATAGTAGATGTTAAAGTCATCCTATCATTTTTTTTGCCAATGGATTCAAAATAATAAAAAATAGTCGAACTGTAAGAGCAACTCTTCTTTTATGGTGATGAGAAGACTTAGCAAATTAATAAAAAAAAAACATTCAAATACTAAGCATTTTTTTGTCTAAATACCTATCATGTAGGTACTATGTTGAGATGCACTTTCATCTTAAAAGATACAAGTAATTTTGTATGCGAGAGAGGGGGGAGGGGGGCACAATCACAGTAGAACAAAAACTTCATTCTGAAAACAAGCAAGTGGTCGGATTTTTACTATTAAAAGTTATTCAAGTTTCAAATTAAGTCTTTACTCCATGCAAAGTATAAGTAGCCATTGGAGAGAAAACTACGTTTCTTTTGCATCCTAATAGAAACTTTAGAGTCAAGTTGCGTAGTTCCTATTGTTGTAAACTTTAGTTAAATACTTTTAATTCTAGCTAATTGGTCTCTTGGCTTGGTCTCTAATTATGCTGTGCTTGTATTTCTAAACAGAATCAAGATGAGAAGTCTGTTAAGCATCTAAAGTTGTAACGTATGGCGTTGAGAAGTTTCGTTCCAGGTTATGTAGCTGAAAGTTAAAAAAACCGGACAAGTGCGAATACAACTCTCGTCCTGATGGTTCCGAAATATGCAATAGCGCCATCTATGAGCAATATGACGCTATTACATACCTAGTGGTGGCACCTATAAGCAGATGCCTCCAGCCGTTGAGGATCATAATATACCTACGGACAGACGGACAACAAAGTGACCCTATACGAGTTCCGTTTTTCCTTTTGAGGTACGGAACTCTAAAATAAAATAGTAGGTATAACTTCCAACTAAGTGTTAGAACTCGTTTAAATATGATTGGGTTTTCGTAACACGGACCGTAAAGGTTCAATTCTGAGACCGGCGACAGCGACGAACCGTAGCTACAGGTGGCAATGGCTCCGAACACAATTATAAACTCGAGGCGATAGGCGTCGCGCTGTATGTAAGTACCTTCATACAATCTCATAGAAAATGTATAAGTGGCGCGAGTAACGATTGCAGTCAACGACAGCTGCTGCCGCTGCGCTCCTGTCGCCGGTGTTGGAATTGTACCATAAGCGTTTGATATACATCTAATGGCCGATTTGTAATGTTTCAAGTCGGTGAGGGCTACACGTGGTTTCAAATAAAACAAAATCACAACGCAGCAGTCATTTATTTTGTTAAAAAAAACTATCTAATATTTCAGGGAAGGAATGAAAAAAGTTCCTCCAACTTATATTAATTTGCTAAGAAAAACTGAAAGTTTGAATTAAAGCCTCGTATACATTAGAGGACAAATCAACGCGCGTGGTCAGAGATGTTAGAACGTCTTACGACGTCTTAAATTAAAATCAATAGAAATCAAGTAATTTTGTTGCAAAATTGTTGTACAAAGCTACTTAGTAACTATATTAGGTAGTTTTAAATATTCACCTGTACAGGCACTGAAAAATAATATGTAGGTATACAATGCACTATTAATATTGTAAACATGAAACTTAGCAATATTTGTTCGTAGTAGCCGGCTTCGGCAACAGATGTCACGGGACATTTAATTTTGTCTCAAGTCAATACGCGACTTTATACGCAAAACCTCTTCAGCTAAAATAATATATACCTACTTACAATATTTGATGATTAATTAATTTCAAACATTTTGCACCCCTTGGCACGTGAGAGGATAATAAACTTGTTCTTTTCAACCTGTTGGCGTATTTTTCGTTGTGAACACGTATAAGTGAGAACTAACATAAATCTATACTTAACCTGTTGCAAAAGTAGAAGATATCTTTCGTGTTCAACATTTTAAATCATCGTTTATGAAGTCCCTTGTTACCTTTGAATGCATTTCACGTATGTTCTGAAGATTGTTACGAATGTATCTTTGTTGTTGTTTCCTGTATTTATTCTTCTTCTAGTTTCTGTGTTTTAATGTTTTATGTAGGTTTGCCCATTATGAACTGTTTTGTATCTAGATTAGTGTTGGAATTAGCATCTGTACAAAGCGATGTAATGCATTTAAAGATGCCATAATTGCGTTTAATGCGGTGATGTTAGTTTTTCTTTTAAAGTGTCGTTCTGGGAAGATTTTCAAAAACGTTTTCTGAATAATTAAAGCAATGACTGTTTGAAGATAAGATCAAATCTAACAATAAAGAACCATTTCAGTATATAAGTAAGAAGTTACGGCCTGGCCACGATCTTGACGCTATCAGCGGCAGCGGCGAGCGGGGCGGCGAGCAGTAAATTGAAATATATGAAAATGTATGAACCATGCCACGAGAATATCGCTTGGAGCGGCGCGGTATCGGTACTATTGCCACTAAAACCGCGCCGCTCGCCGCGCCGCTTGCCGCTAAGCCAAAAGTCGTGGCCGGGCTGTTAGACGCTCAGTTTCATAGGTTGTATTTTTTAAAGTCGATGTGTATCTAATCTAATCTTTAAATAATAGTATAAATAAAAGTCCCTTTTTATGTCTGTCTGTTTTTCCGCTTAGTTTTTCATCATTTTGAGATTTTTTTATGTGAAAGTAGTTATTAATATTTGATTTAGATACAGCACAGAAATCTCGATGTTTTGACATCACATCAGTAGATTGCACGTGTGAGAAGCGCCCTTGCTTCTCACACGTGCAATCTACTGATTGTTGCTAGTAAATAATAATAGTACAAATTATACATCGTTAATGATTTTGGAATTAAATCTTAACTCAAAGAAACACGTTTTGAGACTATTAAATACAAATTTTCTCTCAGTTATCGTATGTCTTTAGCTGAAACCGCTAACAATTTTATCGCTGCATTGCTTAAGACAGACTCCTTTGTCCATTCATTAGTGCGACCAAGATTGCCTTAGTTTGACATTCATAGAGACTCGACGCTAGTCTAGGAGCCAGCTATAATGATTAAATAATATTGCACCGACGTCCAGGAGTTAAGGAAACATGTACATATATTATTGTCTTGTTTGTTGTTTGCGTGGGCGCCAGTTTATTAACACCTACAAGAAATAGGTAATTCGGCAGTTTTATTGCTATTTTTGTTGTGTTTTATTGTTTAAAACTGTGGGGAATTAATAGTAGATTATTCAACAAGGGGATAACGCAGTGTCTTACGAATCCCGAGCGAAGCGAGAGAGTTAAGACTGGTATCTTGAATGTAGAAAGGGATTCAAGCTCGGCCAAGATGAAGACATATGGAACGGCTGATCTTTATTCCCTAGGAGAATACTCTGTTTTTCACACCTTCTGCGAAATAATGAAAAACAATAGTACTATACAATCAAAGTAATTATACCTAATTAATAATGTTACAGTAAAGTAGAATAATTACAGTAGGTATAATAGACCTATTAAAAAAGTAGTTTGGAAAGTCTAGGTATAAATAACAGGACAGCGATTTTTGCAGTATTCGCAGCTTTTTTTTTTGAGTGTTCTCGAGTAGAGAATGAGATGAGAGATGGCCAATTCGATCTTCGAACAAGATCTTTTTGATGCAGGTTTCTATGGAAAAAGTTTTCATACGAATTTTTAGTCGAGGTTCCAAATTCAAATCCTAATATTGACCAGCGGGATGTTATGAAATTCAATACAGCTATTTTACAATTCTATTTTTGTCGATGACTATTGAAACGCTTATCATAAAAAAATACATTTATTTTCACATTGTTTTTATATACCACGTACCTATTAGAATATATCAGCACTTCATTACATTTGTTTGCTTTCCCCATATTACCATAATATTACATACCTACAAGCATTGAAATGATTGTCATATAAAGTCCCCGGGCCATTCATAATTTACTGAACAACAAAATAATAGCGTAAAAAAAAGTTAGAATAAATGTAAATAATTTGTCGCGTGTGTAAATTAATTGTAAAGTTGTAAGTCACTGGCAGGTGACAGCGATATGAAAATATTATTCGTAAGACGAAAATTAAAAAAAAAATCGTCATTGTCTGCAGATCGAATCTTAACCTAACTATGGAGATTAGGTACATTTACTGTTTCACTGCTCGGCAAAGACTATGACTGTTACAATGACAGACGCAATTGATTTCGACCTGAATCAGGTTGATCGACAGATGAACTACTCTGGATACCAATTGGCTCTGAAAAAAACCTTATTTAAAGTTAAATCCATACTAATATCACAGTCTATTCTTTATACTGTGCTAATATTATAAAGAAAGTACTAATTTTGCGAGTTTGCGTCTATGTGGAGGGGAATTTTCGGAACTACTGACTCGATCCTAAAAAATCTTGCAGTAATGGAAAACTACATTATCCCTGAATGCAGGGACTATGTATGTAGGCTACTTTTTTTCTAGTAAAAATGAACAACAGTTCCTGTGAGTCACGCGGACAAAGTTGCGGTAAAATAAAACATTACTTAGTCAAACAAATAAGTATTGTTGCAGTCAAGAATTGCCCGGGTTAAAAATTTAGTTTCCTATGGAGGAGAGCGACCGTCTTTTTATTGTTCTGGAAGTATCTTTATGGCCTTAATCCTTCCACAGTTGTAGCCTAAGCATGAATAAAACCTAGTTAAGTGACTTGTTTACCTGTTGACACGTATGGACGCCATTAATTGGTTATTCCCGTTTTTCTCAAGTATTATAATGAGCCATCGTCATCATCTTCTATAGTATTTTTCATCTCACTGCAGGGCTCAACCTGACTAGAAAAAAGTGGTCTTAAGGTGGATCCAAACATTGCGAGGCATGCGCCGCGCACGGCGCCCATCGCATGCTTCGCAATGTGTATGTAGTGTAGACGTTCTTATTCGTGGTGAGGCACGTGCAAATGTATAATGTATATCGAGCCGTGCGTTGCGAGGCGTGTGCGGCGCATGCCTCGCAATGTTTGGATATCCACCTTTAGATATGTCACCAATGCGTTTTTATCAAGATTTATTGCATTACATAGTATCTTAGTATTGGAATGGTTTTGTGACGTCTTAAAAGACAAGAGTGGGAGGTTTTCCCCAATAATCAGACGGGTTTAAACATTATCGGTTTCAATAAAGGGGCGTTACTTTCATACATAAATATTGAATCACAAAACAATGATCGTAGATCAAAAACTCAAAACATACAATTGAATGTTTTTGCGTAATTCTATTTTGGTATTGCTAAAGTTGGTTGTACTTTGTACAAAAAGTTTATAGATGATATTGTTTGTGATAAGTACGCGGCCAGCGCCATAATTTAACTAAGCATGGCCTACTTTAAGATAATATCTAAAATGGTACAGAAACTATTCGGTATAAATGCTTTCAATAAAAAAATATTACTATGTAACATATATTGTTTAGATTTCGCATGAAAAGTTCATAAAAGTAAAAAGAATTGACGTGACAAGTTTTCTATATATTGAATTCAAAATTTATACAACATTATTTTTTGTTAATGCAAAAGGCGAAACACCACAATAAGATTTTTATCTGTAAAATATTAGGAAAATAAATAATGAAAACTGACAAAGTTATACAGACCTACGCTAGTTCGTGCGTATGAAATTTTAATTCATTATTATGTTTTGACAAAATATAACATGATTTCAAAACAACCGGAATCAATTCTTCTACTAATTCTGAATAAACTACTTTTATAGGTTTTGTGTACACTAACAATAATGTTATAGTTATGTTGTAGTTAAAAGTGTTTTTGCTTTTTAATTTATTTTTATACCTACTTGTGTACTTACACAAAGTTTGCAAGGTAATACTCGTGTGGGAGTTAGAGACAATTTTGTTTGTCTGCAAGCGGCCGCCTAATGGGAAGTAATTAAATTTGTGAAGTAAATTACGATGTAAACCGGATTACGAAGTAACAAGGAAGTATTCTGTTTAAGATAATTGATTTGTAACTTTAACATGGGGTCGTTAACCGTATTTAAGATCTTACAACATTAACTTTGCTCACTCTGACTTTAAAATAAATGCTTTTCAGTATTTCAGGTAATAGCGA